>JAPQRQ010000022.1:14333164-14352403 GCA_037367365.1 Apogon talboti | reverse complement strand
GATTAAATTCGTGTTTTGCATTATACACACACACACACACACACACACACACACACAGAAATGTGTATATATATATATATATATATATATATATATGTACACACATTTCTAAGTGGACAATCTGTGTATTTTCCTTGATGGACTCAAATGGTAGTTGCAATATTTCCTGTCATAATTGCAAAATGATTTTCTCACTAAATTGTGGAGCCCTAATGAGAAATAGCTGTTAACCGTATTCACAATGAGCTGCATTAGAAGTAGAGTTTCATTTGATTTAGGTGCACCAAACTGTCACCTGAAAATACTTAGATCTGGATCAAGTCTTTTTCAGAAGTCAGGCCAACAGTATTTGACTCCACATGGTCAGATGTTGCATTTGTTTGCAGGGGGGAAACCCTCACAGATTCACTCACTCCTCTGTGCTTTTACCCTTGTAGCTTTGATAAGCCATTTGTCCTGGGTCCTTGTGTCACCATCGCCCTTTTATTGCCATCCCTGTGTCCTGCCAGAAACAATGATGATGTCATCCTTGTTACCATGGCACACGGTGGGGCGAGCAGGAACATGCCAGAGAGAAAAAGGCAGGAGGGGTGGCTGATATGTTTGGGAGGCCATGCTAAATATACACAGTGGAACTCTGGTGGCACATTTTATCACATTACAAAGCCTTTTTATTGTTTCTGTGTGTGTGGCACAACCTTTTCAGAGCTTGACTGAAGTAATTACTTTCAGATTAGATTAAACTGCTTTTCACCTAAATTGTATGTACTTATGCTTATACCACGTGTTCTGTGTGTTGCATAAAGAGGGCAGTGTTACAAGTGTTACATTTGTACAGTTTAAATTAAATAGAACATCCTTAGCGCATCGCAGTGTAGTATTGTGATACTCATATTTAAAATGAAATGTATACAAGTACAATTTTCTCATTCAGATCATTAGTTGTGTAATTATAAAATAGGAGGTGATTAAAAATACCCAAGTAATCGCGATTTCTGCCAATTTATTGGTTTCGGATTGTCAAAAGTATAAGTAATGTGTGGACTTTGGTGTTTGTCGCTGTTTTTCTCCGTCCAATAATAGTTATGGAGAAAGCTTTGAGTCGGAATAAGATGTTTTGTTTGGGAAAATTCAGATAGATACGTGAGGCTGTAGCAGTGGAAAGTCCCCATGCTGAGACAGGGCCAGTGGTAGTTTTCCTGATTCTCTTCTGCTCTTACTCCCACTCACTGATGACTCTGTAGGCCTTCTGTACCAGGGCAAGACCGGAGGGAAACCGAGAGAGTCAAGAGACACAGAGAAATAGTTCACACCACACACACTGCACACAAATACAAGACCCATCCTCAGCTATTTTTTTTCCAAAACACTCCAAACCAGATACTCCTCTGCTCACGCCAGAGGTTTATGCCTCTCTCAGCAAACTGTATAAATCAACAAAACCTCAAATTTAAGGTGAAACACAGCTTGTACAGTTCTGGAGTAGTTTTTTTTGTGGTGAACTTGTTTAGAGTGGCAATAAAACAGTTGCCTTGTACTAGTAAATACCCTATTTTTTCAGTTAATTACCATAATTTACATTTATGGCGAGGTACCCTGTTGCAGTATGACAGCATGAGTTGACAGAATGGTGCAGATTTGCTTGATACTCAGTCATGTGTGCAACTTTTTGTTGTAGAATATTATATGCCCATTTTTTAATGAGACCTTTTTATTGTGGTGCTATTACTCTGTCAGATTTCATATTAGGATGAAGTTTTTGATCTTTGCTGCAGTTACCTTGTAAACCTTTGTAGTAGAACCTTTAATAACTGCTTGTCCTTGGTCTTTGATCATCCCTCAGGTGAAGCAGCTTTGAGGGGAGATCCCAGACTCCAGTCCCTTTCCCTATCCTCGTCTTCCTCCTCCTCATCCTCCTCTTCGTCATCTTCCTCCTCGTCTTCATCTTCCATCTCCAGTCACAGGACAGGTCCCCCTCCCATCAGCCCCACCAAGAGGAAACTGAGTGGAGACCAAGGGGACAGCGACATGGACGACAACGAGCATGTGGCAAAGATGAGCCGACTGTTTGCTGCACAGCTGTGAGTACACATGCAGACATGTGTCTGTAATGTATACTAACTTGGTCTTTGTAATAATGACAGTCTTGCTGTACAACATGCCACTTATTACAGGGAAACTTACCAAAGCAATCAATAATTTGATAAAATGTTGATTTAGAGAAAAAAAAAGATTTATTAACGTAATAAAACAAACGAGTTTTACAATAGGAAACCCGTAAAGTATAGCAATAATCTGTTATTCACAGCCATTAGTTGCTATACAGAAGTTAGAATTATTAGTCACTCTGGAACATCCTAGTATACCAAGAAGGCAGTCTTTGAATTAAATGCAAAATACACACGTCTTTTTGTGTCTCTCTCTTCTGTGGACTAAAGCACACACTGCTTGGTAAAAGCTGCATATGAGCACACACAAACCACGTTTTACTTGTGTTTGCAAGTGTTTTCCTTGGCCTTGTGTTTGTGGGTTCCTTGCTTGGATAAGTTGTGTCCAGGCAGGCCTTCTCAGAAGTCCCACTTTGGACTCCAGGTTGAGCTGGCTCCACAGAGTTCTCCTTATAGCCGCAGATCTCTGGCAGCTTGGAAACAGGGACTGCACAACAGAAAGATTACTCACATCTCCAGCGTTCCCACATTCCCACTTCCAGAGATTCCAGAGATTCTGGAGTGCTGATTGGCTGTGAAAGACTGCGGGGCCGGGGGCAGTGGCGTCAGAGCTCTCTCTGTCGGTTTGACTTAGTCAGTCATGGGACTCTCGCCATTGCTATTTATTGCAGAGACCATCAAGGAGGTATTAGGTAGTGCTTTGCAGTTTTGCAGGATCAATAGGTCTTAGCAGTATATTCTGCTGCTGGAAACTTGTCAATTAGCTCTCACTGATGTGTGCCACAGTGGATAAGAGTTCACTGGAAGTCCTAGATTAAAGGAGAGCAAAGTCATTGCCAATAGTATGTGTATTTCAGCATGTGCATATAAAGCAGTACTTGTTAGAACATACTGAGCAGCATTAACATAATTTACTCACCAAATTGAGGGTGATTTTGTTAAGAGTTAAGTGCCTGTTAATCAATGATTGTATTGTAGTATTAATGTAATAATGAACTGTTGACTTGCTTCTGTGACTGTGTTATGATGTTTCAGTACAGCTGGTGTTACCAGTAGGAATCTGTGACTCCTGGTTCAAGTTCGTGTGATGGTACAAAGCAAATGTTTTTTTGGGGTTTTTTTTCCCCTTCTTGTGACTCTGGTTTCACATAACAAAAGGTTTGCTTGTGTATTTTAGCATTTTGCAGAGTCATAATGTTTTCAGTGATGAGAGAATTTACATTTTAACGTCTATAAAACTAAGACCTAAAACTGTTGTTGACTTGGTGTATAATTTTGTGTTTTTCATCATATGAGGCATTTTTCAGGTGCATACGCTGATCAGCAATTTTTTTTCTTATTGTGTACAAGGAGGACTTTTAAGAGCATTGCATATTTGGTAAAATTTGACACAAAGTTATGGAATTAAAAGTTTAAGTAGACGTCACAGCTCATGAATACAGTGTTTCGTTGTACAATTTTTTTGTGTAGTTAAACCTGCGTTCTGTACAATGCAATGCAAACTCTAATAAGCCCTTTCAAACTGCTTATTGTACTGTGATATTTTTTTTTCAGACCTAACCTGTGATAAGCAATAATCCCTTTATTTAATCGTCATTGTAATTATGACCTTGAGGCCATTTCACTCCGTGTGCTGTGGGTACAGTAAAGAAAAGCCAATTGCCAGTTGACTTGCTGAAACATGAAGTCAGATTCAGGGCTGTTTGATTCAAAAAAGCTTCATTTTCTCATCCTGCAAACCTTATTTCCCCTGGGGCCACCCTAAATGTGGCTTTATTTTTAGTTAAGTTTAATGTCAGGTTCTCTGAGGGCTTTCTTTCCTTGGCAAAGGTAGAGTGACTTGTTAAAACCTGCAGTCAAGAGTTGTCCTCCTCCTTTGAACTGTTGTGTCTACTGAAAGAACAGCGATTACACTAAAGTGGAGAATGATAGGTTGTTGTTACAGAAAAAGTTAAGCTAAAAATAGTGGGTAAAAACACCTGCTATATTTGACACTGTCCGACACTTTACTTCACTTTGTATTTCACTTAACTTCACACAGTTGTAGGCACAGTGTTTAGGCTTAATTTGAAAATGATGATCTTTAGGAAGAAGTTGGATAGAAACCAAAAAACAAATCCCTTTAGAACATCCCTCCCATGTACACATAGATTTCAGATCAGATGTCCAGAGATTGTTATCTGACACCTTCCTAGCTGTTGGATCTTTGAATCTGCTGCCTTCTTCTGTCTTTGTGGTTTGCTTTTTTTTTTTTTGTACATGCTGACTACTCTGCTCCTGCTCAACGTTGATTCTTTCTGCATGTTTAGACACTCTTGTGCTAACTCTCCTTTTATAAAATATTCTGTTTGGATGGCATTTTCCACACTTGCTGACTTCTACATTTCCAAGTGTAATATTCCTTTCTTAAGTTTCGTGTAGTAGTTTTTATTTCTGCCAGTAAATTTAGACTTTTTTTTTTTTCCCTAGTGAGTGTCGACACAGGCTGACACATGACACCTTAAACATCGGGTGTGGCTATAGGTGGAAACTCAGGTAGTCTTTGTCTAATAACAACAACCTGAATTTAGAGGAAGGACAGGTTTAAGAGCAAGAAAGAAAACTGAGCTCAAATGTTTTTCATGCAAGACGGGAAAAAAATCATCTTCAGTCATGTTATATGTTGTAAAAATATTTGAAATGCATGTCGGGCAACACAAATAATGCATGGCATAGCAAATACTGACTATAAACATCTGCTAAAGGGTGGTCATCCAAGATTGGGATGCAGTTGTGCAGGTGATTTCTGCACCGCACTATGTCTGCATGCATTTGTGCAGGTATATGTACATGTTGGTGCATTGCCCATCTGCAATGATCTGTGTGTGCATTCATGTGTTTGTGGTGAGTGGGCTCCTTGTCAGACGGCAGGGGCTACTTTCCTCATTTTCTCTGAGGAGTAGGAGGAGTCTTGAACAAAGAAGCCTTATCCTGTCTGCTGGAGCCTGCGGGCTGGAAGCTTGCTGCTGCCTGCTCGCCTGCAAGCCACTCTGCAGTTGTAGACCAGCCAGTAGAAAGAAAAAAAAATAAAAAATCTTGCTCAGCTGTTTGATTCCTTCTTCACAAAAATAACAACCAGCTACTGAAACAGCGTTTGCATAGGCTTTTAAAGAGGAAAAGCAGTTGCACAAAAGTATATTTGCATTAGCTAACATGTTCATGCTCAGTGGAAATTAGGTTTGTCCATGTTTAAAATGGCTTAGAGTTTAAAACAGATTATCAAAATGTAGGTAGCTGTTTGAGGGTCTGCAACCAGGACCCTGTTTTATAGTTGTATATAATCATGCATTTGTATGCACTCTACATTGTCCTCATAGGTAATGCTGTAGATACTGTGCTAAAATTTTAGTACATTTGAATCCAAGTCAGTTCTCTGCAGTAAGTACTGAAGCATACAGAAACTCCAGCTGAAACTGCAGCTGCTTTCTACTGGGAACTTCATCAGTAAGTTGTTCTCATGGAAGTTTCTCTAGAGGCCAAATGGGGAGAAAATAAGAGAGGAAGAGTTGCTGTGTGTGTGTATGCGCGGCCAAGGCTGGTGAAGTCATTGTTACCCTCTTGTTTTACATGAGACTATTTATGCAGTGTTTGAGGGAAGGAGGGAGAGCATGTGGGTCTTTTCTTCTGTGCGTGTTCACATGTTGTTTTCTTTGCCTTCTTGTTATGGTTGTTCCCATATCCGATCTGTCCCAGCTTTGATAACAAAGGATTTCTTCACTTCTCTTCTCTGCAGTCAGTTAACTCTCAAATGTGCTCCTGACTTCTATCGGCATTGCTGCGTCACTGAAAATGTACACATGTAAATTACCAATATGAAAATGGTTCACTAGTACTAACATGCAAGTACATTTCTTTTATTTCAAGTTGCGTATCATGGATTCATAACTAAATAATCTGTACATAATATCCACATGGGTATAATTCCTCTGGCTTGACTTGTATTTTATTTGATACAAAACAGCGATTTCTAACTTCCGCTTGGAACAGACTGAACAGAGTAAACCATGTCTAGATGTTTGTATACTTTATATAGCCTAAGTAAGCCCTGTGGCTCACTTTCTATGTGTGTATGCATGTGTGTATATGTACATATATATATCCATTTTGTGGGTTTCTTCAGACCTTGCAGATCTGGGGCCTGGTTGTAACCTGTGGTTTAGCCTTCATCCTCCTCCCCAGCTTTTTTTTTCCCTTTTTGTCGTCTTCTCTACACCCTGATTCTTCCCAGATGTTTCCTGTATGTATCTCTCTCTCTTTTTCTCCCTCTCTCCTCACTCTTTCTCTCAGTCTTTCTCTATTTATTTCTTCAAGGACGAGGATGTGAACCTCTGCCGAACCAAAGATTTGTAGTGAGGTTTTCTCTGAAGACGTTGGAACACAATTGTGAGAAAAAACTTCGATCTTTTATAGCAAAGTAAAATACAGCTAACTCACCAAATTGGCAGCTAAACCTGGCACAGTTTTGGAAACATAACCATATTTTAAGGCCTGTAGGCGCTATCTTTATCTTTTTTTGTAGCAGTTAGGAAAGTTGGCTTATACAAAGGTACTTGTTAAGTCAGAAGTTTTCAGGCTGTATAAGAATACAGACCTACAACAGATGAAACACATGATCCCAGTCATGATCTTTAACTTGAGGTTGACTTGAAGACAGGGTGTCATGTGAATGGTTACTTAAAAGGCTGCACTTAATGACAGATCAGAGTGGTGTAATATTGTTCAGGATATATGACTATATCATTTATGTATTCAGGGTTGGACTCATGGTTTTAAATTAAGGGATCTTTCAGTGAGTGCCCACCACAGTGACTACCACTAATGCCAGGCTGCACATAAGCCAGAGCCTAGTAAAATAGAATCAAATAGATTTCTGGTCTCTATTTCATTGTGTTAAGTGGTTGATTCTGATGTCAACCTGTAAATCAGACTGCTGCAACCTTCCACCCTATTATCTGAATATTCACATCCGTTAAACTAAACAAGTACTGTTCATTCAGTGTTAATGAAATAAGAATAGGATACCCATGATAAATCAAACTACAACCATGGAACTTGGTCTTTGTTTTCATTGAGCATATCTGCCAGTTCATAAAGAGTGGAGCTGTCCTTGAGGGATTGTTGTTACTGTTACAGCAGACAGTGGTCAGGACTTTTGTTTTGTAGTTTGTGCAACTTAAGGAAGTAAAATTATATAGCCACAGCTGCTGAAATCCACTGGGACAGTTGTCAACAGTTTTGCACTCTTGTATGACTGTGTTGTTGTTTTGTCAACGAGCGATGAGTAACCCAGTGAATATTTATTATAAAATAAGATCAAGCTGCATCTCAGCATCTTTCCCCCACACATCTCTGCCCCGCTGGCCTTTTTTTTTTTTCTTAAACAATGCAGTCTCTCTCCCAGTGCCCTTTTAGTGCACTTTTTTGAGTCCTTTATTTCTCTCCCCACTTTCAGCCTCTCTGCACTCCTCTAGCCCCAGACAAGGCCACCTTCTCTCTTTAGCTTTAGCCCTCGATACCACCCACATGCCCCTGTCTCATGTGCAGCCCTTGCTGTCCACCCTTTTTATCCTCTCCCTCTCTTCCCAGCTGCAACCCTAACGATAATTGAGAGGTGAGTAAGAGAGACAAAAGACGAGGGTGGGTTATGAATGCCTGATCCCTGGCATGAAATGCGGTCCAGGGTTTGGTGGGCAATCAAGCGAGGGGAAGGCGGGGGAAGCGGTGGATTCGACAGCTTCACTATTCATTGGTCGGATTTGTTGATCCCGTTCACTGGCTCCTGCGACGGCCCCTCTTGTGTGAGGATGTGGGCATGCCTGCTTTTTGGCAGTGATTAAAGTTTGGAACAATTTCCACAACCTAACTCTAGATGCAGCTGCTGGGAGGAGATGAGAAAGAGTGAACTTTATCTATTTGCCTCTTAGCTAATCGAGGGATTGTTTATCTTTAAAGATAACTGGACTTATACAGTTTGCATTTAGGATTACTGTAGAAGCAATTCAAACAGCATATTTTCATGAGCAAGATTAAATAGTAAGTATGAGTTTTACAAGCATTTTTGACTTAAAAACTGAAACTGAAAATTCCCTGCATTGAAACATGAAAGCTTGTCGTCAGGCAGTCAGTCAGAGTTTATGAAAGCATTGCCAAGCCTCTCCCTCTTGAACCCACAGGAAGTTTGCTGCTGATGGTCAGAGAAAAAAAAAGTAAGACAAAGAGAAGGCAGGAGGGGGGTGGGGGTCTCGGCTAATGTAAGCTCTCGGCACAAACGAAGGAAACTACCGACCTCGCTCTTTCTTATAGTAGAGGTCCAAACCATTCACATGCAGTTCCCCTCACCCTCCTTGGCTCTTCCTCTTTCTCCTCAGTATTCTGTGGTGGATGGAGCTATGGGCTCCAGATGCTTGACCCAGCAGTCAGGTTGCTTGGGCACATGAATCTACAACTGTTTGCCCGAACTTGTTGTTTTGCATCTAAACAAAACCTTTTAAAAGCCACTGCAGTGTTTGTTGTGTTTTCTCATTCAGACTTTGTCACATGGGTCTGGTGAAGAATGTACAATGCAGTTCGTGTTTTGTGTATTCCAGAGCCACTGTTGGCACCTTTAGTTTTTTTGTACTATGTTTAATGCCTTTTATTCACTATTGGGATGTAGAATCGTTCCACTGTGTTTTTGGTGAATGGACATGTGTATGCATGTTGGTATGGAGTAAGAGGGAAGAGGAGTACATTAAAGCTCGCTCCCTGTAACGGGGCCTCAAACTGTAGAAGGGGAGAGGAGCTGCAGGAAGGGTGTAATAGACAGACACATGCACAAACACAGGCCTCATTTACACACTGAAGCATAATAATTGCTACCTGTAAAGCTGCAAGCAAGTTTGCACTGTATCAGACAGCACTGCTTTGCTAAGGCATTATCATCAGAGCTGGGAGCTGCAAAAAGAAGCCGAAATCTGTGTTGTGTTAAACTGTCGTTACCTTAATCCCTTATCTTTATCTCCGCTTTTTCAAAGCTTAGAATATGAGCTCACATTTGGAGAGAACAGGAGCAGACTCGTATGGGTGTCAACAACCATTCAAGCAGATTAAATCAAATGTTATGACTCCAGAAAAGCTGGCATTGAAATTCAGTTAGAGGCAGCTCCGAAGAAAGTCTACGTATATATGTCACATTAGTACAGGAGGATTTTTATCTGACAGCAGTGAGTGCAGATGGCTGCCGGCTCACTGGAGAGATCAAGTTGACTCGCTGTACTGAGGAAACCACTTTAGAGCTTTGAACTACGTGCCCATTATGCCCCTCTGTACAGGAATAAGTTTGGAGTGAATCCATGTTGGATAAAGTTAGGAGTGTTCCTTCCTTCCTGCTAGACTCAACAGCACAAAAAGCAGTCTTATCAAGCCATGTGGCAATCTGAGAAGTAAATGTGTGTTACTCTAGGTCAGTATTAATAGTTGCTGCTGGTCCTGCAGCATTAGAACCCCGTTTACAATTGTTCTTTTGTGTCACCCCCCCTTTTTTTTTTCCCCTCTCCATTATCTACTTCTGTCTCTGAGCTCCTTTTCAGCTTTTTATCCACCCAGTTTCATCTCCCTCAATTCATTTTTTTAAATCTTATAAGCTTGAAATTAAAGGAAAGGTCTCATTAATTATGACAGATATTCAAGTGAATACATCTGACTTTTAGTTCTTGGAGTGTAAATGAATATCTGTTATTCTCTCTTTCTCTGTCAATCTAGGAAACCTAATGGAGATTATCGCAGCTCCTCAGTGTCCAAGGACCGTAGTCGGAGCCCCATTGAGCGCGTGGTCATGCCCAGCGCTCTGGGAGTCCACAGCAACCATCTGTACAGCCACGCCCACCACCACCATCACCTGGCCAGCTTAGCAGGCATGGACCAGCCCCTGGCACTCACCAAAAACACCATGGTGGATTCTGCACGCAGCAGCACAGCAGCAATGGTCACAGTGCCACACACAGTCAGCACTGTGGAACGCCAGCAGGTACAGTGTGGACCATGTTTGTTGTTTGACTTTTTTTTTTTTTAATACATTTTTCATTCAGATCTTCCCTTAGTGTCTGTGCTTGTATCAGGTGGTACAGATATATTTGCTTTGTAATGTCAAGGTTGGAAAGGTTCTAGAATATTCATCATTTTCCCCTCAGTCTGCTCTCATTACTTCACATTAAAACATGTCTTTGTTATAATGCCAAATATCCTCTTCTCTTGTCCCTACTGTTAAAATATTTGTTTAGTTGTTGAGTGGAAGGAACTGCTGTTTGATTTTTAATTTGTGTCTTTGTGTTTCAGAATCGTCCCTCAGTGATCACATGTGCCCCAGCAAACAACCGCAACTGCAACCTATCTCACTGTCCAGTCTCCCACAACGGCTGCTCAAGCCTCGCCAACAACTACAGGAGAATTAACAGTACGTATGCACATGTATACAGACAGACATAGTAGTACCAGTTCAATGCTCCTTCTTCTCATTTAGTATCCTTAATTAGTTTATATTCATTGGAACAGACAGATTGACATGATGATCTCTGAAATGATGAATTTTTAACAAGTAACCCAGTTGTACCTTGAACTGGATTTAATTTTGTGGAAAAAACTCAATTACTTACCAGATGAAACACCACCAAAGAAAATACTTTAGGTTCAGGCTAATTGAAATGACTAATGCTGACATTTTTATCACATTTTCCCAGCCTGTTTCTGTTTGGCAACACAGCAGTTGTTAGGATGGAACCTCAACATACTTTTACAGCTTTTTTGTCTTTTATCTCCGTCCACAAAAAGTCACTCGAGGCTTCCATCAAACCTTTCAACATGTTTCTTTCGTACTGTCTGTGAGTGTCAGTCATGTTTTCTGTGGGCTGATAACTTGACTGTGGCTGCTTTTATGATCCCAGTGAAATCCCGATGATCTCATTGAGGTTAACAGTGAAACTTAAAACTGATTTAATACAAATAAAGTGCAATGAAGATATGATGTAGATGTTTGAGTTAGTATTTTTCCATTGGCTTTAAATGCACATTACCAATGCTGATGTTAGGCAGTAAACTTCCCACTGACCATTATACAAGTGAGCTTTGGAGTCGTTATTTTTTTTAACAATGGGGCCGAATCTATTTTCCGTCTTTGCCTTCTCTCATCCTCCCTCTTCTGTTTTGCTTTTAGCCAACACAGCCTGCGACCCGGTGATCGAGGAGCACTTCCGCCGCAGCCTCGGGAAGAACTACAAGGAGCCCGAACCCGCTGCCACCAACTCCGTGTCCATTACAGGCTCGGTTGATGACCACTTTGCCAAGGCGCTGGGCGAGACCTGGCTGCAGATCAAGAACAAGGGGAGTCCCTCATCGTCCGGCAGCAGCCCAAACTCCTCCCCCGACAGTCACATGGTCAATCACAACCACTCCCCTTCTGTGGTCTCCTGAAGGAGGGGTGGGGTTTACAAGGGATCAGCCCCCTGTTTTCCCCCAACCAGCCCAGCTCTGACACCCACGCCTCGTCACTTTGGTCTGTCACCAGCATCCCAGTGGGAATGCCTTCCTGCTGGTCTGCTACATCACAAACGCTTCAAACCTTCTCTCTCTCTCTACGCACTCATAGAGGAGGATCAATCAAGCAATAACAACATGGTTGTTTTCCCCCCCTTCTATCCTTGGCATGTTAATAACAGACAACATTAAGTAATGAGTAATGAGGGTTTGACTTTGGGACTGACGGGAGCATCAGGTTGCTCCTTCCAAATCATTCATCATCCCTGCTTGGAGCTGAGCAAGAGTCTGTAGTTATGTACATAATGAGACAGATACGGTGGTGTTTTAATTAATTGTCTTTTTTTTTTTTTTTCCTGTTTTCTTGTTTGTTTCTTTATCGGTAGGTTTGTGTACTGCTTCTGTATCATGAGATGCCCGATGTTTGAAAGAAAAGATAAGAGAGAAACACTTTGGAGATTAAGCAAGTTATCACAAGTCACCTGACTGTGCTACCAAAGAAACCTCAAACATATCTGTGCCCACGTTAAGAGCAAAACAACACAAAGCCATCTTTGAATTGCATCCCTCTGCTTTCATACCTCACCCTCCACCCAGGTTCACCCCCTCAATCTCTCCCCCTCTCTCTCTCTCTCTCTCTCCCTCACCCTCCCCCCTGTGTAGGTTTTCTGGTTTTGTTACTGTATGTGTGTTCTTTTGTGATTGGCTAGGTCTGATTTGCACTACTGCCATAGAGGGTAAAGGATGGCACGCTAATATCGTAATCTGGCACCACACACACTGGAACGAATGCGGCTGATTTTGAGACAAACCAATTATATCCGATGTTTGTTGGAACCTCTGTTTGACTGGATTTTATTCACTCTGACCATAATTCCATCCTGGCCTTGACAGAAAAGGACTAGTCTTGTTATTGCATATTACGTAAATGCATCTCTGAAAAATGCAAAACATAGTGGTGGAGCTGGACAGGATAAAATGGTACACATGGGTTAATTCTCCTGACAGGGCCCTTGACCAAGGTAGCGATGAAAATATGAGTGCTTTGAACGGCACCTCACTGCTCTTAATGTGTGCTAATACTAATCTAGTGATAATGCTAGGTTGTGTGTATTAAGATGGCTAAAATGCAGAGACTGAATTTCCCTAGAGGGATAATAAAGTGAGTTAACCTTTAACCTCAAGATATAAAAACAAAATAGAGTTGAGAAACTACTAAGAAAAAAGGCAAGTTTTATGACCAGATGAATGAAAGAGTCAAAGATGTTGATCGCAGCGAATTTTGTTACAGATATATTTTGGATAGAGATTTTGGGAAGCCACTTTCATTGTGACAAAGAGAAGTGAAAAAGTTCAATTAACTAGGTGGAGTAACATTTTAATTGAAGATAAATATCATCAGTTTATAACTATACACAAAGTGGCTGACCGTTAACGTGTCGGACCTTTCATATGAGGTCACTGCAGTGGAAAGTGTACGGATGTCGTAGCTAGGACTCATTTCTTTATCACAGTTTATCACTTTCTAACAGTTTTTTGATACAAATGTGCTTAAAGATACTATTACATTCTATTAAAACTACATGAGGACAAATAATAACATTTAAACAAAGGTGGGGTGTATGTATAACTGACATGCCATGTCACTTTATACTGTCCAGCCCTACATGTGTTTTATATCTACATGAAAAATGAAACGGTGTTGATCACTATCGCCGGAAATAAACAAAAGAACCAAAGCACAGTCAGGTTATTAAATCATCCAGTGGTGGTGTTCATGGCCATCACAGTAGTCAGAAGAGGAGACTGAAAACACAACTTGTAAAACCTGTAGTGTGTTGAAGATTGGGCTTCTGCTCAATGGTGTCCTTTTGAAGTGTTCCAGAGGGGCTTAACTGCTGACATTGATGAGGGGATAGATGACACTGCATGTCACTTTGTGGTTTGGAAAAAAAAAAAAAGCCTGGTTTCTCGACTGGGGGAGAGAAGATTCTTCAGATCTCTTCAAACATGCCTTTGTTTTTGTTACTCTTTGAACATGGGTGTTGTAATTATGTTTGGCTCACACCCTGCTCTCCTTCCCTCTCTCCTACACACTGTGGTTTGCAGATTTCTACAGAGTTTGAAGGGTAAACTAATGCTTTTACAGATGCATGTTGTTTTTTTTGTTTTGTTTTTAATAGCTGGTATCTATTAGTGTTTTTAAGCATTTCAATCTTAACTATTAGCCTTTTCATTTGGACGGTAGTTGTTACTTCTTTTGTTGTCAGTAACAGACATAGACACTATACACTCACTGCTGGGTCAGTTGTACTCCATATTATTATTGTTATTGTTATTACCATTTTGTATGTTGTTTTCCATTAATATCAGTATGGTAACAAACATCTGTAGTGGGACAGCCTCCGGACAGGCTCTGTTTAATGATGAGCTGCATTTCTCAAAACCAGCGTAGCATGATGATCATCAGGTCAATCCTGATGAGTTGGCTTTGGGAGAGGCAGCCTGTAAAGGTTTTCTTTAAGATGTTGATCCATCAGTGGTACAGGATGCTACAGCCTTCAGCCTGACTGAGCTGAGACACCAAGTTGGCACAATAAGTCGGCAGGACTTCAGTTACCAGCATTTTAGACACCGATTCTGGATGGTGTGGTTAAAAAACACCACATTTTGATTTTTTTATGCCACTTAACAAATGGCATCAGATTTTTAAGTATTAACAACACTAGCATTGACATTTTTTGTAATACAACAAAGCATTTGTCTGCTGATTGGGCCTGACTTGTCTAACATCTAAGTTCAAGCTCTTGCATCCTGCAGTAGTTTACTTTTTGTGTCCTGACTTGGTGTCCAGACCCATGTGTATTTCGGTGCTTTCTTTGCTGATCATTGTATTGTGTGTATCTGCAGTTAAGCTAGACTGCTGCAGTCTGACAAAATGATTTTTACTCTGTAAAAGAGCCTGCGCCAAGGTGGCATACATTCCTCCTGTAGGGAACTTTGTACAGGCCTTATTTACACTCAGTATCTCCACATGAACAGACAAGCCAGGGCTGATTGTGCCAGCAGAGTCCTCTGCTTCCAAGGTGTCCACCATATCTTTTTTCACTTGCATCATTTAAGTTAACCTTCATATTGTGTGATAAAGGAACAACGAAGCATTTACCCCATGAATTAAGGACATTCAGAGCGTTGAACAGAACAGGGCGGCGACTTTCTGTAGCTAAAGTACAAGTGGCTTCACTGTGAGTTGTAGTTTTTCGGCGGTGAAGTTCATACTATTAGTTTAGGAACTTATTCAATTACATTTACTACAGACTTCTCGAAATGGAAACCGCTGTTTTCTAGAATGTCCACACATTCCATCCTCTGCTGTCGACAGAAATGTGACAAAACCAGAACCGACGATAAACGTTCTACTGTCATCACCCAGAATTAATGTAAACACAGATGAGTTCTCATTGGGCTTCCTCAGACCAGTGGTTTGGCCTGTATGTTTGGGGGGCGAGCCTTCAGGAGCTGAGCTCCAAAAGGACGACCTGTGAGCCAGCAGACGTTCAGCTCCGACTGAACGCCTGCTGAAGGTCTCACAGTGATGCCTCCCCCTCCTCTTTGGTTCATTTGACCCCAATTAAGATTGGAGGTAGTTAGCATCATGTTAGAAAACATGAGGGAAAAGTGTTTGGTGTCCAGAGGGTTTTGTTTTTCTATTATTATTCTTTCTCATTATCATTTCACTACCACCCTGTAGGTAGGAGGCTCTCTTTCTGTTTTGACACACTCCCTACACACTGTAGGAAAATCACTTAATAAAAGACTTTTTTATAATAGGTAACTATAAGACCATCATTACGCTGTGCGTAACGAATGTACAGAGAAAAATCGTAGGTATTTTTTGAGGAACAATTAATTTGTTAATGATATGTAGCTATTTAATTGTTGTTTTTCCCTGTCCTTATATTGTAATCATTGCATTTTCTCTTCTGTGAAAAAGTTGATCTTTTTTGTTTATAGAGTTTGTCTTGTTAAGAGTAAAGGTTCAAGTGCAGGAACACAGTAAATGTATGAAACCACAATAAGCCACTGGTGTGTCCGTGACAATCGCTACTTCCATTGATCCCCGTTGTTCTGGAAACAGTGAACTGGTGGTGTTGACCATGTGACTTGTGAGTCATCTGAACAAAGAGTTCACTCATGAGCAATAAGAGTCAGTCCTTCTAAAGGTCTCTTCAGAAATTAGCATGCGATGTGAGAAAGGATGTCTCCACTGGCCCTGACCGTCTTATCAGCCATTTCTGAATCATTTTCATCAAACACATCAGTCATGGGCTAGCAGGCAGGTACAACCCCACAAAAAAAACACATTAAGTCTTTTGAATGGCTTTGGTTTTTAGATGGGAAGTTATCCACAAAACTTGAGCTAAATCAGTCAAACAAAAAAATCCAATCACTAAAGCTCAAGTGATGCAATTGTGACATTCGGTTTGTACTTGTACACATGTTGTGGTCAAATACATATGTTTTGCTGTCAGTGAGGCTGAGATGATCAAAGTACATGAACATTAGGGATGTTTGCCTTTCATGTCACAGTTCTCATCTGCTGGGGCCATTTTACATCTAATCAAGTAAAACAACATGAAAAAGTGCAGAAAAATCAAAAGGTCCTTACTCTGACTGTACACGCGATCCTTTTTGAAGTGGAAGTAGCATGTACTTAGTGGTAGTAATACTCTGAACTGTAAAACATTTGTATCATGAAAACAACCGTTTGTGGCTCTGTGTCTCCTACTAAAAAGGTTTTGGCAGGCCACCTTTTTTGTACGTAAAGTAGCCTTGATGAACAATAAAGTGCTTTTAAACCACAGATCGGGAGTCTTCGTCTTGTAAAGTGTGTGTGTGTGTGGTTGTAATGACTTAAATAACACATGATTAATACGAGCATCATCAGGTATTTGATGAGACGCCAGTAAACTAAAACCACAGATATGTCATACAGTAAAATGTGCAAACGCCCTTGAATTGCACAAATCACAGACATTTCATTTTAGTTGTAGAATTTAATACTTGCAGAAGAGAATTGGAACAAAATGAGCAGAGGTTTACAAAAACCAAGAGGACGGCGCACGTTTTAACTGATTATTGAGGTTTATTTGGAAATATACGTTTCTTGGGGAAAACACTTAAATGTGGAAACAGCAGAAATTCTCTTCCACAAATATGCAACCTGATGATAAAACGTACATTTCATCACACCGACAAAAAAAAAAAAAAAAAACAACATACATGCATTTACACCTGACTGCAGAGTAAACAGGTTTTTCTACAGTAAATGAAATCTTCTGTGACGGCGTACAGTAACATCTGTGTGTGATTCAGTGACAGTGGAGCTGGTTTCAGTATTAACGGGTCTCCGGTAAACAGACGGATGCATCTGCCGAGGCGTCCAGAGTGTTTTTGTATTTTTCATAATTCATCCCCAGCTCTTTTCTCAACTGATGGAGCGAGCAGATGTAATAAAGCAGACCCCTGCCAAAGACTCTTCAGCAGATATATTTAATACGATGATGGAGAGACTACATGATAAACCATTTTTACACTTTCCAAACAAAAAACAAACTTTGTGTTCTGCTTCAGACTCCAATGTGTAAGTATGTAAACATGACTGGTTATTATGCCATAGGATCAGGTACATTCTGTTTTAAACACAACATTAGCTGGTTTTAAAGCCTTGATCATGTTAAAAACATTCGCTCAGCGTTTTCGCAGTAAAGTGATTGGTCCAACTCTTTGGTCGATCTCGTATCCAACAGACTTGGGTTTTAAGGGCAGTAACAGAATGATCTAAAGCCTCTGAGCTACGTTTTTTTTTTTTTTTGCATGGATTTTTATCTGTGTTTTATTTAATCAATATTTTTCAGTTTGTGTGCAGACTGTGCGTGTGAATTAAGTCCAAAAAAAGACAAACAATAGTAGAAAAATGGATGGAGTGAATGAATGGATCTGATGTTTCCATCCTCAGTGGTGCAGGTTTTATTTTTCCGGTCCTTTAGATGCTTTCATCGTCGCTCATATCCCAGATCTAGACAGGAATAGAAAGAAAGGAAAAACAGAAAAGGAAAACAGACAAAAGTTAATTCACATAGAATGCATTACTCTGTTTAACTGTGACCAGAAGTATCTTCTCATCAAAAATGTTTAATAACTGTAATGTCATGTAAATAATTCAGGTCAAATACAGTTTGTCATCTTTTCATGGTCATCAGATATGACCCATTTGGACGTTCAGAGGCTTTGTAGTTACCGTGGAAACGCCGTCATCTTCTGCAACATTGATTCACCAGTAAAACCCATGGACTTTAAATGACAGTGGTTGTCAGCGCTTGTTTTCTATTCAGTTATTGACATATTTTGTTGATAGAGTGACTTTTTCTGCAGTTTTCTCTGTTTTGATAATAACCGTTGAATTTTCGGAGCTTTTATGAACATCTATACGATCAGTAAATTAAATATAGTCACCTTGCTAAAATAACTACTGGTAAGTAATTTTTTTTTTTGATTTTTCATGAAACACAAAAATCTTAACCAGGAATTGAGTTTTCGATGATTTAGGCAAAAAAAAAAAGTCATTTTTACAAAAAAATAATTAACATAGGTAATTATTTTAGGAAGGTGACTATAATAGAATACCAGATTTTCATAAAAAAAATGCAAAGAATAATAATATAATAAATGGTGATGAATCTCTTAGAAATGGTTAAACGAAGAGATAAATTAAGTTAGAAGTCACCACAAAAACAGAGACATTTTTTCACCCGGGTAATTTTGGTTGAAGGTTTTTCAAAATCCCAGATAAAAGTTTCTGCAGTGGAAAAGGCACAGTATTTACAGTATCTGCTTTAGGACCACATATGACAGTGGTTGATTTGTTCTGTTCAGACTGTCACAAAAAAAATCAGATCAAATATGGGGAAAAAAGTCACAGTTGGGCCAATTTGCCTGCTGTGTGAGTGTATCCTTAATCAATTATAACAAAAACCTGTTAGTGTGTGTCTGTTATCAGCTGGTGTGGATGATAATAGTAAATAAAAGCTGTGTCAGTGTTCATGTGGACACCTGACCACCCCTGAACCCAAAGACTAATCCATGTTCACTGCACTTCAGTTTAATACAAGCAATAAACGCTCTGGAGTAAATGCAAAAAGCTGAAGTGATTTCATCCAATTACTTAGAGTAACTAATAAAGTAATGCTCAATTTATGCCCAGACAAGAAAAATGAACCTTCAGAGATCGTACAGTGAGTCTGCAGCTCTCGGTTTTTGGCAACGTGAACCACTTGTATAACAGCTTTGAAAATAATTACTAACAATCACGACTAAGAGGTTTCTTACCAGGAAGTGACAGCAGCATGTGACACACAGGCACACACACCCTTATACACACACACACACACACACACACACACACACAGTGCAGCAGTGTGTCAGTAAACAACAGTGGTCCTCTCATGGCAGCAGATTCTTCACA
>JAPQRQ010000022.1:14321356-14333064 GCA_037367365.1 Apogon talboti | reverse complement strand
CACACACACACACACACACAGTGCAGCAGTGTGTCAGTAAACAACAGTGGTCCTCTCATGGCAGCAGATTCTTCACATTCTCTCTCTGTAAGACGTAATTCACATACCTCGAACGCTGTCTGGAATGTTACACACACACGGCCCAGAGTCTCTGAGTTTCTGCACACACACTCTCTCTCACACTCAACACTTTTGACACATACATGCCACATGCCTTTCAATATTCTCCTTCAGAACTCAAAATGAGAATTTCAGAGCAAAAATCCCACAAGACTGAAAAAGACAACCTCTGTAAAGATCTGACATAATATACTGTAGTAGAAATGTATTAGTGTATTACTCACACAAAGGAAATAAACACTGACGTATAACACAACAAATGTTTAGAAAAAAGGTTTATAGTCAAAACGAAAGAAATAAAGACCATTATAGATTATTATTATCATTATTTTATTATTATAACTAGTAGTAGTAGTTACAGTAATAGTAATGGTAGTAGTAGTAGTAGTAGTTACAGTAATAGTAATGGTAGTAGTAGTAGTGGTGGTAGTAATAGTAATGGTGGTAGTAGAAGTAGTAGTAGTGCTGGTAGTAGTAGCAGTAGTAGTAGTAGTAGTAGTAGTGCTGGCAGTAGTAGTAGTAGGAGTAGTGGTAGTAGCAGTAGTAGTAGTAGTAGTGGTGGTGCTGGTAGTAGTAGTAGGAGCAGTGGTAGTAGCAGTAGTAGTAGTGCTGGTAGTAGTAGTAGTAGTATGGTAGTAGTAGTAGAAGTAGTAGTATTAAAGGTCAGAACTTGCAAAACACCAAACTGTAAGTGTTCTAAAGACTATAAAGCTGTCTTTTACTTGAAATTTTAATGAAATAAACCGACCAACAAGTCACCATGTTTTTTACTTGGGGACATTTTTCGTGGGGAAATTCCAGTTTTTAATGAGTTCCAAATAGTACATTTTATTCCCAGTGAACTTCTTTGGACATTATGAGGAAGTTGTCAAGTACAGGCCCATGTTTTTCCTCAGTGAAAACTTAAACGGTTTTAAATCACTTCTGCTTCTTGCTTCTCTGTTCTGTACTTATGAAGAAAAGCACAAAGAGAACAGATGTCATAATTAGACGTCATTATGGTTAAGTGCTGTGTGCTTATTGTAAATGACATGAGCAGCGTGAAGGAACAGAACATGGAGAGGACAAAGTACAGTACATGTGGTCGACGCTACACACCGGGGGACCGCTGGGACTCCAACAGGACTAAACATTTCAACTGGAGCGCTCACAGACGATGAACAAACCACCATCAAACTAAACTCATCTGGCTGCGTAAAGTGCCAATACATCTAGTGGCACATGCACCACATGATGCCACCTTCCTCAACTATCTCTCTCCATTTCCAGAAGAAAACAAGTGTACATTAGTTTCATATATGATATGGGTCATTATCACTATATGGCTTCCCATTTACACATGTGCATACAGTTTGTCTTTTACTTGTCAAGTTAATGAAATAAACCAACTTATAAGTGAAGTTTTTGTCCTGTCCTATTCTCCCACCAATAGACATAACAGCCTATCAACACTGAAATGACGAAAGAATTAGAATCAGAGTACTTTTTTACAAACCCTGACAATTCACAATACGTATTGTTGAATGAAGGCCAGATTAAGGCCACTCCCATGCAGGTTTGTATTGAAGCTACTCTCAAAGACACCAAGGTTTTAATTATTACTGCAAATGTACATATTTGGTTCATAATATTGGTTATAGCTAGAGATTCATGTTTTTTGTCTACTCAGAGCTACTGTAGTTTCCGTAGTGCTCGAGACATGTTATCACTTCAGTTAACGTTAAAGCCCTGTTACTTGTTATTTGGCCCTAAACAAATATCTGTCTGTAGTGTTGTCATGTAATAAGATGTTTATTCACCCTACATTCCCAGTTGAGGCTCTTTGTGTTGTTTCATACATTATATTTGTGTAAAAACTGTATATGTATATGGGACTTTCAATGTATTTAAGCATCGTGCTAATCGCTATCATGAACAATTTTATTTATTTATTTATTTATTTTAAACTGTAGCATATTTAAGTTAATGTTGTATATACTGTACATGATACAAAGCAATGATACATTGTGTTACGTAGCTCTACACATTTTTTGTTCATAAAAATGATACACGATTGTAACATCCATTTTGTTTTTGCACAGTTTTGCTTCCTGGATGTTTATTGGAGCACTGTTAGCTATCTGTATAGCTAGTTGTCAAACACTAGCAAAGACAGAATAGAGGGTTCATCTGTCACAGCATGGATGTTCCTAAACCAATTCATTAACTATAAACAAGTATGTAAGGGATAATGTACAGCCAGATGGTCATTATTGCAGAATAAACCATGATGGGATGACAGCGGAGAATACATTTATTACATGACTATTTACTCAACGTGATATCACGAAATCGCATAAATATACCCGCCACTTTTAATTGGTGCGATATTTTTACGTGATGTAATCTTTCCACTTGTAAGTTCACGCCACGTCAAAAACCAGGCACTGAGGGTTAGGGTTAGGGTTATGTGAACCGGAGATCTTGGCCTAAATTGACAAATGTGTATGTATAGCACGCCAAATGTCATAACTGGTGTGACATACAACGCGATTTCATGAGATCTACTAAACATGAGATTTACTAAACAAGTCAAAAATGTGGCAAAGTGTATATACAGTACATGTGGATGGTTTATAAGTTATTTCCTTGCTTCACTAAATGACGTTCCATTAGATTATATGTCTAGAACTGATCTCAAGACATTGCGTTGTATGTCGTGCCAGTTCTTATGGCATTTGGCGTGCTATACCTACGCATTTTCAACCTTTCGCGTGTTATTCAAAGTCATTTGATCGTGAGTCAATTTGCGCCAAGATCTCCGGTTCACATAACCCCTAACCCTCAGTGCGTGGTATTTGATGAATCGATTCAGGTCGGACAGAGGGCTAATAATGGTGTGAACATACACATGGAAAGCTTGTAATGCGTACAGATAACACGCCAATTAAAAGTGGCATGTATATTTACGCATGTCATGATATCACGTTGGTATATAGCAGAGCAACAGCTTGTTATTCATAGCAACAGTCTGTGCAGCACAAAGGCACCTTCGAACAGTCAGAACAGAAAATTCAACAAAGCCATGTAATACATCTGAACATACAATGTAGTGGATTTCTGTCACAAAGGCAAAGCAAGAAACATTTTACCTGCGGGCGAAAGTCAGAAAGTCATCTAACCTGCTCTGCAGAACCTTCACCTGCATGTGAATGTACTGTGGTATTCGCTCTCTTAGTTCACTCTGTCAGAACTTCAGGAGGCCTTTCTCTGACTTGGGTTTGGAGTGTTTCAGGGCAGTGTGGAGAATCGGGGACAAATTCATATCAAAGCTGGATGTTCTGCATTTCTGCTCCAGTGCCGCTGGGAAGTGAGCATCAAAAGGACAGCGAGCAAAGAGCGCTTTGAAACACAGCGACGCTGGAGCCCCACTCTGGACGGCTGCCACGCCGCACTGATGGCGTGTCTCTGTGTGTTTATGTGTGTGTTTTGAGGAATCTTTTGTGCAAAATGAAAGAGAGAGGGGGAGGGAACGGAGGAGATCTGAAGGGGGGGAGGTGGGAGACCTTATGTAACGGGAAAAGCTGAGGCCAACAACTTTACTACATTCTGTCAAAGCACGGCTGAATACTTGGGATGTTTGTCCACTGTTTAACTCCGTTGCAGCAACACATAAGCAGATTTTTGTAAAGCAGAGATTAAAATAAATTGGTCCAATTAGAGAGTTTGTTGAAATCGCTAGGTTTCTTTTATTCTAAGTTAACACATAAAGCAAACCTGAATGAAAAGCGTGTAGTGTAGATAATATTAATAGTATATATTCTGCACTTCCTGCATTTGCTGCTTATTTCACTTCTGGCTAGATGCTAAATTGCATTTCGTTGCTGGAGACTTGTACATGGGTAATAAATTGAATCTGAATCACTTAGTTTAGTTAGCAGTTGAATCCAAGACATTTAAGAGATGAATATGTGCTGACACAACATTACATATTACCAAAACTGATGAAAACAGTATGGGATGAACTGCCTTCATATTTTAGCAAAAAAAAAAAAATCTAATATTTTCTCTTTTTTATATCCTCCTGATACCCAGCAATGCATTTTTTTCCTCTGTAGTGGACAAGAGTTTCACAGCTTTACTTTAAAAAAAAATTAATTAATTAATTAATTAATTGAAAATGTATCTGGAAAAAAACTGTTCCATTATGCTATTTCCAATCAAGGTAATTTTTTAATGTAAAAAAGTCAAACTTTTACTTACTGGCTCTTGGGAGGATATTTTTTTTTTGTTTTTTTTTTTTTTACTTTGGCCACATAAAACTAGCAATGTGGACTTTTAGCCCTGGCAAACTGTACCTACTATTAAAAAAATAAATAAAATAACAGATTAAAGAGAGAACAATGGAAGTGATTGTTAGTTGCAGGCTTAGCTTGAATTATGTGTGATCAACCTGGTCAACCCCCACACCACACACATAAACCATGACAGCACCTCAAAGGGATTGGCGCTAACTCATCCAGCTCCACATCTTTAACTCCGAAGCAGCCTTATCGCTTCAGGACCTCCAATCACTGTGGGTTACAAAACAAAAACAAAAAAAAAAAGAAAGAAAAAAAAAAAGCTTTGTTGGATGTTTCATGAAGTCAAACTGTAAGCTGCATGTAATCATTGTGTGAATGTGTTTGAGTTAGTAATCAGTTGGGCTCCGGCTGATATGACAAGTATAATCCGGGCTAGTTGTTGAAACGAGGCCGGGATCTGATCAGATAGAGGAGGTGTTAGCTGAAAGCCGAGGCTGCTGGAATCACAGCCAACTCTCTGCTGCTGCTGATTATTGTTCTCCCACAAATACAACACAAGCCTCAGCATGAGGGTCTTTAGCTGCGAGTCCCACTCCCGCAGGCCTCGGTCAAAGCACTGCCTCTGCAAAAGCACCATCGCAAACACTATATATTTGCTGTCTGACATTTCACATCTCATTTATTTTTAACGACGTATCCAGTTTTAGACAGACAGTTCGGGATTGCCACTCTTATGGTGAGCGGAGTGGAAGCACTGAGCCTTCTTACAGGAACACATCCTCCTAAGTGCGGGTGGCCCCAGTGGGAATCCAGCCTCTAAAGCCATTCAACTCGTCAGAGCTACACAACCACTGATGGGCTTTGCTATTAAACACACATCTGCTTTACATATTAGAACTGACACCAAAGCGCAAAGTCAAAGCTTTCATCGTGGAGACTGGCTCCATCTGATATGCAATTAGGGGACCACACAGAGTGGCGTGGTTTATGGCTGCTGGATGCAACAGTGCTTGTGCGCTGTTGGTTGAGGAAGACAAAAAAAAAAAAGGCAAGAAATCAAGTCGAGCTGATTTTTTGTGAACTTATGTAGCTGAAAAAGTTCAAAGACTGACACCTGTTATTATGAACAGTATCTGTCGTATGTAGGAAGCTCTTTTCACACACGGAAATATGACTTTGCTACTTAAAGTGCCTGTTAAGTGATGGCTTTTTCGTGGCATCTCATTTTCGAGGGGGTCTGAAAAACACAACTACAGAGAGCACATAAAAACATATACAAACAAACCAGCAACACAAACATGCACTGCAACTACACAAATAATGACAACACAGTGCACAGTTGGCTCCACCAGTTATGTGACAATTTTATCTTTTATTTAAAATGTTATTTTTGCGCATGTGGTGAATTAATATTTACTCTTCTTTTAGCTCTGTTTTTGGTCCCTACCATTCTCTCATGTGTTTGGTCATCAGGCTACTTTGTATTACTATATTAGTAAATATTTCCTGTTGCCAATACAGAGCCCAAGTCCCTCCCCTTCCACTTGTATCCCACTGGATCTAACTTTAGAAAAAACTGTATAAAAGTCAATGGCAAGACAAGTAATTTTTTGATGCACCATTTACACAGATGATGTTTACCAATTTAAAAGGTAGTAAAGAAAGCAGGAGCTTGTTGTAAAATTGCTCAAGGATTAGACTGAAAATACATAAATACAAAACCTACACCTGAAGGTGACCTCTTTACAAGCTTTGTTCAGAGCTGTTGAAGATGTCTCTGCAGCTTCAACATGAATAGACTTAGTTATTTTCATCTTTTAATACTTTTTCACATTCCTCTTGAACAAGAGATGCAGTCCATTACACAGCTTAATGGACTGCATCCCTTGAACTACATGTTTCTAGCGTTCTTTGCTGTGAAGTGCAACTTTCTCGTTTATAAAGTTATTAATATTCTTTTAAATTGACAAACATCATACGTGTACATGGTGACAGAGATCGGATCAAAAAGTAATTTGTCTCTTTCCATTGACCACAGTTCATTTTTCTGGGGTTTCAACTCTGTTTCAATTTGTTGTGAGGCCTATTTTTTCCCACAGTAAATCCCTGTAATAAACCTCATCTGGTCAAACCGGTTCATATCACAAATTGTGTTTTGGTAGTGAGCTGTTTACATTCTATATTAATAAAGATCCTTGTAAATGCAGTTTCATCATGTTTTACAGTTAAAACAACAATAGGTACAAAACTATTAGTTACATATGGAATTTGAAGTGTGTGGTGAATTTGTGTGGTTTTACAGTAGAGCTCCACCGTGTCAGACTGGATAAGTTCTTCATGTTCATTGGAGCCCACACTTCCCCTTCTTCCTATACAATAAAGTCAATGAATCCATTGGGCTGTGGAAACATCAACACTGGGCAATTAGTTCAGAGTTGGCCATGGAAACTCTTGTTTCCTCTATAAATGATCTAACACGTGTTTATATATGGAGGATGTATTTAATGATTTATGTTAATGGTTGGGTGAGGGGGGTCATCCACCACACAAAAGAACCCCTGAGGGCAGGTTTTAAAGTGTGAAGGAGGAAAGCTCCACACAGC
The DNA here is from genome assembly GCA_037367365.1 of Apogon talboti. Taxonomy (NCBI): domain Eukaryota; kingdom Metazoa; phylum Chordata; class Actinopteri; order Kurtiformes; family Apogonidae; genus Apogon; species Apogon talboti. The sequence goes on along the minus strand of JAPQRQ010000022.1, from coordinate 14,326,058 downwards.
TAGCTCTGCAATTAAGGAAAGATTAACTCATTGGTAAGTGAATAAAACAATTGAATATGACATTTCAAACTGTTTTCTGCTTAGGATTGGTGATTGGAAACCTCTTAGAACACTTAAAAATGTAAAAAAGTAGACCCTTTATCTATATTTTGTTTCGTGCTACAGCTTCTGTCTTTGTTTTGCTAAAGTTCCTCTTTTAACATTTTTCTTTCTGACCTTAGTAACCACAAAGGACACATCATGGAAAACTCACAATCTCTACAAAACACTGAGCTGGAAATTACCTAAACAACAAAGACAACAATAGGAGGTGTGTGTGTGTGTGTGTGTGTGTGTGTTTATGTCATGATCCTAAAATTGCTTTACAACCCACAATGACACGTCCACTCATGCACATTTACATGACGACTCACCCGCTGCAACACATGTGAATCTAACATTCCTCCACACACACACACACACACACACCAGTTACAACACACACACACACACACAGAAGAAGTGTGGGTTCATCGTGGTCGTCATAAATAAATGATGCTGTTTGGGTGTAGCTTTTCTGAGGGTTCAGTTTCCGGTATGGAGACGTATTCAGCTGTGAAACAACAGTACTTTGAGGCACAATGATGTGATGAGGTCTACAATCACCTGAGCCGCTGTTGTGGGAACGACCTTTATCTGGTTTGGCTGGAACCTGAGCTTGTACCGGGATTTAAAAAGGAAAGATGACTCCCAGCTATTTTTAAGACCTAAACTTTGGCGACAACGTAAATGCAATCATCCCAGAAAACAGGATGTTTTGTAAATGAGCTCTGAGGATGAACAGAATTTCTTAAATGTTCACTATGGAGGATATGGACTCTGTGTTGTGTTATAACATTCGCTTACTATATTTGTGAGCTAACAGTAGCTAACATCGCACATTGATGCAGCAGTACAAGAAAGACAGTAGCCATGTTAAAATAAAATTTGAAAAGTCACAAAAATGAAAATGTTAAGTATGCGTTTTTCCATAAACTGGTTTGGCGCAAATGATCTAGTCAGCATTGTGTGGCCAGTAGGTGTCGTTATAGGCTGCATTACACATGGGTCTAATAAGTAGAGTAGAAGAAGCAGAGTATTCTGTTGATGTTTTCCTTCTAAAATGGCTGTGATGAAGGAATAATCTGGTCCCCCAATTGGCTGTACTACATATAAACATAATTTTACACTTTAGAAGAATATCTGGGAGTTAACAGTTTTCTGCATTAGAATTTATTTGAAAAAATATGGTTCCGTTTCCTCTGTGTCTACTTACTCTTTGGTTAGCAAAAACAAAAAAAAGTATTAATGAAATTTGAGGGGTTTTTTTATTGAAAAATTTGGAAGGAAAAGCCAGGATTTTCATGGGAAATCCAAACCACAGTCCTTTATAAGACAGCAGTGTATTGTGGCTGTTATCTGAGATGTAGCTGTTAGGACACTAATGAAGTTGGCTCATTGATTTTTTAATAACCTTTTTTTCCAGTGTTTTTATTTAGTGCACATTTAGGTTAGTATTTTAACCTCAATGGCACATTGAGAATGAAACAGACATGTACCTACAGTATATTTCTGCAAAACTAAACTACTGTTTAATTCATTCTGTTCATTTTCATTTCCCCCAGCGATGGTGTATTTTAACAACAAGCACATATACAGTAGTTCATACTGTCTTTAGACTGTGTATTAGAAATAGCTAAAAAAAGACTTAAAGTCTCATAACATATTTCCAGAGGTCAGTGTTTTCAATGCTAATCCACAGAGAAGTGAATGTAAACTGTGTTTCCATGCAAGCTGCAAGACTAAGGTTTTAAAAATGATTATATTTCTTAGTGTCAGTACTGAGCTGTTTTATATGCAAGGATCAGATCAAGTTTTAAACAAGTTTTGGAGTGAGTATAGAAGGTAGGTTTTTTTTTCCTATTTCTAGGTTGTACAGTTATAAGTGACCATCTCCCTAAATTTAAGTGCCCAACTCACTTCACTATTCTTTTATCATGGCCTTTTGCAAATCTCATATAACTTGGCTGAAATGTAGCTACTTAAATATCGCTTAGATTTAATCCTGGTCTGAGAAGACTGTGTCATGTTCCAGTAAAAAGATCAACTAAGATTAAGAGTGTTAAACCTTACTTTGTCTACGTCCTCTCTTCCAGTAACACAATTAACATGATTTCACACATGCATGTACAATCACAGGCTGCAAATGTACACAGATGGAAACGGCGACGAGTGCACGTGCACGCTGTCTTTACGCAGTGAAAAATGACCTAATGTAGCCTGAAGTAACGCCAACTGCTGCTTCGGCACGCTGCATTCCCTGCTACATTCCAGAATTCCCTTCAGACATTCCTGTACAATGTGGTGGGAAATGTGTCTGTGTGGTGGTTTCACCGACAGAGAGGCAGTTTAATGTCAGGTGAAGAGGTCAAAGGTCAAATCACTCTCAAAGTCAGGAACACAAGAGGGGCTGTGACGTGGCTCCATTATGTCTGAGGACTACAACCACCTCTGACAGAAGGAAAACACTGAGATAGATGAAGAAAAGGACCAAAACTAAGATGACTCTAAAAAATCGGAACATTAGATACGGCATGAGACAGCCGAGACTCTTTCTCCTGTCAGTGTTTGACACATACATAAATCTAGGCAAGGCAAATTTATTTGTATAGCACAATTCATACACAGGGCAATTCACAGTGCTTTACAAGAATGAAAAGAAACAATTTAAAAGCACACAATTACAATTCAAACATAGACAATCTACTCATTTGGACTATATATTACCAATGCCACTATTACTATTATGTCCTTTTCAAGGCCTCATTTTATTCTCATTACCACTTCAGGCTATCCAAAGACATCCAGCAGTAAAAACATACTACTGCTCGGCTCTAAAGCTCCTAATACCTACTGTTTAATAAAGCCATGTCTCCAGGCAGCATACACAATTGCACACAATAAGCAGAGCTTTGGCTAATATTTACTTGGCAGTAAAAACACTCATTTGATAAAGTAGTTCCAGATGCCTCACTGAATGCTAGATGTTGGACAGTGTGATCCAGATCTTTTGACATTACTAGTGTGTTGCATCTGAACACAGTTCACAACAACAGATCCATACAAGTTAAGTGTTGGCAGTGAAAGACAGACAATAACAATTATGACAAATGCCCAGAATTATAATGAACCTTAATCAGTTAATTGGTCAATACAAATCGCCCATAGGTGTGAGTATGAGAGTGAATGGTTGTAAATGTCAGCTCTGTGATGGACGGGCGACATGTCCAGGGTCTACCCCGCCCTCACCCATGGGTAACCAGGATGGGCTCCAACATTCCCAAGACCCTCAAGAGGACTAACCAGGACCCTGAAGAAATGAATATCCAGAATCTCACTGCCACTTAAATTTTTGTCTCTACTTCGGTGTCTACCAACAGAACAAACTGAGCAATAACATTTATAGATGAATAATGTTCATCTATAAACTCACCATTTTGTATTAAATATATTGAACTATCTACAGTAAAATTTTTGTCAATATAGACATGCTATAACTTGTTAAAAAGCTATAAAAGTTTATTTTACAGTACTCCTGATCATCAAAACATAATTAATGACAGAATCACCTGGATAGTGGTCAGAGCTAATTATGGGACTTCCTACCTGTTTGGTCATGAGATCACATTACTGGTCCATTCCATTAGTCATTACATTCCTATTCAAAACTGGGTAAAAAAAAAAACAAATAAAGGAAAAAAACATTTCCTGCTAAATATAATGTGATGCATTCCCGGTTGCCTGGTTTTAGCCACGTACGAAAAAACTGAATTTTCGTAAACTATGGTCATTACCTTTCAAATGAGATGTTATTGTTTAATTTTAACATTGTGGCTCTTCAGTTATTAGCTTTGGTAAATGGATGAAAATAAATACAAATCTGGTGGAAAAGAACAGCTTCATATTGTAATTAAGGCGTTTTTCATGATTTTCACAAACCTTGATTCATCTATTTAATTATTCAGCCCCACAATGCGGTTTACTCTCTCCAAACCAGTTTGTTAAACCACACATAATTCACACTTTCATTTGTGCAACTTTTAAAAAAAATTTGCTTCAAATGAACTTCATGTTTTATAGAAATACAGCTATAGTCAGATCTAATGACTAATAGAATTGGTAATCTTGGAAAAAGAGGCTAAAATATAATTCATTCAGAAATATGGAAATATAACAATATAACACCAAATGGCTCCATAACAGATGAAATCTGGGCAGTGTTTCTTATGTCAGGCTACACAAATGATCTTACACAGAGACCATTATTCCACTTTCCTCTCCTTTTCCTGGCCAAAATGTGATATTCCACCTAGCTGAACAACTCAACGCCTTATAAAACTCTCAACCTCACGTGGTGATACCCTAGTTACTTCATAAATTGAGAAAAACTCCAGCATGGAACAGCTCATTGAAATAAAGCACAATCTGGACTGAGATCATATAGATTTACGTGAGTCTTTCCCCCCCACTGTGTCCAAAAATGATCATTTTGTGTTATTCCATTTCCTGCAGTGATCCTCTGTGTTCTCTCTGGTGTACTCATTGTTCCAGGTCTGCTGTTCTCAGGGGGGAACATAGTGAACGGGCCACAGGCGAGTTTGTGTGTGTGTGTGTGTGTGTGTGT
>JAPQRQ010000022.1:14264986-14276746 GCA_037367365.1 Apogon talboti | reverse complement strand
TTAGCAACAGCATCATATGTCATATCAACCAATCACATGTAAGCTTAACGCAAACCGCTATAAAAGTGACTGACACCATAGTGGGGTCAGAACTCAGTTTAGACTGGGCGAAGCTCTGTGTTACTGTTTGTTCTCCGTGCACGTAATAAATTCCTGACTGCTTCATCCTAACAGAGTCCATCTCCATTCCAACATAAGAAAATTGCCACCACACTAACATCTTAAAAATGACCACCATCATACTTTGGTATTTTGTTTCTCTCTCTCGCAGAGTTTTGAAGCTTCATTCTACTTCAGCGCTCTTAATTTTATCTCTGTCGCTCAGCTGTGGCTGCACATATGCTGCTATGTTTTGATATCTAAAATAAACTGTGGTAATTGCCGGGACGGTCAAACAATTTGTGGGTTCAAATGCAGAATAATAGAAATTTTTGACTAAAAATCCATATCAGTCAGCAGTCACTTCCCTCTCTTCTGTGGTTCTCATCGATTCACACTGGCTAAGCCTCACAACTCTAAAAAGTTCATCTGAAGTAGATTGGATAATCGCTTTCAAAACAATGCCATATTTGTTCATGTAAAACCAAATAGAAGAGGTGAATCAATTTCGGTCGCATGAATACATTCTGTGTGAGTTAATTAAAAAACAAGAGGTGCTGAAGTGTAGATGGAAGTAAACAAAGACGCTTTATCATGAATTTTCACAAAAACCTTTTGCGAATCACAAAGCTACCCCTGTTTCCTCCCGTTATTAATATTTAAATCACTTCCATCCCTCATTCACCTGATAAAGGAGTCAAGAAGGAGAAGTGTTTGGAGATTAGAGGGGCTTGAAAGGGAAGGAGGCAGTCTCAGAGGAAAGTAAACCAGGGCTGGGTTCATAGTCGGTACAGTAAACACATGCATGCTCAGAAGATTGCATACTTTCGGGTGAAATATTAATACACACACACACACACACACACACACACACACACACACAGGGCCACATGCACTGATGAAGCAGCAGAGCATGCATAAGGATGAGACTTTACCTGAGGTTGGAGCAAATGTAGGCAGTTTGACTTGGAAGATGACACTGTGATGGATGGAGCGGCTTCCCTGCATTGTTCTGTCTCTGAAGCACAGCACCTGCACTGTATCCAGCGTCGACCCCCTGACACACACACACACACACAAAACAACACGTGAAAGTCAAACACTGAGGCAACAATAACCTATAGATTACGCATTAGAGCTCATTATAGAGACACATGTCAGAATATAAATAAAAACACTGAAATGTTAAAAAACAACATCCTCTCTCTTACAGACACATAGGAAATAACACAAAATCAGAGCACTCACCACCATAAGATCAACACACATTCACACACACATTTCCCCTAATATGGTGCTAAATAGCCACAGTGAGATTATACAATCAAACCTTTAGTGCAGCAACTGAATAAGCGAGACATTGCGGCTACACTGTAATACAATCTTCACCCATCTAAGCCAGTATCAACAGTTTATGTTTGACATTGAGACGAGGTGAAGTCGAACAGAAGATTGATGAAGTTTGTACTGGATAAAAAGCTGCCTCTGAATGCAGAGCATGTAGGCTCCACGCTCAGAGGGGATTTGCCGCTGATAAGCCGAACTGATATCATAGACCCTTTTGCTAAAGTGGCCTGAATGGGAGTTACCTGTTTGTATGAAAAATAATTATGCAACAAAAAACAATGCTGAAATAGCAAAGTAAGCGCCAGGAAAAATGAAAGTCTCCAGGGGAAAATGTCAGAAGAATGATTATTGGTTTAATCCTGAGACGTGGTTGTTTCTTTAATAAATTAACTCCGGTTGAAAGAGGAAGATTTTCAGACAGTAGGTCAACATGTAGATGCTTCACACTTCGTCCATCATAAATATAAAGTGAACCGTTTTAGTTTCACATATGTCAAATTAACATTACTCTGTTTTTACAGCCGTATTTCCTCATAATGAAAATAGAACCCCATTTTGATTTCATCAGAGTTCATTCAAAATCTGGCACGAAAACATTCTGTGTTTATGCTCTGAAAGCACTTCCTGCTGCCTCGAAGTTTTCACCTGGATTATCTTCTCAGAATAATCTCAACAATTTTGTTTAATTCATGATCTCCTTTAAACTTGTCAGAATATATTTGCATTTCTGCCTTGTGTGTTGGCGTTTATGCTTGAACCGAGTTTGAAAAAAGTGACGTTCAAGTGTTTATGTGGGAACAGCTCTCATGAAAATAGCTTTGGATCTTTGTATAAATATTTGAATATAGTCGGATCAGGATTCTTGAAATACAGTTTGCGTAATAAATCTGAAAAAAATACCCCAATTCCCCACTGGTAGGCTGAGATTTTTTTTCTGTAGTGTCAGTAAAATGTATTTCTTCATAAAACACACCAAGTTTAACATACAACCATTTGTCACAAACATCGCAATTAGTAATTCTTGAGCATTTAAGTTATAATACTATGTAGATCTTTTGTAGATTTGTTTAAAACAAAAATTATAATTATAATAATCTTCACATGAAGATAAATTAAGAAAAACAAATAAAATATTTTTTCCCCTCCGTCAGCTTTCAGATAATAGTCTGTAGCAGGAACACCTGTATAGTGTAGATAAACATAACATCCCACATTAGAGTAAATATGATCAAATATTTCTATTAATAGTAGTCAATAAGAGAGATATTCAAGAGCTACTTTAAGTGCAATTACGTGATTGCAAAGTTTAAAGACATACTAAATACTCAACACTCAATGTATGGGTTTTACTTTATAGCTTCTGGGAAACTCAGTCAGTGTGTGCTTGTGTGTCCTTACACAGCAGAGGTTGTGTGTTGTGCTGTCACAGATGGACCACTGTAGTTCACCAAGAGCAACTGTGTGGCCCGTTTCACAAAAAAATGTGACTAATGGGAGGAGGTCCAATGATACGGAGCACAGTGACCTAGTACTTGGATAAGTCAATTTCGTTTCATTAGTACACACACACACACACACTAAAGTTAAAGCTGGCGTAAATAGCCAACTAGTAATAAAGCCATCACCCCAAGGAAAGGGATGACTACATCACAAAAAGCACTGTTTGTAAAAGTCTTTCTTTCCCTTCTGTGACATTAAACTAAAATGGTACTTGTATTTGAAGAAGAGTTACAGCTCTGTAAACACAAAGAAATTTTAACAACCGCAGCAGAAAAACAGTGTGATTAATCAACTTTATCTCATTTCCGTTTACCTCGTATGAACCTATTGTGACTTAGCACCAATAAGCCATTCATTTTGACCCTGAGACGGATAGAACTTTATTTTTAGTGACCCAAACTTGTTCTATTCATAAAGTTGTACAAATATCCATAAAGACAGCAGATTTTATGGCCTGCTCAGGAAATTCAGGAAATCAGTCTCCAGATAATTTCATACCTTTCACTTTCTGGCTTATTGTTTAAAAAAAAAAATAAAAAAAGTGTGTAAAGTAATACAAAAAAAAAACATGCATGCTGAAATTTACAAATGCTCTGAACATTTTTAAAGAAGCAACAGTGTGGACTGTGGGTTGATTTCTCCATCTTCCCTCAGCATAAACACACACATTTAAGGAGTTTTTACCATCTGTATGCCAAGAGGATGAGCAGATTCCTCAGAGGCCAGCCAGGATGTTGGGAGAGAGTACAGGGATCGTAGACACCCACAGTTACCTAGAAAATCCAAACAAGATGTGTTTATATTACAACAGATAGATTACAATGTGATGAAAGTACAACATGAAAAACTATTAAAGGACTATCTTACCTACAAAATAATGTATATCAGAACAATAATCAAAGATAGATATAGAATCAGTGAATAAGATGGAAACACTGTTTTTTTTGTTTTGTTTTTTTTTTTTACTAATTTTATGAAATATTCTTGCAAAAATAAAAAAAAAAATACAAAAAGTACAAAGAAATACCTTCTTAGTACCAGTGAAGAAAGCCTCCCAGTCTCCTAGTGGAGCCATGTGAACGGTGTCATCTGTGTACTTCATTAGGAAGTAAGGGACTGCAGTGGTTCCTCTTTTGATACACAGGTCATCATAGGCTTCCTGCAGGGCTGCAATCTGAGACAGAAATAATTAAAAGTCAAATACAATTATAGTGTGCTTTATACTCTGTATATTGACCCTGTCCACCACATTTACAGAGTTTTTAAAGGGCAGTGATAAATAATATAACATATCCATGTGTTACTCGTCAAAACACGGGAGGTTAACTTCAGCATTTGTGCACTTCCTTTATTCTGTTTTGTGTTTTCATCAAGCAGAACATGAGGCAGCAGTGATAATATTAGTAATACTACTATCCTGCCTCCATAAAAAGAGAAAAGGATAGTGTTTCCTGTGTAAAAGTATAAATGTGGAATCACATTCTAATTAAAGTGGTTTAGAAATGGTTTGTAAACCTATAATGAAGAATTTATCCTCTAGTCCCTTTTATTTAAATCCGAGTACTCCATTACTTCTCTCATCTAGTTTGTATTAATTTCAATAAGCATACTGAGTAACCTTTATTATATCAGGATCAATAACACCAAAAAAGTAGGTCAATCAATCAAACTTGGCCTATATGGCACTTTTCATGCAAACAGAGTGCAGTGCTTCACACAATAACAACAATAAAAAACACACAAACACATAAGGAAAGACTGTGTAGTGGTAGGTATAAGAAATTATGGGAGCTGATGTGGCCAAATCAGTTCTACTAAGTTTGTTATAAAGACTGAAAAATATTCCTCCAAAAAAAGTGCACATTATACAAGTGACATAAAATATATTTATGCACACTTCATCTAAAGTGAGAATATTACGTGTGTTAACGTTACACAATTTATCAGTTTCTGGCCGCCAGATATGCCAGTTAGTGAAATCATAATGGCCTGATGCAAGTCTGATGATGAGTTGCAGTGATTGAATCTGGGGAGGCTCGAATGACGTCTTATTTGTCATAAATTTTAATTTACCAAATCGTTGCTTAGCAGTAATAATTTACGTCAAAGTAGAGACAAAGAGAGCGACAGAGGGAGAAATACAGACAAATAATCATTTCCCGATTTCACTGTGGCTTGCATAACCGCCATGATACTGTGAGTTGTCTGACCTAAAAGCTATCTCCTTATCTACATCCACATTAGCACTTGGATAAAGCAACTCTTTTGTGAAAGTGAAACATCTGGTTTAAAAAAGGAAATCAGTGGAGCTTCTTGTAGATAGATATATTTTAATTTTACAATTTTTAAAAAAGTTTGGTGTCATTTTAAGACGAGTCATTACCTATACAATATGCTAAGTCGTCTATTAGAAGCTCACCTGTTTTGCTGAAAACACTTGTTCAAGGACAGAAGGCTGCTGAACAATCTTTATCCCTTCTGAGAAGCAAAGAGCTGGGAAGCAGAACCAGTAATAGAAATGGTATTTCTTCAAGTCCTGAAGCAAGACAGTCAGAGAAATACAATGAAAAAGACACAAAAAAAACGAAATAAGGTTATTAATTCAAGTCAAAGTCATGAAACAAGTAAAATAACACATTAAAAATATACTGGTGATACACACAGCAAAGGTGAGCAGAATGAATCTGCACAGGATAGATGGGTCCTTTAGTGCAGCCCCAGACTCTATAGCATCCCATATCTGTTAATGAAAAACCAAGCAGTGAAAAGTTTATTGAAGTTCATTCTGTAATTTAGCTTTTCCCCTGTATAACCTTTTACACAGATTACCAACTGCAAATGCAAATATATGTATTGTGTGTAGGCAAACTGTGTGACATGTCTTTTACCTCCTTAGCTTCTTTCTCCAACAAAGCCTTCTTATCAGTTGCCTTAAAGGCATCTAGTGTGTTGGTGTTATACAACGTTCCAATAGCTGGACAGCAGCGTACAGGGGTCGGACCATCACTAGTAAAAACATTACATGTTTGCATTAAACTACAGGACATCACCAAAGACAAATAACACAAAGGCAAATGACTCTTGTTTTAAATTCTACCTTGAATGTAAGACAGTTGATATTAAAGATTCAACAGAAAACACCAGTTGGGCCAAAAATATCCCTTTGGCCTATTTTAGTCAAAAATAAACCAGTGCACTTTAATGTAGGTTTACATTAAACTCTAGTTTGTTTTACTGAAAATTAAATTGCAAGTTAGAGAGATATCTACAAATAGAAAAAAGAAAAAAGTTTTCATCACATCAAGAAAGTTCTATTTTATTTTGTGATACACATCTTTTACTGCATTTGCAGCATGGAGTGTGTATTTGAAGACTCAGCTGCCCCCCACCAGCCTTGTGAGTACTGTGCGGTTCTCAAAATGAACAGGGACTCAGCTGGCCACAGAGAAGCTAAGGGTGAAAACAACTTTATTGTAGGTAGGATACATACACATCAAATGCACTGAACTCCAATGTCAGGCGAGTGGGTAGACCAACAGGGTCACCTATAGGACAAAAAATATTAAATTATAAAGATGGCTCAAGGTTTTAACAACAAACCATTCAAGATTGCTATTACTATCTGCATGTGTATGATAGTGTAAAGTGAAACATTTACAGGCTATTAGACCAAGTCTACATTAGAAAGAGCAGCTAAGATGTAGAATTATCCTGACATCATGACCTCATACTCCTCACCATTGTAATAGTATCCTTTGATACATTTGGGGCTCTCATCCAACCTGTAATCATTTAGTTTCTTCTGAGTGAGTTGGTGCCAAAAGCCTGCCTCAAGAGCGCTGCTGAAGGGAGCAAACTGCAGCTTGAGATCTGAGGACCCGGCTTCACTGGTGCCAGATGCCATTGTGACTTCACTAACAGATAGCACAGCCAAGTTACACAGGCTGAAAAATGAAAGAACCGTTAGTTTCTAACATATCAAAACCATCATTATTATAAAGGATTAAATTAACGTACATAATTTGTCACTGACAAACATGGAACACATGTAATTAATCCCATCAAGTACTGGAAAATATTTTCGTAGCTACACCTCCCACAACAGCACTAAATTAAAGAAGCAACAGCCATAAATCAACCATCTTTACAATGACATGAAACTGTTTTTATAATAATTTCCAAAGGCAACATCGTACACATCAGTCTAAGTTTATCGGCACGGTCACAGAGCATGGATATCATTACAGTCTTATTGTATGAATGATTTAGTCAATCATTACTTAAGCAGGGTTAGTGCCATTTTTTGTAGTTAAGATTTATTCAGACAAGACAAGATTGTGGAATATTGGATATATTTGTGGCTTTAATTCCGGTGTCTTGTATTGACACCATACATTAATTGTTAAATGAGTAAACCTCAACAGTGGTAATTAGTACTAAAAGCAATGACTCGTTTATTGTATTGTTATCAATGGCCCAACTGCTGTGCTACCTGATAACATGTTACAGACACGACAGCATTTTTATGACCACTATCATAGGCAGCAGAGGGCAATTCGTCTTGGGCAAAATTTTAGCGATTAAGAAGATTCACAGTAAGTACATTCACGTTTAATGTAAATCATTTTCAGATGGATGGACCCAAGTACTGTGCAGTAACACACAGTTACACAGACAGTGTCAGTGACAGCTTTGACTGTTTCAACTCCTTTACGTCTATTCGAGCGTCCATTAACTTCAATGAAACAAGTCACACGTAACTGTTGTCTCCGTATGATTAAAATAAGTTAAAACAAACCGACATGCACGCGGTTTAAACTGTGACAAGCTAAGATTTTGCTCTTTTACTTACCAGAAATCCTTACTTCCTGGTCGAGATGATCATGTGACCGCCGGACTTGTCAATAAAGCAGTGCAGTATGGGTAAACAGCCGATCACATTAGCTTAGCCGCTACAACATTCATCACGGTGCAAGCACCATTGCGTAAAATATAAAGAACCAGAACAAAAAGAGGAAAATGCACACAATGAAGCAGGAGAAAACTGATAAAAATCTGTACGTGCCGTTCCTTTTCATCTCGTAGCGAACAGTCGGATGTGGAGCTTCCTGACTAGTTGAGGTGCTGCAAAAAAACAAAAAAAAAAAAAAAACAAAAAAAAAACGAAAAGTAACAAAGGTCCGTTGGTGCACAGATAGTCACAGGTCTATCTCTATACTGTCAGTTTCAGTACATTAAATCATTGACGGAACAAAAGTACCGAATTTCGGTGCCTGAGGAAATCGGCTACATGGAGCCAATTCCCATGCCCTTAGAAGTCCAGAGATAGACTTCATATGGATCTGACTGTAATATAATGAGTTAGGGACGGTCCGCAAACCAATACTGATGAAGAAAACGCACAAAATTGAGCTCAAATTATACGACCTTTTAGTTGCTTAAATTCACAGGAAACAGAGATATGACCTTACACCTTTAAAAAAATATATATATAAAAAATAAAAAAATATATATAAATAAGACACTGTTGCTACTGTATTTCAAAGAGGAATACAAAGTCATTACTGTGCATTTGCTTGTGCATTCATGAGAATGATTGTGCACCTCACTGTTCTATATAGAACACCTGTACCTGCACATTTACTAGTTCCTGCAAACTCGGCTGGTTTATTTTGAGTTCTGCACAACTCTGTGGTTGAATGAAACAAGGCAACAAATTGCACGCTGACCTGTATGCAGGTGTACACTATGATCTGTGGGTCAAATAGGGTTGCCTGTTCTGTATTGAAATGCATGAGAGATTGTCAGGCAACAACTGCCCCCTTTATTAATAGTCAGTAGCTAATGCATAGGCTACTTTTTTTTTCCAGGGTAAAAAAATATTACATTATTGTCAACATTAAATATAAACACAAATAAGCTATGAGTCATTTGAAAGTTATTTACTTTGTTCCATTTCCAAACAGAGCTGTGTCACTTTTACTTTTTAAATAGCAGTTACATAGTGGATTTTATATAGTGGTTTATGTATGTTCCCTGCACTGTATTGAGAGACCACAAATATAGATGGATAAATGTATTACTGGCATAAAAGGTGGATTAGGGATTTTATTTGCAGTATATGATTAAATATACTTTACATACCTTAGAGTAAGTGATGGGGTAAGTGACTATTGTTCTTCAAATGAGAGGCATATTCGTAGTACTTTGAACAACAAGAATGATTAAAACACTATTGTTACACTCAGCCTATCGGAAACCGAGGCGCAGATATGAAATGAGACTTCCCTCTTTCCATGTCCCTTAACAAGAGGGAGCAAATTAAAAAAGAAACGATCAGCAATCAACCAAATTGCAATATGAATTATTCATTTGTACAGAAGTTTAAAAAAAAGTGTATCAAAGTGAAGTGAATCAAAGTAAAGAAAATAACAAACAAAATAATACTTTAAAGCCACATGCTTACTTACCAAACAAAGAAAACATAAAAACCAAAATATATGCTTGTACCTAAACTCCTAACTCAATAAACAGGAAAAAACTTGAATAAAGCCTTTCAGCTCCATTAACAGGGACTAGCTCTCCAAACAAAACTACATGCTGCTGGTCAACCAAGGAGGATGGGAAGAGAGGAGTCCACAGGAACTAGTCGGAGTCAACGTTATATCCTTCCGCTCACAGCTGAGGAACCAATCACCAGACAGCACTCCAGCATCACACCTGCAATCCATTCCCACTCAATACACCTCCTACAAAGAGAGAGGGAAGGAGAGAGAGCAGAGAGAGAGAGAGAGAGAGAAACACACCCATACCTACAACCTTAAAAGGAAAATCTAAACAGCTATGTCAGCCTTGCCATATACAACATCACTAACAGATTGATACCCTTAACAATATTAACTAGTAATTGGCTTTCGACAGCACCAGTGCAGTGCTAAAACAAGGTGTGAGTGAGCATTGTTGTATGAAACCATTAGACCACTCAACCAACACCTTTCCATGTGGGTTAGAGACTATCAAGTAAAATAACTCAGGATAATAGGAGGAAACAAAACCACACAGCATGAGTTTAATTTAGAGAATGAAAATCCTTGCTGAAATGAGCATCTATAATACATAATTTACACTAACATGCAGTCAAGACTTACAAGAAAAAATAAAGTCTATATTTTTAAGGTTTTAAAATTCCTCCCGGAACTGGCTGCAATTAGTTGATTTACGCGAGATGCACCATTACAATCGAACACTTCATCATCACCCCACTTAGTGTGACTCCCACTCTTTGATTTTTTAGTTTGAATTCGCTAAGTAGTGACTCACAGCCCACTTGTGTTCGCAGTACACAGGAAACAGTAGTTTTCACAATGGAGTTCAGCACGTCAATTAAAAGTATTACAGCTCTGTTTCTAACATTGTCAGCGACATAGTAGGAAACTTTGTTGATGAATGACTAGTGAACATGACAAGATTTGAACACATTTGTCATTTATTTCAAGAGTGTTGTGAATGTTTCTTACAAAAACACTTAGTATTGTTTCGTGCCACAAGATTGCAGACCTGAAGAGGCATGATTGTGATGGTTTGTCTCTAGAGGCTCATGGATGCACACTTAAGGAATATTAAATCAATACAAACTCAATACATTAGTCTCATCTTTTCTACTGCATTGCAGAATAATATCTGGTCCTCTTTGGCTAATCGCATGAAAAGAGGTGCTGAATCACGCCATGAAATAGATCAGCGTACAAAGCTTAGCAATTAAGAGGTAAAATATGTGGCTCATACACATTTTCATTATATGGCTCATATAGACACATACATACAATATGTTTATTCCTATCTTCTTCATATTACAACTTTATTGATGCACTCCCCAATTCATGACAGTAAAAAAGAAAAAAGGAACAGAAATGTAACACCAGATTTCAATACATTGTTCAAGCAAATGCAGTTTTGTGTGTTAAAAACCACATCAAATAAAACTTAGAAGCAGAAATTCTCTAAAACGATAAGTGATACAAATTGAGAGTTAAAAATATCCCAAAA
Organism: Apogon talboti; assembly: GCA_037367365.1. Lineage (NCBI taxonomy): Eukaryota > Metazoa > Chordata > Actinopteri > Kurtiformes > Apogonidae > Apogon > Apogon talboti. The sequence goes on along the minus strand of JAPQRQ010000022.1, from coordinate 14,265,754 downwards.
TAGCCCCCTTGAGCTTACAAGACACTAGCGAGGATTTATACTTCATCTTATCTGACTTTAAAAAGGACAACTAATGTCCCGTGTCCTGTTTTAATGATGGGAAAACAATGTGACAAAAATATTTGACCACATACGTTCTAGCAGAAATTTGTTGCAGTGCTTATGAAGGTGTAAATATTTTGTATCAGCACAATGATGTGTCATGTTACATCATTTACATCTTTTTACAGTGAGAGTGAGGAAAGACCCTACTTTGTCTGCCTGTTAAAACATACTAATAACAACAACTAGTGAGTGCTACCGTCCCTGTTCCAAGGGCGAGAGATCACATTCCTTTGAGGTTAAAGGTTTCTGGATGAAGTTACACTTTGTTATCATTAGCTTAATATAGACAAAATAAATAATATTGGGATCAGACATTAACCTCATCTGTTTGTAGTTGTCTGAATCAAAGTGCTGTGAGTTACAAAAATAGGATCTCAAACAAAAACCAATGCCTCTTTAAATACAATTATACTGTTATTTACAATTTCTTTGTCTATGGGAATGTCCACGACATTGATTCATTTGTTCATTGTTCATTTTGTATCACACACCCCTTCACACTCGAGGTCAACACCGCATTGCGTGGACGTTATTTTCTGGACATTGTCTGAAGTTCATGTGTGAAAAGGCCTTCAGACTGCCGTCTTCCCCTCATCAGTCAACAATAGCAGCATTTCTACACTTTTGACTTTGTTCTTCTTGCTTGGGGGGGGGGGGGGGGCG
>JAPQRQ010000022.1:14246186-14264976 GCA_037367365.1 Apogon talboti | reverse complement strand
TCTTCTTGCTTGACCCCCCCCCCCCCCGACTCTCACAAACGAATGTTCAGAATATTTTTGAAGACTCGCTTAAAATTCCCATTGCAAAGTGGGTATATGAAGGGGTTTAGAGTGGAGTTCATGTAACCTAGCCATATAGTGAACATGTGAAGGTCATGGCGCACACAGTCTCTGCAGAACGCCATGACCATGAAGGCTATGAAGTACGGGATCCAACACAGCAGGAAAGCAGCGATGATGAAGCCCAGCTGCTTAGCCGCCTTGTGCTCTTTATGGATCCTCAGGCTTTGGATACGTTGGCGTGACTGGTCAATAAACTTTTGCCATGTCTTTCTCAGAGTCACTGTATTATCTGGGTCCATTTTGGCATCTTGAATACCGTCTTCAGTCCATGAAAGTGGGGGACTGGCTTCATAATTGTATAATGGAGATGTATATTTCTGTATATCCGATATCTGATTAATATCACAAATGCCACTGATTGAGTTCGGCACAGTGACGTGGCATTCATTTACAGATGCCTGTAGTTTGTTCTCATGAGTCTCCTCTGAGCATATGATGTCCTGCGGCGCTGTGGGCTGTCTCAGGGGAATCTCCGTGTCCGACTGCTTCTCCTCAGCAGACATGGATCCCCTTTTGACCTTGCGTGCCATTTTGAGTCGTTTTGTTGTCATGGCAAGCAAACACGTCTGCTGGCACTTGGCTCCAATTTTTCTTTCAGACCTATACGGAGCCACTTTGGTTCTGTCACTGTCGTCAAAGGAATATGTTTGATCTAGAGTGTTGTTGTCCAGCAGTCGTTGTTTTTTGGAAAGTTTCTTTGAAATCTGACACTCCTTTTTGGGCGATTTAGCCGGATTTTTCTCAGGTGTCTGAGCATTTGGTCCGTTCTCATTCTCAAATGAATCTGTCGGATGAATGATTCTCTCTCTGTCCCGGAGATGCTGCCTCACTGCAAAGTAGATGTGAGTGTAAAACCATAGCATCAAAACTGAGGGAACGTAGAAGTTAAAGACTGCAGTAATAACCTTAAACCATGTGACGAAGCGAAAATCTGTGTCACATTTATTCTCCTCTTCTGGTTTAAGGTCTACATGTGTGAAAGACCTCCATCCTAAAATAGGAATAATCCACATCATTGACAACAGCCATGCTCCAGCAATCATCACACTGGCTTTCCCCCTTGTTCTATATTTCAGGTACTTCAGTGGCTGTCTGACTGATCTGTAGCGATCCAAACACAGGATAAACAGACTGAAAATTGATGCTGTACTAGCAACATAGTCCATAATTAACCAAAACTGGCAAACCGCCCGACCAAGCTTCCATTCATCTTCCAACAAATACACCAGGTTTAGAGGCATGACAGTGGTTCCAACAATCAGATCTGCCAAAGACAGACTCACAATGTAGAGGTTCCCAACGGTATGGAGGCTCTTCTCCCTCTTCACTGCATACAGAACAAGCAGATTCATTATGACTGTGAGGAGAGAAAGAAGTCCCAGAACCACTCCCAGCAGCGCATTATGGAACTTGTCATGTAGAGACAGGGTGTGATTGCCCCTCAGCGAGTTACCATCCAGGTGGGCAGTCCAGCTGCTGTTGGTGTTATTGCTATAGCTACTGCTGCTGCTGCTGAAGTGGACGGGCTCCGTGGAGGGTGACAGACCAGCTTCCATCATAATAGGTGAGATGGTCACCTCTAGATCCTGTCACATCTTGAAAAACCTGCTATACTGTTGCCCTTAACATTGTATGGACCAGAAGGTTATAATCAGTCTTATCTGTTCATTCTGACTTTGACCTTCAAGTCAAAAAGATTAATCCTTTAAATACTGGAGTTGTCTTCTTCAGTTTTGTCCTGTAGTCCATTTATTTTATACAGCCAAACTGACAATACCTGGAAAACATAAACATTATAGGTTAGGCTACTGTAAAAAAAAAAAAAAAAAAAAAAGAAACACTGATATGTGTCATACAGTGTTAATATACAAACATATTTAAGAGAAAATCCACCAGATTTAATAATGTTTCAACAGATAACACTTGCTGTGATCTTTTCACTTGATTTGTTTAGATATATAATAATAGTCAAAAATGTTTCTCTCTATTTCTCACACTCTCCTCCTTTCACTGTCCAGCTGGCTTTCTTTAACACTTGCACAGTGGAGGGTGGCAAATCCCATCAATGACACAGCAGTAGACAAACTATGTGACAGAAGGAAAGGAAGCAATAATATGCAATCTGAGCCATATGATGGAATCTATGCCATTGCATTCAAGAAATCTTATATTCTACCTTGTCTGATAATATGTACTACTCGCGTTATAAATATACTGAAGAAATGCACATAATCTATACTGATCAAGCAATTGATTTTTAAGGGAGTAGATGGAAATAACCCCGTTGTCATGGAGGCAGGTGGGTGTCACTTTACATAGCTATGTCTAGCCATGATTAGTCTGTAATCAAAATACATCATTTGGCTCTTTGAGGACTGTCAGACTCATTTATTTATTTATTTATTTTAAAGTCAGTACTGCTATGTTATTTTGCAGGTCAGATTCATTCTGAGCATCTTTGCGTGCATTTATCTGTCTGTATATCTTTGTGGCTGCTTACTCACAGATGACACATACCGGGGGAGGAGGGGAAAAAAACCACCAAGTTCATCAGTGTTGGAAAAAAAAAAACCTCTAAATTTTCAGATGTCCTCTTAAAAATGATTCATTCCTACTGTCAGTGTGGTCTTCCTTTCAAGAGAGGGCGAGAAAAGGAGAGAACAAAATGCCTTTGCTTTTGGCACCCTCATGTTTACTTCTCCTGTTTTCATCAGTTATGGCAATATGAGGAGGGTTTCATATGATGGCTTGAGTCTCTATGAAGCGGAGATGACTTACACTGAAATAAAACAAACATGGACCTTGACAAGGAAGATAAGACACCCATAAAAGTTAGACATTAGATATAAAGTGGAGCTTATGTCACATTATTTTGGTAATGCAAACCCACTCTCTCATATAGCATAATTTTTACATACAGGCAACTACTCTATAAAGTATTTATTCCCCCCATAGATTTCAAGCTATATTCATTCACAAGCACAATATTTCTAGATTTGTTTCCATAGATCTCTGGCTGTGAATGTGAGATAAAATGTGTGACTATAAATATTTTCATAATGCTGTTTAGAGCTCCCTTAGTAACACAAATATTTAGTAACGTTATTACTCACATAATTCCCTACAAGAATAACAATAGAAAAAGGGGGAAAATATCAGAAAAATGGAGAGCTGCGTCTGTGCATTTGAACAGAACACTTGTTACGCACAAAACAGGATATTCATCCCAGGCAATATGATTATGTGTAATGGCTATTGCCTGTGTGATTTCATTACAAAACAGCCAGAACGCAACCCGTGCGATCTTTTGCCCTGATAGGACCTGATGGAGGCTATCTATCATAATGAATAATAGCTCTAATGCGAAATACTACAAGTCGGTGCGCACAGAACCACCTGTTGAGCCGCTGGAGGATTACGCATTGAAACTTTCAGGCTTTTAGCAACGACAAACGCCAATGACATCAACATGTTTTGTCTAAAACCTGTAACTTTGATTGACTTTTATCAGCTGCCACGCATAGTTGAATAAATGAACGGTTTGTCTGACTATATAAGGGGTATTTATAGTAGATATTCTCCCGCTTACCTGCGATGAGCGTGGATTTCCAAGAGTTTATTCCAGCCTGTAATCCAAGTGAAAATCAGAAAACGAGTGAAGGACAGAGGTCGGAATTACACAGAAAAGTCTACCTCCCTCTCCCTCTCTCTCTCTCTCTCTCTCTCTCTCTCCCCCTCTCTGTCTGTCACAGCCCTCCCTGCCCCCTTCCCTGCGCTCCAGACTTTGACATTCCTATGATATCCCGCAGATTCGGTGCAGCCATAAATAAATGATTCCAGGAATAGGTTTTCACCTGGTCGAGTGGCGCACTGAGAAAGTGAGGCAGTGGCGTGTTGCAATGGTGGTTATTTTACCTCCGTCATGAAAATCAGGATGCAAAAAGAAAAAAAAAAGGTGAGAACTGAGAGGGAATTCATAATGTAGAAATGCAGAACCTTGTCACGTCTATCGTCTTCAATTTATACTTACAGCTGGACCATAGAGAGGAAACTCCATGTCCATATGAATGTGACGGTTATAGGGGAAGCTGTAAAAACCATGACGCATCACAAACTGGAATGATTAGTCTCAGTTCCATCTGTGGTTTCAAGGGTCCTGGGTCTAGGGTGCTCAGTTGGATTCAGAGTTAAATGCATATTAGGCCTATTTAATTTGATTAATCACTTAAGGAATCGATTAGTAGATCTGGGAGGTCAGTTTTATAAAGTCGAACGCATTAAACATCTCTGAAGTTAAGGTAAAACGTTTGTCACAGCAGCTGAATAATATAGAGGGTAAACGACAGCAAAGGGCAAAAATAAAACTATAAAATTATATACGCCATATACAATAAAAAGCACAGTCTAAAGTATATTACAAGTGATGTGTGAACCCTTTGAAATGTCCCAGTTTTCTACAGGCATTAGTCATAAAATGTCACCACTACAGAGAAACAGAATGCGCTTAACCTAATACCACACAAACAGGTATAATATTTCATTGAGCAGAGCTATTAAACACTCACAGTGCTGCTGGAAAAAGGAAGTGAACCCACACGCTCCAAGAGAAGGTAATTACAGTCAGGAATTGGAAAACCTGCATTCTACGGCAATCTGTGGAATGAGATTTGAGCCATAAATGGAGCCACTTTGACTTCTAAAATATATTCAAACCTCTTGAGTTTGCTGTTCACAAGACGCACCTGCTCATGTGAACCATGGCTCAAAAATCGCCAAAGATCTTCAATCAAGAATTTTTGATTTGCAACGATTGGAAGGGGTTACTACCTTACTTACTATCACTACCTCAGGGCCTGGACCATGTGCCATCAAATGGATTCCCAAGTTTATCAACATATCCTACAACAGTGGCTCTCAAACTTTTTACAGTGGAATACCTCTGAAATATACTTTTTTAGCCCAGTGCCCCCAACTCTCTCTGCAGCATTTTTGATTGAAAAAATGAGGCAAAATTTGTTCCTGTGCCAAAGGTGTCTGTTTTTTTTTAAACTTTGTAAACAGTCAATAACATATATCCAACTGTAATATATTAAAGATAGCCAATTTTTTAAAGTAAATTTTGTGTGTAAAATTTAAACTGAAAAGTGCCCTCTTTCATTGACAAGAAAAATAAATTAATCGGTCATTAATGAATAAATGAACCTTTCATCAACAAAATATAATTGCTTAATTACTCAAATAAACTCATCTTGAATAATATAAAATAGAAACATTCTTAAAATATTACCAAAGCTTAAACAAGAAGATTGACAATAAAACTACGAGTGTAAATTTGATTATATGAATGTGTTTATTGTGTTTCATATTTCAGCATTAATTCTCATTATTATTTATTTTGTATTCAGTACATGATGACTTATTTAATGTATTTTTCCAAAAAAATTCCAAGTACCCCCCTGGGCTTCTTCAAAGTAGCCCTGGGTGTACATGTACCCCCATCTGACAAAGACTGTCCGACAACATAATGTCAGGGTGTCTGTCCACCAGCTGAAGATAAATGGGTGATGCAGCAGAACAATGACCAGAAGCACAGAAGTACAGAGACTAGAGAATGGCTTCAGAAAAAGACAAATCACCTTTCGGACTGACCCAGTTAGACCAATAGGTGCAGCTGATGCAGTTCTGTGAGGAAGAATGGTCCCTGGACATTGTGTTGGTCTGATCAACAGCTACCGATATCAGTTGTTTAAGGTTATTGCTGCCAAAGTAGGAGACATGAAATGTTATAATTGTTTGTTTAGTCTCAGGTTAAACACATTGTGCTTATTTGTACTCATGGCCTAGATGCAGAGCAGATCACATCTATGTTATGACCTCTTCATGCAGAAAACTAGAGAATTTCAAAGGGTTCACATGCTTTTTCTTGCTACTGTAAATATGAAGGTTATAGGAATAAAATACAAATATTCTAAATATGACATATATATATGGTATATTGTGCAAAATATGGAACTGTGATCTAGAATGGCTAAAATAATGCTAAAGTACTAAAAGAGAAGAGGAAAAGTTTAGATGTTGGAAGCTACATCTTTATGACCTATCTTTCAAAGTTTTATTTACAGTTACTCTTATATACGTAGTTGTATAAATATACATTCATAGCCTCCTCAGCCAACCCCCACACCTCTACCCAGTTTCTGTTTCTCATGTTGAAGGCAGTCTAGCCTGACCTTAAATCACACTTCCACTGTGAATTCTGATTATCTGTTGGAGCAAAAACACACTTGAAGACACGTGCTGCACACTAGGAGAGCACTGATGAAAATATCAAGCTTGTTTGGTAACATATAACACATTTCGCAGCAGAGGGGTGATAAGTCTTCAAAGATCCTGCCAGCTTGTTGATTCGAAGAATCAATCTGGGCTTCATTTGGAAGTCCTTTTGGGGGGGAACTACAGAAAAGAAAAAAAGTAAAAACTTGTTTAAAGTGTAGTTAAATTTTTTTGACAGCATGAATGGTTATAAAATGATGTTGGGTTATAAAATAAACTGAGTGATTGGGAACAATAACACATAATTTAAATACAAAACAAACTGTAATATGTACAAGCATTTATACTAAATGTGAGGTTAGGAAATACACTTTTAAAACCTACAAAGAAAGTTCAACGATGTCGTGAAATAAAATCTCCAGAGTCCTCTAGTGGAATGAATGGGCTGTATTGCATATTTTTTTAGATTCATTTTATCAGCAGGTCAAGAATAACACAACTACCAGAAACCGTACCCAAATGACGGTGTTAGTGGAAAGGTCACTGAAGTGCCAAAGTCAATAATGTTTGTCTTCTGGGAGCACCACTCAGTATAGTAAATGTCATGATGGCCCCAATCTCTGAAATATAACAATCCTCCGTTTCTTGACAAATTAAGGTTATTAATATTGCAGAAAGGAATTACTGTGGAACTATAATGAAACTCAGTACATATAATGGGTCAGTGCATATCTCTAATATGTTATTCATGCAAAAAAGGACTGAAGTTGCAATATGCATCTTCCTAAGGGCCCTTATATCTGTTTTTCTTCATAATCTTCCAACTTTTATGTTCCCATTTTTCAACATTTACCAAAAAAAAATCCTTTCAGTATGTGCAAAGAAAATGATGTAGTGCAGAAAAGAAGCAGAGAGCAGCTGTAGTTTGTCAGCATAATCTCTCAGGCCATTAATTTTAGACTACACTTAATTATCCCATTATCTTGAGATAAAAAAGAAAAAAAAAACCAACCTGGCTTTATTGAGCTTTGCTTGATAATGGTCAATGTGAACAAGTCTTGTAGATTGTATAAGTTAAGAAGAAGACACCAACTGGAGCAGTTTCACATTATGCATGACACTGACTCATGCTCGGAGAAAACATCATTAATAGCATGAAAGTGACTTGTCATCTTTAGTTTGTGTTGAATGACAGGAGGAACAGTGACATGAAAGTGGAACCATTTCTATGTGAAAATAAGTCAAATGGTTTTGTGTTAGATCAATATTACTGGACCTGTGTTGTTATTATTCCTAAAGAAACAACTTATATAAAGATAACTAAATGTGGCAGTTGGCAACAGATTTTTTTTTAACTATCAATATTTCCAACATTACTTCCAACTTGTTCACACAAATATCAAACTGAATGCTCCAAAAAATTAGAATCAAAGCTTAATCAACTAAAATCCACAGTGCATAGAGGTCAGGCTTATACAGATCAAGTCATCTATGTTTTTGTTTTTATAAAGTACAGATCACACTGGACTTAAAGATTTGATGTGTGATATTTAGCGACATCTAGTGGTGAAGTAGATTACAACCAACTGAAAACACTTATTCTGGAGCTTCTCAGTTAAGGGAATAGTAACTCTGGTCCACACTCAAACACATTAATGCTGGATATCACCCACTCTGAGCCACTGTAGAAACATTTCAACCTGTTGATGTAAACCACGGGTGTTAAACTCATTTTAGTTCAGGGGCCACATTCAGCCCAATATGACAGTATCGTTACGTCTAGGCGGGGTTCTGACTTAGAGGTGTTCAGTCATTATCTCACAGACGGTAGCTTCGCACCATTGGATCATCAGCCAAGCACATGAACCAAGTGGGCCAGACCAGTAAAATAATAACAGTGGAAAAAAAGAGTAAAATTACATTTAAATGATGTTTAATTAAAAATGTCAATAATGTGAAGAACCTGAAATGTAAGTGCAATATTAACAATATTATGCCTCTGTTTATCATTTACACATGTAAATTACAACTTACAGATCACAGTGGATCTACAAATACACAAAACATTTGGTAACCAGCAGAATATTGTTAAAATTGCACTTGCGTCTCTAAAGGCATTTCAGGTTGTTCATATTTGTTCAGATGATTCACATTTTTTGTGAGAAGATAGTTTCTTAATCTAAGCATTTTTATGTAATTTTACTTTATTTATACTAAAACATAGGGTAGAAATTTGGAATTGTCATTATTTACAGGTTATTATGATAGTAATTTACTGGTCTGACCCACTTTAGATCAAATTTGTGTGTATGTGGAACCTGAACTAAAATTATTTTGACATCCTCGATGGTTAATATCTTCAGTATAATTTTTGCATTTCACAAATTCATCCCATGGGCCGGATTGGATCCTTTGGCGGACCGGTTTTGGCCCATGTTTGACACCGGTGCTGTAAACAGTCCCCTCAAAGAGAATGCAGACACACTTATCATATTTCAACAATGAAAATATTATTATGAAATATTGCATTCTATTTCTGCAGTTGGATCCTTCTAAAAACCCTCAAGCCTTGCTCTTGAGTCTCTGCTTCACTGCACCTTAAACACGTGAAAGTAATAATACACCTGGGTAGTACAGCTTCAGTGATAACATAAACTAGATATTGAGTGAAAAAAGTGTATGGTGAAGATGAATCTCTGTGAAAACACCTGAGTGGGAGTGTAGATGTGACTCACCAGCTTACACAGGGGCTGACGAGTCACAACAAAGAGTGTGAATCTTCACATTTGATAATGTAAATACTGAAGGAGATGATTCTCTTCTAGACTGTGTACAGGAAAAGCACAGGGGTGAAGAGGTGATAAAAAGAAAGAAAGGAAGGAAGGAAGGGTGGGAGGGAAAAATTAAGGATGAAATTAAGCAGGAAGGAAGAAAACGGGGAGCCAGGGATTTATGTGTGGTGATGATGACGAAGACAAGGCAAGGAGGAAACGATAGCCTAAATAGGACAAATTAGTGAGAAAAAACAAAACAAAACAAAAAACAGTAGGTGGTGATGGAGTGGATTTATGATGAGATGTCTCAATATTGAGCTCATGACATTCTTCAAAATGTGACAAGGACCAACGAGAGATAAAACTGCTCTGTCATCCACACTTATTGGAAGTATTGACGACAACAGGAAGCTGGCAGGTTTACAAACTGCCTCAATGTTTAATAGGCATCTTCTGTATTTAGACAAAAAATGTAAACGTGAGCATTATAAGATGAAAACTGTGCATCTGTGGAAAAAAAAAGTCAACAGGGTTTTTTTTAAATTGTAATATGTATGATCATATTTCACACACTAATTAAAATTAAACACAGATGCCATAATAGTAACTATAAAAGAAAGGCGATTTAAACATGACAGATTGTAATGGTGTGCAGTTCAGACAATGTTTTCTATTTCTGTTGCACAGCTGAGTATGAGTGAGTAATCAGGTTTCTTTTGTGTCTGTCTGTGGGCACCCACAGTATTTAACGTGTACACAATAGATGTGAGAATGTCTGTGCTCTAAACTCTGTGTATGATTACATCAGGGGTTATCCTAACTTCATCAGGGTCAATCTGTGCAATGGGAGTCTATAATAGAATGTAATTACAGATTGTTTGGAAAAAACCAGACCGGTAGAACATTATTGTGTGGTAATTATATATTACAAACCAAGTGTGATTTGCATCTGATGGATTTTTGGTCACAAACTGCACCTTTGATGCTTATACTGATTTATATAAACAATCTACCTACCTGAAAAGACCTCTCTACGTATTTATTTATGCATCGTGACTTTGAAAATCATGTGCTTGATTTGGATATTCTTTTAACCTGAGCCAAATGCATGAATCATATAAGTAAGTATCTGTATTGAGGTTTCCTGAGTCATGCCACCCTAGTTGTGAATTACAGGTCAACTACGCCATCTGCTGGTCAAAATTGCAAATGCTGAAATATTCCACAAAACGTTTGGAGCTAACATTTTTAGGTTTATATATTTTAACTGCCTACGAAATGTTCATTAATTGGTATTACACAGTTTTAACATAAACTACTGAGTTTTTGTCAAAGGAAAAATGGCACAAATAAGAACTTCCTCCAACAAAATTATAGTTATTGATGATAAATGGGATGACCTTTTTCTTAAAAAAAAACTTTTTGATGTCAAATAATCAAACCAATTTAAGTTGATTAGTCATCAAAAACATAATACTAAACACAAAAATGACCAAATGAGGAGGAAGGGAATACAAGTATAATTTTTAAAAACATGTTTGACCTTTTTCAGACTTCACTTTATGTAGTATATGGAGCACTTTGGCAGAAACAGTGGCATATACATATACATTTCCTTCATCTATGAAGTAAAATATATACCACCCATTCCAAATAAAAGTAAGTCAACTTAAAAAAAAAGAGTTCATTCTACTTATCATTTTCACTTGTTGACTTGAATATTTGTACATTCTAAACCTTACTGCGCTGTATTTCTTATTGATCAGCCTTAGGGTTTACTATTATTATATGTTATACATGAATACATTATTGCTTGATTTCTATTTGATTGTCAAACATGTATTACATTTTCTTTATATTAATCATGATGAGTGGAAATTTTTACAAGCAATTAAAATCCATAAATCTTTACGAGTGGGATTTAAATTTTTGGCATGTTATTGTGCTGCATTGGTATGCCCACAAAATTTCACAAAATCACATGTCCTTTTAGTGTAACCTAGAACCTTCAGCTCTGCTCAGTCTCACCTACCAGTGGATCAGTGTCTCCGTTAATCATAACTGGAGGAAAATCTCTGGCTTATCTCACTTCACATGTGGGATTTTCTCTCCCTTTTGCACTGGGAGTTGACACTGTCACCTCTTCTTCAGCCTCTGTGACTGAATCCCTCAGTTTATCTACCTTGTCAAAGTTAAGTAAGAAAGACCAGAGGCTATCGTTTCATTTCATTCACGTGGTGTGATCTCTTATTTTCGTCTTGCACCAAATACAGGAACCTCATTTGATTTGCATTTTCTATCCTTTAATTAATTAACTCCTTATCTGTCGGCTCATCTTTTCCTCATACCTTGTTCTTCTCTCCAGAGCCTTCATCTTTCTGTATTTTTTCCACCAATTTACCACCATTTTACTTCCATCACTGCAGCTCCCATCCAATAGTGTTGGATTCTTATTGATCAGGCTTTCTTGCACAGTATTTCTAAGCCTTTTAATTTAACTGGAATGAAGCACATACTGAAAAACAGGTAATAGGTTTACAGCTTTTTCTCACAGTGCTGCTGATTCTAATACTGACACAGCAGAGTGGCAGACTGAGCTTCCTTTTCAGTGAAAGGAATGTTAAAAAAGCTTCTGTCCTACAGTGGTGTCCTTGAGTGAGATACTAAACCCTTACCAGCTCCACAGATTTGGATTTGTATCACTGGATGCATGAAGTCAGTCTTTTAAAAAGCACATTCTGTTAAGGTGACATTTCAGCATTTAGCTATTATGAAGACACATTTATCTTCAGCATTGAACCACTCAAAAACATGAGGAGAAACAGGAGGTTGTAATACAGTGCATGAGTAGAGCTGTTTTTTTTAATTAGCTTTGCAGGATAAATGAAGCAATTTACAAAATGAGCAAAAGAATGGTTACAAAACACATTCTGTGACACATTGCGTCAGCCAGACAATTTGAATAAGGTCATCAATTTGCATCCCAGTAGACTTGATTTCAACGTTTTGTCATCGTGTCAGCATTTTTCAAGCCGTGCGGCATCTGATAAGTGCTTTTGTCAGGCTGCATATCAGAGCCCTCTTCAGCAGCAGCAGTCTTTTCACCGTCGTTGAGGCGAGGCGACTGGCATTAACTAGACTGACAGAGGCCCACTTCATACGCCCTCTACATCATCCTTGCTTCCCTTTTTATAAACCTCTCATCAGCCTCTCTCTCTCTCTCCTCCTCTTGCTCGTTCTTCCTTTTGCTCACCCCCCCGCCTCAAATCCCTCTTCTCTCCCCCTCTTCCACTTAATTTTCTCCAATTTACTCCGCTCCCCCTCCCCTCCCCTCCTCTCAGTGCCTTTCTCCATCCATCAGTCTCTCGGGCGTTTTGCAGTCACATAGTCAGGCATGTGAGGTGAAGGACTTATGTAATCTGCTCCCTCTCTCTTCCTCCTGTCTCTCTTTCTGTCTGTCTTTCATCGTCTGCCTGTCTGTCTCTCAGCAGTGATAATAATTCAACAATGAGCAGGATGGAAATGCAATGCACATCTTGTCTTGAGGAAGAAATCTTGTTATTCAGACAGCTGGCCGCATGTAAACAGATTGTTCACCTGTCTGCCAGGTGCATTTTTCCTTGTCCAATTTCTTTGTATTTTTGGTCTAATTTCCAATCATTTTAATTAATAACATTTCTTGGAATAGGGTAGGGTTACAGTCAGTAGCCACAAACTAATTTTTACAGTTTAAAAACACATTCATGCTGAAAATAAGAAACTCAAAGCCTTATCCTTCCTGAGTTAGCACAAAATTTGAGGTGTTAGCATATTGGATAATTCCATCCCATATAGCCGCCACGTGTAGGTAAGCAATATTCAGTCAAATCCGGCTGATAGATAGCAGAGAGGCTCATCATGCAAGTCTATCCAGCCTGAAATTCAATTTATATTCCTTCAGCTGGAAAACCTGGTCTGAATGACAACTGGCTGACTGGTTACTTCAGGTATTTAAGCACATTACCTCCAAATAAGCAATTTAATTTTAATTTTAGAGGTCAATGTGATAGTCTGAAATAACTGGCACTGGCTGCATATAGCTCCATGTTTTTGCAAAGACGTCCTAATGCAGGTCATTTACATGCATGTGCATCCACTATGTGTGTGTGTGTGTGTGTGTTTGTGTGTGGGTGCCTGGGTGGTGGATTGAGTTGAACCCAGGGGCAGTCCTGGAATAGACAGACTCACTCATCTGTTTCTAATGAAGAATAATGCACTGCAATGGACACAGACAAAAACCTTGCCCTCTTTCACAAAATGGACACACAAACACATGCAGAAACACACACACAGACACATTAGTGTGACAAACATGCATACACACTGGCACAAACAGGCGTGCATGAATTGAGCACACATAAACCTGCTCCTGGCTGTACACAGTGAGGCTCTGGAGGCAACATTAACACTTCCTTGGCTTTCATTCAGCCTCCCAGTGCGACATGAGGACAAAGAATATACACACAGCATATGCACAAACACAAACACGCAATTAAACTAAAGAATTATGAGCTCCGACTTAGGTTCAGCTGGTTCACATTAACAATAAAGGAACAAATATAATTAAAATTCAATAATCCTGTCATTTTAATTTTGCAAAACTCCCTTGAGGTGTGAAAACGTTACACTTATGGCACTATGCAGTAATGTTAAACTGTTAATTGAAATATTACCACAGTTGCGATAAATTCAATATCAACACTGCAGTAGCTGTAAATTTTTTACTGATATTAAACATGGTGGAGTATACCATTATAGTTGAAGCATCGTGATACTGCAGAGATTCCCCGGGCGTCAAATCGTATTCTCCAGATTTATGAGAACTGCTTGTTTTGGACAAATTTAGCAACATTTACATAATCCTTGTTTTTCAGTGAAGATGATAGAAAAATTAATTCTACCGATAAACTCAAAATCCAACAATATCTCAAAAATATTTGCTTATGCGATTTTTTTTCTTCCTGCATCTCTTTCATTGCTTCTATGCTGTAAATGTATGCGTGCACATCCTTAAACTGACAATGTCTGAGTATGTATGCCCTAATCATTATTAGAAAATGATGAAACTGTAGGCACAGAGAGGAATTATAAAGATTTTCTATCTCCAAATTGGGCTGTAATTGGAAAGAACCGCTGGAAGTGTCCCTAAAACTGTCTCTGACTCCTCCATTCCAAAGATTCCATCAAACCCAACAGCGTAGATAGTTATAATAAGAAAAGCTAATGGACTTTCTCATATCACCTTGAAATTGTACCTTTCTGTTAGTGTTATGATACAGGAAATGATGAGGCCCAACTGAGTGCCATTTTGTCGTAGTGCTGCTGGTGAACATCATAAAAAGGTTTTCATTCGTTGTTTATTGACACCAGTGCACATATGACACCAGTATCTTCATCTTTTCATTTTGTGCTTTTGTCGTTGTGCATGTCAGCATCAAAGTGTAAAGACTCCCTGATTTGGTGGGGCTAATGGCATTCGCGTGTCGCCGACTCTCTGTCGCTGTCACGCAATTGCTGGCAGCCGGAAATGTGTTTTCAGGCGAAGAGTCTGAGTTCTCAGCTCAGTGGTATGCTGCATGTCAAAGACCACTGATAAAGCCATGTATGATGATCCTCTGGAGGAGAAGCATGATGACAGCATGATTCAGTGGAATGACACGGGGTGATAGCTGAGTTAATGATTTTCAACTGCAGTCATATTCGTTACAGTGGAAGAAGAACTCTATGCATTAGCTCTGTGTCACAGAACATTTAAAAGAGCAAAAATGTTATTTGGAGGGCAGACTACTTCTATTTGGCAGATTTCTTTTACTTTTATTTGCAAGCAGAAGGACATGGGTTATTTCACAGACAAAATTTACGACAGATATTCGCTGATGCATCCCATGAACTCAAAATGATCTTCCATCTTTTCCCAAATACGGTCATAGATTGAGATCCCAAATAACTGAGGGGTGGTTTCTCACAGTTAGGGGATATGAGACAGATCTGAAATATTGTCATGATGTTTATAATGTCAAACAGGAAACATTTGTTGGGAGGCGAAATGGAATTACAAATAAACACAATGTGACTAATGAAAACACATCATAAAACCTTCGACACTGAGCATATATCCCTTCAAATAACAAGATATCTGTTAATTTACACCCTCGTTCTACAAAAATATAAGTGTTTGCTTTGATAAAGAAGAGTCAGCGGAGAAAATCATTATAGTACACACGTTCCCTGACAGCAGCGGCTGCATGGTTAACTGCAGAACTACTTCAGAATATGTCACTGCTGATTTTATTCAGTGATGAAGGTAATGAGGGGGGTCAGGCATGGCAGGACTTAGCAGAGCATTTATAGTTAAACATTAAAAATCGGTGACTGGTGAAACAAGCTTATGTCATTCCCACTGAAGCACAGAAAAAAAATCTAAAGGTAGGTTGTGCAGGGTGAATTAACAGGAAGGATTTATTGTATTGCTTTTACCTTTGAACACCTCTGCATTGTCCTCTTTTTGTCTGTTTTCATTTTTTACCATTGATGCTCTTACATCAGTCATTTATCTCCTCCTCCTTTTAGTGTTTTCTTTATTTGCGTCTTCCAGTTGGAGCCTCTGACATTTTGGATACACACATGACAATAGTACAGAGCATAATAATAATATTCTATCATGATATACACACCCTTTTTGCATTTGCACACATACAAAACATCACATTTTTATATTGACCTTAAGGGCACATTCTGCATGTTTTTTCAGTCACATAAACATTTAAAGCTGAAGCGTCCTGTGGCTGAGAGAAATGGTGTGTATGTGTGTGTGTGTGTGAGAGAGAGAGAGAGAGAGTGCAGACATTATCTGTGCAATTCCAAGCCCTGTCCGTCATGTGGCAGTGTGCAGCTTCTTAGGAGCTGCTGTCACAAAGGAGCAGAGCCAGTCAAAGTCAGCCTAATCCCTCACACACACACACCACACTCACACACACAAATATGTCTAGTCTTTATCTCTGTGTGCAGCTTGAAGCTTACAGCCTGCCTCCCCCCCTGCGTTCTCCTGCTCCTCTCTCTTTGATGCCTCTCTGGAAACATTGGACCTGCTAATGGAGACAAGGAAAAGGCTTCTCACTACACTGCCTTCTTGTCATTCATGCCAATTCATTACAGCAATGTTTGAAAAGGAGGGGAAAGAGGGGAAAAAAACAAAAAAAACGATTGGCTGTGTCTGTTTTTTCTTTCCAGTTGAAAAAGAAGACCCTGTTTAGGCAGAACACTGTGACCAATGTTGTAAAATTACAGATAATCATGACAAATTTTATTGATGTTTGAAGACTTGCCAAGAAAGGAATGAGAAAAGTGCATTTTCTTTGTCTGGATATTTGCAAGAAAAAAAGAATGAAAAAGAAGTGATTATTTTTGATGCTTTCATTCATCTTCCATTTCTTATTGTTTTGGGACTTTCTGTCTGTATGACACAATGGATTTATGAAACAATGAATATTTATAATGACTAAGTAAAGACAATTTGATTATTATTAACCGAAATAATCCCACCACGTCTCAAAGGGCTTTACAATTCATATGGCACAAACCACTACCCACCTGAACTATTAACTCATTATTATCTGTGCCAATAATTTGACACAAAACTGCTACAAATGCAAACTAAGCATTAGAGCCAGACTAGTTTTTCCTCTGGCACAGAATATTCTGTAAAGTGACATTTTTTCAGTTGGTGTTTGAGGTTCAATATACAATATTCACATGCGTTCATGTGCTTAAATGAAGATACAGTCTGTTTTTCTTCTTGGTGTTTGTTGACATTATTCATCTGCTAAGTCTCTGTTGCCCACTTGTCTGTGTTCTGATATATATGTGGGAATCAATGGATTCCCAGCACAACACACACTCCAAAACAACATACCCCAGCTTAAATCTTACATGCAGCACAGTGCTTGATAGTATTTTTTTTTTTTTTTTGACAATACTGGGCAAAAATTCCAGTATTATGTTTTATCAAATTGTATGTCCAGTAGTCTGAGATTAAACAAGAGAACTCCCCAAACACAGGTGTGTTTTGAAGAAGGTAGGGTGGTTGAATAAGTGATTGACAGCGGTAACAACTGATCGGATTCGCTCAGAAGTGACTGTGCTGCTCTACAACGGAAGGTAAGAGATCATAGGCTGACTGTGATGATGCCCCTGTGCAATGAGACCACATATGGTTTCCTCTTCAGTGTACTCCTCGATGCATGTCACACACTTTTTCCAACAGTGTTCCAACAGTCCCTTTTGTGTTGAGGCTTTCTTGAGTCTTGGTCAGATGCTGCTTCCTAGCCACATATTTTTTTTCATGTTGGGAAACAGATGACAGTCAGATGGTGCCAAATCAGCAGAATATGGAGGCCGATCAACCGGTTCAAAGTCTTGCACGGCAGCTATTGTAGCCACAGTCACAGTGTTACAATACCTCCTATGTGACTTTTCCTGTGTTTTTGGTTTTAATAGCCTTTCATAGCTGCCTCTGTATGTTGGCATTGTACTCTCCAGTTTTGCTCGGGCCTTTTGGGATTTGCCATTACCTTCACTGCTGATGAAACGACCTTGGCCTTCTTTGGAGGAAATGAGTAGGTGTGTTTCCACTGCATGGGTTTCCTCTTTTTCTCTGGCTCAAAGTGGTGGACTCAGCACTCATCTTGGCTTATGTTCAATGGAACTGTCTGGATCTGCTTCAAAATGCTCCATGTTTACCCATCACTATCTAATATGATTATCTAATGTGGTTGTTTCTGGAAGGATACAATACAGTTACTAATCTGTAGACTTAATATCACTGCCTGTCATGTTTCATTGATCTGGCCTTCAGTCAGGCTTCTCTTCTAACCCTTTGACTTGGACTGAAAACAAAGATCTGCAGAAAGAAAGTGTGCATTAGCCTTTTAAACCCTGAGCCTCCAAATGTCTACCTGGACTTTTTTTTGTGCTTATTTTAACTATAGAAAGTTCACAAAATGTCCTGTGAGTATAGGTGCTTTTGTCCATTTTTCCAGAATAATTGGAAGTTGCAGTAGAGGGCTGTATCCCTGGCTTCAGGTAGAGGTGAATGAAATTACCATAATGACACCACACTGCCTATAAAGCACAAGGTCTCAGCTTTCAGAATCTGTTGGGATTTTTACAACGGCACAAATGTGACAGAATTACGGTAATCTAAAGTGTCATCAGCGCCTCACTCGGTTTTATTAAGTAAAGGTCTTTTCCCCTTCTATCACTTTCCAGCATCAGTGTTGAAGGAGTTATTTGTAATTTTTGAGGTAAAAATCAACGACAGGGGGAAAACCAGTGAACAATCTCAAGTGAATCAGTCACTGGCAAAAGGGTGAAGTTATTGTTTATAGTACAGTGAACCCTCACACTTCGCGGTTAATGGGGGCTGTGACCCCCCCGCGAATGGTGAAAACTGCGATGTGGAGTACCCCCTCTACGAATTTTTGTGTATGTGTATGTGATGTGTACACAATGTATACATGTACGTACATACTCACTTTGTTGTTCGCTTCGTCCTTCTTTATGTAGCGAACAGTAGATTCATT
>JAPQRQ010000022.1:14234524-14246086 GCA_037367365.1 Apogon talboti | reverse complement strand
ACTCGGCTTTGTCTCACGAGAGCAAGAGATGGGAGATGCGGGGACGCGTGTCAGCCAATCAGCGTATAGACCACCGACTCCTCCGCGATGTACTGAGACTGCGATTGCTGAGACCGCGAAGTGTGAGGGTTCACTGTATATTTGTGTATTTTATAAGTAAGTTTTCCCCTTCAAACAAAAACTCAGATAGTTGATCAAATTAACTCTACTCTGTCTTATAATCTTCAATTGTTATCATTATACAAAGCCTGGCCAAGAAAAAGTCACTCACACATTTTATTGGACTTTGATTATATGACACATTTGCAGAATAAACAATTTCTTACAGTGCTTATGCAGTGTCACAACAGTGTCAACATCAGCATCTCTTCTCAGCCTGATTCAACCATCACTCTGGAACAGGGTCAATCTGGACTCATCAGACAACATGACCTTTTTCCTTTGAAACCCAGTGCAGTCTTTATGCTCTCTATCAAACTAATGGTTTTTTAAGAAATGAGAGGCTACTCACTGCATCAGTTACAGTTAGGGTTAAAGAACTTGCTGCTGGAATGATTCACTGTGATCCGACCTATTTGCTTGGTTAAATGCAAAAGTGGAAACATTTCTGCTACAGTACAACCATAAATCAGCTTCATTTGGAATAGTTTTGTCACATGGTTTGTGTTATCAGTAGCTGGATTAAACATCCATTTGGCCACAGTTTGGACTGGACCACATAACAACAAATAGCAAATCTTATACATACATTAACACTGTCAGTAGTAGTCTTCCCTTATAAACTTTAACTACACCATTATGCAGGAAATTTTATTCAGCTTAAAGTTACAGTTACATCAAGTGATGGTTGCCTATAACATTTATTATACATTTTCCTGGACATCCATAAAGCTCACTGAAGCCATAAGGAGCCATTATTCACATTCATTTTTTCTGACAAAAACATGCACACATGACACCCCCGCATTTTCACACATATATACACATATCCATCTTATCCCCACTGACCAGCTATACACACATATGAACAACAAACATATTGCGCACACACACACACACACACACACACACACACACACACACACACACACACACACACACACGTAGTCTTACGTCTTTCCTGTCACACACTCAGAAATCAGTGATCCTTACTGTGCAATCAAATTCATCTTTGTTCTACAGAGTGACAGTTTGATTTATAGTGTTTTGTTGTGAGGTAGTTTGAGCTCAAATATTGGTTGGGAAAAAAGAGTGAAAGACTTAATGATTACCTTTTATGGCTTTATCCCACTGCAACAATGGCTTCCTGAAATGACACCCTTGTGCTTTTCAGTACAGAGCTCAGCATATTTTATACGGACTGTTTATCATAACAATGAGGAGGATGATGGATTTGAGATTATCCAAATGTGGTTTTGACCTTGTGTTGACAGGATAACAAAAAACCCCAAACAACTTGCATGGGAGCTCAGTTATTTGAGCCTAGTGTTTAAAAGCAAAAGTTGTTTAATATAGTGCTCCTGTGTATGATAATTACATTTAAAAAGCTCATCATGTATTGTGGCAAAGTATATTTTAATATGTATATTTACTGCAGAGGAGCGGTAAAGCCCTGGTAGCAAAAAATAACCATGGATGCATACCCATCAATCACAAATTTACACAAAAAATAGCAGAAATAACAGGAAAAATTTGTATTTCCTCATAATTTCAATACAAAATTCCTGCATGATTTGTTGCTGTACAATTAAAAACACCAGAAAAGTCTGATATATACAGTACTGTGCAAAAGTGTTCAACACATTTTGTCAGATTTTTCTAATTGTGCTGCCACTTGTCATGGGGTCAGAGGTCACACTAAATAGTAACTTTAACCTTTGGAACCTATTTAGTTTAGTTTTTTGTGTGTCTTTTAAGGCTGTGCACATATTCCCTGTATTTTCTTGTTGTATCTGAAAAAAACAGAATTAAAAATAAATATGTTCATTACAACCCTGCAAAAACAACAAAGCTAAAGTGAGGCTTAGACTTTTGCAAGGTTCTGTACTTTATATTTTCATTAGTGTAGGAGTTTTTGAAGGCCTAACCAATCAAAACTGTAACCTGAACAGATCCTGTGACAGTTTTCTTCAGGGTTATTTTCCTTTTAACGTCAGGTGATTTATCGCTGCCTCATACAGTCCTATATAACTTACTGTAATAATGTAACACTGCAAGGCACCACTTTTCTCATGCTTATTTTTAAAGCATGGACAATGAGAAATAGTCTCTGCAGGCAGGTCATCAGGCTTCCTTTTAAAATTAATTTCGCCACAAGTGACAGCTGTCCTGTAAGTCAGAGAGCGGGAAACTATGCTGACCTTTACACTTTCATGTTATTTTGTTGGTCAGCATGGCCTGAGGTCGGTGACCACATGAGTCTCCACAGCAGAAGAACAAAGGTCGTCAAGGTGTTAAAATGGACGATGAAACATGGCCCAAAATAAAACCCATCATTTCTAAGACACTCGGTTTAAAGCCAGGGCTGAAAGATAAAATGATGGATAGATAGTTGTATAAACCATCAGAAACATGTCTTATGCCTGTGGTCTGCATTTTTATTTTATTTTATGTTATTTTATTTTGTTTCATTATTTATTGATTTATTGATTTTATTTCATTTTTAAATTTCATTTTTATTTATTATTTTATCGGGTAGGGACAACATCAGATGTAAATACATTAATATAGCGAAAATGCTCATTTGCAAACGTGGTACCTAGGCAGGAAACAGAAAAAATTACAATTAAAATATACAAATAGAACAATAAAAGAACCACACAATGAAAGCACATCACAGTAAAAGTAGATGGTTAAAAGGTAAGAATGATGACAAGAGTGGTTTGCTTTTAGCCACTGTTTGACTTGAGTTTTAAAGGTGGGATATGAGGCGCGTTCTCTTATTGACAGTGGTAGTCTGTTCAGTATTTAGTTCCCTTCATGGAAAGTGCATTTGCATGTCTCTACACTGAATTTTAGTGTCTTACAGAAAATCTATTTCTGTAATACATGCAAAACATGAAGCTGTGAACTGCATGTACAAAGCCCTCATACTGTATTCCACTCTGACTCATGGTATGAGTCAGAATCTGTAATTACAAAAATCATCAGTGCTGCCGGAAACCTGTGGACTCTTAAGCTTCAATGGAACATGATTGAGAACTACTACGTCAGGCACTGTACAGTATGTCTGCTTTTTCACCTTCAGTGAATAGCGTGGCATTTGTGAAAAGCGGTGCGGTATATGAGTAAAGAAATCATCCCTGTGACTCATGTGCATCCTTTAGGTCTCGCAAACATCAACCCTTTATAAGCAGTAGTTTAGGTACAGCAGAGAACCAACCGAGTCTAATTTATTTCATCACACAAAGTATAAGATGCTCCACAACCAATGATACTGTAGTTTCAACTTTTATCCAAAATGTCTGAGGAAATAAAAAACAAAAGTACAGTAGAATGATTCATTGTGATAAGGTTTTATGTAGCCACATATTTATTTTGGGTATTTAGTCACATGTAAAGTCTTTTGGTGTAATTTACAGTCCACAATAGCATAGCATTTAACGGTTACAGAGGCTTACTGCAAAATTAATGATACATACTTTGAAAAATCTAAATAGAAATGGATCTGACACACAGTGCTCCAAATGGCTCAGTGTGTCGCTGTTTCTCCCTGTGGAGTTTGAGCACAGAAATCATCATATCATGTTATATAATATTAGTGTAAGTTCTATTTAACTTACCACAGGCTGTCCAACCCTAGATTTCGACCCAGCAGTGATGCTAGTGAAGCTGCATTTTATCTTGTGAAGCCCCAGACAAAGAGTGAGATAAATGCCTTACAGACAAATGGGCTGGACCTTATGTTTATAACCTCATCATTAAATATGGCATCATTTACTATTATGTTTAGACCTATTGTGACAGCCTGACAGTTTCTTGATTGGTCTGCTGCCCACATGCATGGTGTTCCTGGACAGACAACTCATTTTCCTAAAATAAATAATGGCGATCTATTCACATAATGGTATAATAACGCTGTCATTGGTGACCTACATTTCCGGTGGTAAACCATTAATCATTAGGCCCAAGCTGAGAGCAGGAACCTGCTCTAAACCATAGGAGACTATTCAGTCAGGGTACCAGGGGAGTCCCTGTCGCTCTCTCCGGAACAACAACACACATTGCTAAATGTTGGCCTTGTAGAAGGTAACCTCACTGAGCTCACACAGGGAATTGTGTGTGTGTGTATACACGTGTGTGCATTGTGGGTGTATTTAGTGGCCCACCAGCCTCTCCAATACACAAAGGACTTGTTTTGAAAGTGACAGATTAATTACTGGTTTCTGCTCAACCCTGAATACACCGGAGTATCTGTACCCATGGGTGGCGAAAGTCAAAGTTTCCAATTAATCAAACATAAGCTGAGAAAGGCAATGCAGACAAAAAGCACAATGGCGCCATTTTAATTCAATAAACAGAGATTGTAATTTAAGGGACAAATGCTGCACAAGAGCTGCAAAAAAAAAAAAAAAAAAAAATCAAATGTCAGTTTCGATTTGAGAAAAAAAAAAAAAAAAGTTCTGTCCACTCATTCACAACTTTGAGGTGCTCCAGTAGGGTTGAGCCACAATTTTAACTCCAAAACATGCACACTTTTGATTGTATTTTAATGTTTAGATTATCCTGATCAAAACAACAATCATCTGAATCTCAAAAATCTTCCCAAACATAAAACTAAACAAACAAATAAAAGAAAAATCCAAA
Source organism: Apogon talboti (assembly GCA_037367365.1). Lineage (NCBI taxonomy): Eukaryota > Metazoa > Chordata > Actinopteri > Kurtiformes > Apogonidae > Apogon > Apogon talboti. The sequence goes on along the minus strand of JAPQRQ010000022.1, from coordinate 14,241,280 downwards.
ACCCATTATAAACCAGCACACTGTCAACATCGTTAAGAATCAGTGTCTCCTGATGGTAGCATATTTTGTGCTGCCTCTGGGAGTGAATATTATCAAGTTAATGTAAAACTAACATCATTACGCTCACCATCCAGAACCGCTTAACAGCAGGGAGCCGTGTTCTCCATAACCACTCTCCCCCTGTTTCTCGTTACAGATTAATGAAGTCAGTGTCAAGCAGTATTTCATTTCATTTTGCCCTCAGTAAATGGATATTCATTATTAATAGATAAACAATCATGGGAACTTGTTTTACCTCATTGCTTGTCCTGACTTGTAGTCATTTATAGGGGAATATTAATTGCTTTGTGACTGTGAAACCTCCTATTTTTTTAGCCACAGAAATTAAAGTTCGGGTGTAAGATGTGAAAAAAACTGTTGATAACATAATACTGTTGAAAAAGGAGAAAGATGTACTCTTTAACCCTTTATAGGTCACTCATAGAAATACTCTGAAATTCAACATTTCAACCTTAGTGTGTTATTGGAGGAAATAACAAGACTTTATTACTTTTGTGAAATGTTTCAACATTTTTTATTGTTATGTAGAAAGTCAAAAGTCAGTGAAGTGACCATATTTGGTTTCTTACCCATGACAAAAAAAAAAAAATCTAAGAAGTATATATAAAAATACAATAAAAAACACATGTAATGTGAAAGGAATCTGTATTTGATAACATTAGAACATGACTCTTCTAACATTAGACCAACATAAGTGCTGATCCAGACACCTGTCAACATCCACATTATCCCTTTGAACATCATTACCATTACTTCATGGTACCTAGCAAAGCAGGTACACTCACTGTTCATGCAGAGGTGGGCTATGCAGACCCTGTAGACCACATTGGACCTGAGACTGGAACTGTCCTCACTGGAACTGGTGATGTCACTGTCTTGGAATGTGTGTGGAAGTGACCAAATGTAGTCTCTTGCCTGATAAAGGGTTAAGCATTGTGTATGTAGACTGTATTATATTATTTTACACTCAAATAACTCTGATACCAAGTACATACAATTCTCAATCTCTCTGTCATGTTCCACCAGGTGTTTTAATAGAATCAGAAAATTTCCATTGACCCTTAAAGACCAAGAACCATTTTTGTGGTCACTTCCAAATTATAATTTTTTTCCACATTAAACATTTTCTAAGTGACTTTTGCCGTTCATCATAACATTATCCTCTGTAATTTTCAGTGAAAATCCGGTGTTTTCCTACATTTAATTTCCTTACTATGTAGATGTTCATTAAAGCTCAGAGCAAATTCAAAGGTATTTTGTCAACATATAAAAAAATTAAGAAATGGCTTTTTGTCAGCAAAACATATCATTAACTGAATGTGAAGACAAGGGTCTACTTGTCAACCTACGTAGGATTCATTGGTGAATCCTCGTCCCAGAAGATGAAAATGTTTCCACATTCACTACAGACCTTCTAATGTCCTAAAAAGACACATCTGATGCCCCTGAAATCTGAGAAACTGCATTTTGCCTGAATTCTTCAAATGTGTTGATAGAATTAATGGTTCAAAAGTCATTAAATACTTTAGATCAGTAGATGCCTTTGGTTGCTGGCAGATGTTAAGGTCATTGAGGGTTAAAGAAGCACACAATTCAGTATAATAAATATAGCATGCAATGAATAACAGGAAAAACAAATTCATAATGTGGCCATTATGTACATGTCATGTACAACAGTATAGTAATTTACCTGTTTATTAAGTCACATGTCCACACGTCATATGTGCACTAAGAAGCATGCCATTCCATCTATATTTGATTATGCCCTCCAAACAAGCTGTTGTTTCCAAAAGATTCACTAGCCAGACTTCCAGCTGAGGAGAGTTGTGATGTTAATGTGTGTTAAACAGTCAGGTTAGAGTATTCTCTCCATCCATTAAGAATGGATGGATGAATGGTGAGGGATGGATGGAGGGGAGACTCGAGGTCATATCGTCCATTCCCCTCCTCTCTCCGTGAGTCAGAGGCGGTCAGGCTGATCCTCTGGTCCACTGGAGACTGAATCAGTTCCAGCAGGCTACAAGCACAAATCCTGTTTACAGACAGACACATTATCATAGATGGTGCACACACCAGTGCTATAATGTAGTATTGAATTACAATAAGTAAAATTAATCAGTATGTATGATAATAAATATGCAAACAAGAACATTGTTGTGTCTTGAGGTCCAAATGAATATGGATGGATGAGTCAGGAGATGGAGGGGGAATTGGTTTGTGTTGAAGGCAATGTGGTGTTAACCTTTCAGGAAGTGAAATGAACCCAGTTTAAAGAGGAATTTGGAATGGAGGCTAATCACTCAATGACTCGAATGAAAAAAATCAACTTGACAGAGAATCAAGCCAATCACAACAAATGAAAATAGGAATAATAAGACATAAGTATCTATGAAGCCAGGGTTAATCATAAAATATAAGCTTAATAACTCCTCACTATTAACTATTAACTATTATTATCACTATTAACTCCTTATTATTCAAATACACGGAGCATTGGAAAATCATAATATAAGTTGTATAATTTGCTGTGATGGTGTAATTTACACTATTGTCCATAAAGTTGGAATAATTGTGTTTTCACTTTATGGGCAACAGTGTATATGGTGCTCAAATGACAAAAGATAAAACAAAATATAAAATACAGTATATAACAAATAAATGAGACAAGTAAAGTTAACATATGTATGATGTAAAAAAAAAAAGCAAAGTCAAGACAGAAATTGTTTAACACAAGGAAAGAAATATACCAAGCCTTTATTTATGACAATAACTCAAGCCCTGATGGTCTGTTGCTCTGATGATTTGATGTTGATTTGGGTGATGGTCTTCTATAAAGAAACACAATGGATTGTCAGTGTGTTCATAATAAAGAAGCACATGGTGTGTTTTAAAGCTACAGCTGCCATCATACTATAATGAAGGTTACAGACAGTTAATGGAGTCCCCTCAATGCACTCTGCACAGTTCTCTGTAGAGTTTCTCTGTAGAGTGAACAATATGGACTATTTGCAGCCTATTGAAATATTGCAGCTTTGTTTAACCCATAAAGACCCAAACAGCAGCCAGTGACCAAAAGCATCTATTGAAATATAATGTTTAATACCTGTTGATCCACTAATTCTATTAATACATGTAAATAATTGGTATAAAATGCAGTTTTTTCATCTTTTCATGGTCGTCAGATATGACCCATCTCGACGTTCAGAGGCTCCGTTGAGAACGTGGAAACACCGTCATCTTCTACAACATTGATTCACCAGTAAAACCCATGGAGTTGGATCAATAACAGTGGATGGAGACTGGGTTTTACATTCAGTTATTAATATTTTGCTAAAAAAGTCAGTTTTTCTTAAATTTTCTCTGTTTCTGATAGAATAACCCTCAACTTCAGAAATTTAAATGACCAGTGAATTGAATATAGGAAAATACCACTGATTTTGACTGAAAAAAAAAGCAAAATACAGAGGATAATATTATAATAAATAGCTTAAGGAAGGTTAAGTGGAGAGAAAAATTAATGTGGGAACTGCCACAAAAGTAGCACTGGGTCTTTATAGGTTAAACTGTGCTATTACGGCAGTACAGGCCATTAAAACCACTATACCAGGTGATCTGGTATATCACCAAGAACCGATAAAGAAACAACCCATCCAGTTCATTAATATCACCTTTTCTGTCTTGTTACCACTAGTTTTGCAGATAACACCAGCCCTCTCCAGCCTCGTCAATAAAACAGAGGCAAAAGTCAGGTGAAAGGGTTAGAGATGCTGGCAGATAAGCTTTCTCTGCATAGATTGTATAAGTGTTGGGAAGCTGAATGCCATTAATGCCGCATGCACTGTTCAGTTAAGATTTGCTCACTATACACATCTAGCCAAAAGGCTCATATCATTTTTATTTTTTGCTAAATATGCATTTTTCTGCACTGATTTGTATAATTCTGTATGTTTCCACTGTCTCTATTGTAAGTTCTATTAATACTACATTATTATGCAATTCCAACGTGTTAGCATTGAAGGTCGAGGTGACATCTTAGCATTTTGTATGTGACTTGAAGCAGTTTTGCGGAGAGTGTGTGACAAAAATAAGAACGTGAGAACAAAGTAATGAATTCCTCTTTAAATGGCAGAACAAAATGTGTCGGTGGTAGTTTATAGTTTTGGTTTTGACCTCTCCTCGTGTAATTATTAGTGAAAAGAGCATAGAAATGAAAAATACACATGATTTGTTTGTTTGATTTTACCAATAAAGACCCAGGATTATTTTTTGTGGTGTCTTCCAAATGGATTTTTCTCTACATTTAACCATTACCAAGTATTTTCCAATAGTTAATTTACTGAGTATGTAGTTGTTAATGAAAGCTTAAAGTAAATTCAAATGTTATTATATCAAGACAGAGTAAATTGAAAGAAACCTTACTTTTTTCAGCTAAATATATTATTAATTTTAGTCCACCATCCACTGTCATTTATCAAACTACATGGGTTTTACTGATGAATCAATGTTGCAGAAGATGACTGTATTTCCCTGCTCTTTACAGAGACTATGGATGCAACTGAACACTGCTGAAAAGATGACAAACTGCATTTTGCTTGAATAATTTCACTGTATTGATATGATTAGTGGTTAAAAAGTTATTAAACATTTAGGATCAGCAGATACTTCTGGGTCTATAAGGTTAGTTCCAGGTAATGTATGTGCTTTACAATATATGACAAATCCAGTCCCTGCCATGCTTTAAATCACTTGCAGTTTTATTTTACACTTTCCTAAAGTAAATGTCCCAGATTCCTGAAGTTACAGAAGCCTGGGAACAATAATAAGAGTAGTGAGTTAACTCCAGCATTAGATCATTAAAATGAACAGTGCTGCTCTCTGACTTGCTGTGCCTTGGGCATTGGGAGGTCGCATTTACTGATTTCATGGTGATTTCATGTCTATGCATTGTATATCAGAAAAAAATAATTGTCAATTTTCTTACTACTTTGTGATAATGGGAAAAATATAACAATTATTCAGTGTCGCCTCCCCATGGGACTAAAACTATTAAGTAAAACAGAGTGGGGTTTACTCATGTGTTGGTTGAACATAACAGGATTTTAATTGATTTGTCCTCCAGACAAATCAAATTACTTTTTTTTATTTTTTTTTATATACAAAAAAATCCTGTATTTACTGTGTTACATTATAAAGTTTGTTGTAGGACAAATGGCTATAAATTCCATGTAAGTCATGACAGTTAGTTGAATAACTGCAATGACATTTCTTCCCTTTCCCACATTTAGGTCATTTGAGGATCTGGGGGCTTTGCAGTCTTCACAAACCCTTTGAAATGAAGGAAATGGCTTATGTCAGCTAACAATTCCCCCCAACTTAAATCGTGTTCTGAGGATTAGAAAAGAAGTGTATCCTTCTTGAGTGAAACACTGTTGACTGGTACAGACTTTAGTTACACAGAGCCGAACACACAAAGAACTCTTATCAGATATCATCAGAATTCGGCACATGGGCATTGATGCTAAATGGAAACCTTTTGTCCATGTGCATTTACTGCAGACCGTAACCACAATGATACATTCAGTTTGTACATTTTATTACTTTTTGTGATTGACAGTGTGTTTTATAAAATCTTCTTGTTCCTGTACTTTTTGGGGGTTTATGAAAAAGTCAGTAGATCCGAAAATGGTACATCTATGGCAGCCGCAAAACGGACATTTGTACCTGCATCAAAATAGAGTAAAGGCCAACAACGCAAAAGAAACAATATGACAGAAAAATGGAAGAAATACAAATATTATCAAAGCTATAAAAAATAGCCTGAAGGAAATATAGAGAAAGAGTGATGGGGGAGAGAGAAAAAGAAGGGGGGAGGGTAGACAGAAGCATCACAGCTTAATGAAATACCAATACATTCTCAGCTAATTTCCATAAATGGTATGGTTGGTGTAAGAGGGGTTACAGCAGCTGCAGCAACATTAAATTTCAGCTCATTACATATAAGCCATCTGCGCAAATTATTATGATATGTAATGAAAGTCAATGCCTACAAATGCAAATCACTGCTTCATCTATATTTAACAAGTAATGCCTTGAAATCACAGAACTTAAACTAAGTCATACGCCTAAATTGTTTCTAGTGATGAAAAATGTAATTAATAGATTACTACAACTACCCTTATTATTACTTTGCAAAAACATAGAGAGGCAACATATCCATCAACAGGGATTTTAGTCTCCTACATCGCATGTCTATTGGCTGTTAAATAAACACGTGAGACATGAAAACTCCAGGCGGAAATGTCCGTGCTTCCTCGTCAACATGTTAATTTCACATGAATTACTGTACTAGATAAGACCAAGGATATTTCAATGACAGTAAAGGAGGCATGTTATGCTTGTCTTTCTTTTGTTTGTCAGATATCTACATTAAACAAGGAGTTGTTAATGTAGAAAAGTTCAGTTTAGGCTAAATAATTTATAATTTACTGAATAAATTCTTATTGGGTAAACACTGTAAATAATGTTACTTGGTGTATGAATTTAACATGTAACTTTATTTTTCATTTGTTGTCAATAATGTCAGAGTGTCTTGCTTGTTTTTACTGTGAAATAACTAATGGGAATTAGATAGATAGATAGATAGATAGATAGATAGATAGATAGATAGATAGATAGATAGATAGATAGATAGATAGA
>JAPQRQ010000022.1:14187510-14221180 GCA_037367365.1 Apogon talboti | reverse complement strand
AAGAGAAGAGAAGAGAAGAGAAGAGAAGAGAAGAGAAGAGAAGAGAAGAGAAGAGAAGAGAAGAGAAGAGAAGGACTGATGTTTGAGGCTCTTGACTCTTTGCTGCCAGGACAAAGAAGCTGTTTCCAGCTGGAAGTCACGCTCCCCTGTTTTGCCTCCTCTGTCTCCATTCATCATGAAAAAGCAAAGAGTGTCTAAAGAATGTCATTTAAAGCCCTATCTCTCACCTGCACATATGGCTGATGCACAGTTTTCCATTTAAGCGGCTGCTGAGCTCTGTAATCAGAACAATAGTTTATTATTACATCCATTATACAAATATTCTCTTGTTCTTACTCCTGCATACACAAAACAAATAATGCAACCCATTAGTATTTATTGTAAGATAACAATGCAAAGGCAGTATGCAAGACTATATACAGAAGGGTGGCTATGTCTTGGCAGTTGGAAATTTCAGTTAGCAATGAGGATGCATATGTATGAATGCATATGTGTAAATGTGAATGCTCACTTGTTTAAAATTCTGATGGGTGTCTACAGCGAGAAGGAGTGCACACAAACAGACTGTTGTTGGGGTATTTGTGTCCTTGATGGGGACCCAAGTCCTGTGAGCCCGCTGGACACATTGCTGCTGTGGATGTCCTGGATGGAGGGTAGCACACACCCACTAATACACTGGGTTGTCCTCACTACCCTCTACAGTGTTTTGCAATTGAGGCCAATGCAGTTCCCAAACCAGGTTGTGATACACCCAAAAAAAGAAGAAAACCCAAAGGATCTCGGAGCACACCAAATATCTCAATCTGCCTGCAGTAAAAAAGGTTGGGTGTTTGTAACCATGCAGCTGATGTATTTGTCAAGCATCATATCATTAATGAAGTACAGAACATGTTTTGTGTCATTTTGTCATTGTGTAGGCTGAGGTCGTTTCGCGGACTGCACTCAACCAGGTCACTGATCCCAGTCCTCTACCCTGTGTCGTAATTTTGGAAATTAGGCCAAATGGCATTATCATGTGTGAATGTAACTACGCGGCTGCTGTGTACAAAGAGTAGAGGAGGGGGCCAGGACAAACCATGGGGGATTCCTGTGTTGAGAAGGAGGGGGTAGAGATGCTGGACCAATCCTCATCACAAGGTTCAGACTTGGTCAACAAAACTACACTATGCATTTGTACAGGTTACAGTGAAGAGCCAGGTCTCATTTTGGTGTTATGTCTGGAAGTATATATGGTATTGAATGTTGAAGAGATAACTGATAAGTGTGAGCTGTAGATCTATTGTGCCAATTGGGGTGGGTCAATAACTGATGGTGACTGTCCATAATACTGTAAATGAAGTCTTTCAAGTGCCTCCTGAAGGATTTTCGGTTTGTTCTGGTGACCTTACTATTGTTGATGCACTGGGAGGACCTCTGCATATCAAAGTCTTAATATCAGCGCAGTTGTCATGTCATTGGTGGAAGCTTCCCCAGGGAGATTAGTATTATGATTTACAAAACAGGCATAAAACTTACTTAGCTCATCTAGGAGCGAGACGGTGACATTGATCATGAAGCTTTGGTTCCCTTTTAACTCTGTAATTGATGTGGTTTCTTCCACACATATGTTATTACTGCTAAACTGTATCAGGTTAACTGTTTACTTGTGGTTTTCACTGTTGTGCTGATGTTTAGGTATTATCTTAATTCAGGAATGCTTGGTTGAAATCTCCAGCCACAATGAAAACAGCCTTTAGATGCACATCCTCCAGCTTGTTGATGAGTTTTATAGAGTGAGTGTCTGCAAGTACCTTTACATCTGCAAACAGATGATATTGCAGTACTTTCTCCCATTGGAAGGAGATCCTTTTATGTTTTTAAAGCCAATTGTTAACAGTGGGAGGGCAAGCATGTTACCTTAGCCTCATGAGGATGCTGGGTCCTCTTCTACTACACCAGTGTTTTTGTATTATGTAGTACTACACTGTACTATGTTGACTGAAACCCAACAAACTGAATTAGTTTTATTCAATTTTATTTATCTGTGTCAGATTTGCACGCATTCATGTGCTTACGTCAAGTTTATATTGGAGTCTTGTGTCATGCAATAAACCCGATGTCTACTGAATACTGATGTTAGTGTTGCACAGTTTTACAGACGTAGAAGAGAAAGACAGAAGCAATGAAGAACCCAGGAGTAAACATAAAATCCTAAACCTCTATGCAGAGATAAGTATATTGTACCTGTTTTGTGGAAACACAAACTTCTTGTATTGTTTCATATGTATAATTGTGGAATATTTTCCAGAAGAACCTGGAAGCTGAGGACTTCCTCTTATTAAAGAGCATAATTAGCAGGGATGGATGCCTTTCACAAGGCCGAAAAACACACTGCTGTTCTCAAAGCTTGGTGTTTCCTCATATGTGTTGACTGAAAACATGTGGAAAAAACATCACAAATGGATCAAGATTCAAGTCAGTTGATTTCAGGTGAATCAAAAGGAAAAAGGCTTTCTCATTGCCAAGTTGACAATTGCATGTCCTCAGGGCATCAACCCCGTGTCACAGTGGGGCAGGAGTCCTGCGGCTGCAGTCACACTGCTGTAATACCGCCATACATGATAATCAGAAGCATCTATTGATTTCAATTAGGTCTGGGTGTCAGGGAGTAAATGGAGGTTAAAGTAAAATGAATGTCTTTAAACCTATCTTCTGTAACCAAGTGACTGAGGTAATAAGTTTCTATTTATTACTTTGCACAAGAGAGCCAGATTTTATTTATTTATTTATTTTTTGCTATAAATTCTGGATCTCTTGTGCACCATTTCATATTGGACAAAAATGCTCAAAGAACTCTGTGCTGTGCCATGTGTGTATGTGTGTGTAGTTCAGGCAGAGCTTGGCAGGATATGTCGTGCAGGCAATTAAAACTGTTCATTAATGCTTTGTTAGACAACACTCCAGCTAATCCCATCATATGGCAGGCAGTGATAAGGGCATTGGCTTCTCCCTCTGCCTGCCTGTCTGTCAGTCTGCTGGGAGCAGATATGCTATCACCAGCCTGTTGTAAAGGTGAACATAGGGAAAGCCATGAAGGCTCACTAATATTCTGATTCAGCTTTGGTCAGCTGGAGAAAATGGGACCGTAGGTAAAGGATAGGCTTGGTGATTTACATTTGTTTCTCTAGCTGCAGGCATTGAAACAAGGATGAAATGTGATTGTATTTTATTAACTTTTGAATAAAATGCCACCAACAGTTTCCAGAATTGTAAATATGGAAAAGTGACCCCCTAGGGTTTGTAACACTAGTAAGAAAATGTATCTATGTTTTAGGTGGCATGTAAACAACACTAGAAAAAAGCTCTATGAGTTCTAGATTTCATGGCACTGATATTAAATAAACAAAGGATGAATCATTGTTTTTGGCTTCTGGTTTACCTCCCAAACTTAAATTAATGTGCCCTTCCACTAATCCAGTGAGCTATGATGTGTCTCATTAGAAAGTCAATTGCATAATCTCACAACATCTTTCATATCAAACAACTATAGGAAACAGGCCTTGAAGCTACAAGAAAAGTAACTACCATGTTGTGCATGTCACTGCAGTATGACTGTGATGTGGTTAGAGAGTGTGCAGGCTACTTGGAGCCTTGGCCAGGCTGGCATGGGAGGAAAACCGATTACTAGTTCCCCACTGTGTTTGCTGTTGAGGCCTGGAGCTCCTCTGGAGCTGCTACTACCTCTGCTAGACTGGAGCTGTCAGAGCTGCTCTCCTCATGTCTGTGTCATCACTACAACTAACACTTCTTCTACCATTGCACGCGAGGAGGAGCAGTCTCAGACTTAGATTTATACATACTCATAAGGACATACTAGATCACATGCATGCATGCACACAGGCTCAAAACCAAACAGTCATTACCACAATGGACGATGTGTTTGATTAGGTAAAAAAATCAACAATTGTCCATTTTTTACGTAAACACACAAACCTTCTGGTCTTCATAAAATATGCTATGCAGCCAAACATGGCTATAAAATATTTGCATATCCATAGTGCTTATCCAGGATGGATCTGGATCCAGTCTTCTTGAGAGGAACTGAAGGGGATGGGGTACTGGAAGGTGTTGGCTCTAGCAGGGTTACTCAAACTAATATGCCTCTTCAACATCACAAGGAGGTCAGGGATGGTGCCACTGTATTAATAAATTGGGGGGTTATGTTCCCAATACAGGGGTATTACTCTCCTCTCCCTCCTTCAGAAGCCCGGTGAAAGATACCGAATAAGGAAGTTTGATGATTACTTGAACCTCAGATTCAAGAAGATGTTACAATTTGACTTTCGTACTGGTTGTTGAACAACGGACTGCCACTTTACCCTCCAAGTGCTTGGATATGTTTTGTGGACTTGTGGAAGGTATTCAGTGGTATCCCTCAGGGTATCCTGTTGGAGGTAGTATGGGGTATTAGGCTATCAGTTGAAGAAATCCCTCAAAGTCCTTTTCCAAAATACGCTGTAATGGCGAGGTTTACTGAGTATTGGTACATTTGAATTTTGAAATTTTATTTATTTGCACACAACAACAGATCAGACATTTGGAAAGCATAGAAACAGATTGTGCTGGTGAGACTAAAAACCCCGTGGGGCTTATAAAATTAATCTCACCTCAGTACAACATTAGCAAAAACAAAAACAGAGACAATAACAAAAAAAAGCAATAATAAACTAAATACAGCACAGATATACATTTATATTCATGATATGAAAAAGAAGGGCAACAATAATAAAGATAAAAACATGACTAAAGCTAAACGAGTACATGGAATAGTTAACACACAGGGAGTCTAAGTCTGAGAGTGTGAGCCAACCCTAATCTTACAGACGAAGTGGCATTTATACAAATGACCAAATGTTGTGAGGAAACACAGCATGGGACTTGTAACACAAACTTTGAGAAAGAGCATGCAAATCAAGGCTTTTAAAGGGGTGCACCACAGTGTCGACAGAGCCTATATGTCTATAATAGGGCTCCATCAATGGTCAAAGACCTTACAATAATGTGAAGTATCATGGAGGGATGTCTTGACCACAAGGCATGAGGTCAGCATCACAGACCAGATGGTGTGGGATCAGGAAGGAGTGTCTTCATCAAAGAGCAGTGGGTCCTTTTTGTTAATCTTTTTCTCACTGCTGAGGGCCATGCATAGCTAGCTTGAATCAGAGCTCGATTCAGATGGTTGGACTCCACCAGGGCTTCCTTTGTCCCATAATCTATTCAGCACTTTTCATACACAGAATTTCTTGTTGCAGTCAAAGTCTGGAAGGTGTCTACTTTGGTGGCTTCAGGATCATATCTTTGCTTTTTGCTGATGATGTTGACCTATTAGCCTTGTCGTGCTGTGATTACCAGGTCACACTGGTGCAGTTTCCATGTGAATGTGAAGTGGCTGGAATGAAAATGACCACCTCCGTGTCTGAGGCTGTTGTTCTCACCTACAGTAGGATGGAGAACGTGGGGTTGGGAATGAGTTGCCTTACATCATATCTAGTGTTTGACATTGTAAGTAATGCGATTTGGCTGCTGGAAATAACTATTGCCCCTCCCCAGTCAATGCATTGCTGAGCTTGCATATACTTGCAAGGAATGATGATGTCACATACCAAATATAAACAATTCTGCTCCACATTGACGTAGTGATTTATTCAATGTGATTAGACTAAAATAAAGCAGGGTCTGTAAGCTAGGTCAGGCAGACAACTAGATTCTACAGCTAATCTTACACAATCACACATTGTGACATAATCCTTCTGGAGTATATTCAACATACTTCCTGCAAGACTGAATGCATTCATGATGTCCTTTATCCAATCCTTTGAATTTCGGTGACCGATGAGGCATCTCTACAGCTGAAAACTCAGCTCTACCTTTTGCTGTCTCCGGTTCTTCTGCTACAGCTGCTATTTCTGCTTCAAGACATCTGATGACATCTTAATGCAAGGTGTTGACACCTGTCCTGTACAGACACACTTCAAGGCAGAACAACTCTCAGCATGACTGGGAAAAAAAAAGATGCAGCCTCTCTGTTGGAAATGGTGTTTGGTCACTTTTATATCATTCAGCAGCATATTATGAGATTACTGAGCCTTCAATATAACAAGACGCACAGGCCGGTAATCCTGAGGAAAAAAATAGCTTTTATGTACATTGTAGAGTTTTGTAAAATATAAAACATGTAAATATTGATAAAATTTATGAAATAAAGGCAAACATAGTCTATATTTGTTTCCTTCTGTGCATTTTGTCATGATTAGGATCAAATGTGGATTATAATTAGACTAGCTGCTGCATAACAGCAGGGAAATGAATGGTGCATTGTAACTGGCAGGGAATGGCCTTGAGCCAGGGCAGCTACAGTGTCTGCGCTGGCACAGCTCTCAGTGCAGGTGTCACAAGCATATTACTGCTGCAAGCGTTATTTTGTCAGAAACTATCAGTTAAGTTTACAGAGAACATCTCTTGTGGTGATAGAGCTGATTGCATATTCATTTCCACTTATGTAATAAATTTTTAATTCGCATAACAGAGCAGGCTGGTGTCATGCAGGCTAATTTTACAAGACAATGCATCAAGCTGGAGTATTTCTGTACCTTTTATTTCAGTACCAGCGGTCAGTTAAACACTGTCATCCATTTATTTTACCTCCAATCTGGCTTTACATTTGATCACCAACTAAGCCTCTTCTAAGAAAAAAATACATAACACAAATAATATAATCTATAAGTCTTTATTTATTTTTGCAGATAACATATATTGCAATCATGCTTTTTCATATAACACCATCTAAAGACATTTATTATATTTTTTACATAGAATATTTTACATTAGGCCCATGAAACAGCTAGAAATATACAAAACAATATTCTCTGACTAGACATTTCTATTACATTATTATTATTATCATCTTTATTATTACTCTATTCTGTTATTGTAATTATATTCTTTTACAGTTGAGAGAGATATGTGCTTTAGTTTCTGAGATAATAATATTATTGCAGAAAACAGCAAATAATATCACTTTTTTGTTTGACATTTAGACAAAAGAAAAGAAGAACTCAGGTTGTACAGACATTCACAGATACATGTATTACACAGTCCAGTTTACAACATCATTCAAGAGAGAAAACTGCAGTATGGTAACTTTATACAAAATTCACGGAACCCTTTGTCATTGCACATTTTAATTCACATCTTTGAAGAAAAAAAAAGAAAAAAAAAACAACATAAGTTAAAGGAAACAAATGGGACTGATTCAACCTGATTCCTGTCGCATGTAGCTGCCACAGAAGCAAATTTTCTTGATCCTCCTTTGTAGTAATACAGTTATATCTGTGGTCTGTCATATAGTCAGTGTGTACATTTTAATACTGTATTGCCAGACAGTGTTGATATGTAATAATAGGTTTTCCTTTACTGAATGAAAAGGATTAGTTTCAGTGGTGTTGGCCTGTATAGCATCTGGCTATGTTCTTTCGTATTAACAGTATTTTTGCCGCCTTTATTCTCTGACTGAGCCAAAGTTTTTCTTTCTAAGTCTGATAGTAGAAATCTGCACTTGCCACAGGATAGAAGCACACTATGGCTTCGGCTGAAATGACAGAGAGAAGGTCGTCACAGTTCATTTACACTGAAAGAAATGATGCTAGTAAAAGAGCACACAAAAGAGGCTACAATTTGGATAAGCTTTAGAGTGTGCCGTAATATGTATACTAAGCTTTTCATTGCCTTTATACTGATTTGTGTGTTCGTGATGTGTTGATCTGAGAGAACATTGAAAATAATGATGTGAATTTGACCGTAGAATTCATTTTTTTAAAATACAGCAATAATTGTTTCAGCGTGTAATGGTAATATCTGAGAGAATTTGGTCACTTCCACCTTTGTTCCTGAGGCATGGGTTACTAAACAGAAATACAAGTAGGCTTAGATGCTTCCAGACAGTATAGTGGTAGCTATAGAAATGCATCAGGTAGTTTCCTTTGCAGCAGCCACTGGAGCCTACTCTTTTGTCATATTTAGATGTGACTTGGCTACTATTGGCTTATTGCAGCTACTGTATTTCCACTTAACCATTCATCAAAAGAGGGACTGACCTACAAATAATCCCTCTCAGGCAGAAATGTAGACATATTTCATTGTTGTACACAAAAAACACAGTGCAAATGTGGAATTACCGTAACAGCTACACCTTTATATCTTATTAAAGGATGTAGTTTACAGAATCCAATTGTGCTTGTGGGTGGATACTCGACCTGCAACCCTGTAGTTCTAAAGTGAGACAAAAAGGGGATGTTTGATTTTAATTGTACATGGAATCACTGGGTGAAAAATCTGCACTGATGATTTTGGTCCTTCTCACTCTCACATATAGAAAACGACCTAAAAATGATTCTACAAAAAAGATTCAGATAACATACAAAGTTATTGTTCTGTAGAAAACAAAGAAACAATTATAACAGTCTCTTGCTATGTATTCTATGTAAGTTATTTTTGCTGTTGTCATAGGTTTCAATAGAGCCAAAAGACGTTGGACACCTCAGATTCCTTACTGTACTTGTGCTTTTCAAAGGTAGCCCCAGACATTGGGTGGTAAACATTTCAGGTGAACTGCAGGATCCTGCGAGGGAGTGATAGTCTGGCTGAATTATATTTTATACATACAAGCAGATTTGGCCTTACCTGTTGCACATTCCCATGTTGTCTTCGCCATAAATTGATAAATTTTCAAATTTCATCTTCAATCTATCAAATTGTTTTTTTGTTTTTTTTATATCTACTACACTGCATTCATTTTATTGTATTTATTTCATGTACAAGCAAAATGCATTAACCAATATATTTCTTTGTACAGTAACTGTAGTTTAGTAGATTAATTAATATCTTCAAAGTAGCACAATACTATTGAATCAACGTGGGCCTCCAAATTTAAATTATATCTTCAATATACAGTAATTTCCTAAGTCACATTTCCTTTCCTATAAAGACTAACTTTTTTGCATAATGAAATTCATAATATCACAACAACTTTGCTGGGTAGTTTGTTTTTCCTCATAAGTCGTATAACTCTGTATTTTACAAATAAACAAACCGAAAAACCCCTAAAAATAACTGTAATCAGGTTGGTCTCACGTGTCCCCAGGAGGTAGGTGAATAAAAGCAGACATGGAAGTCTGGTGGTCGTTCCCAACCTTGACTACGTTTCTTCTGTGTTGAGCGCCAGTCTGGCCGTCGTACAGAGAGACAGGCAGAAGTTTCTAGATATAGGCTTCCTCATTGGCAGGGTTCTGACTCTGGTTTTCTGTCTGCTGATCCGGGCCATTTTCCTGAGCCTTCACCAGTACCAAAGGCTTGATCATCATTCGCAGACGCTGAGAAACAGTTGAAGAAGCAGTAACAACAGTGATGAAAACAATATACTAATAGGGTTCATTACATGCAAATTATGAAGAGATAATACAATATACCCTAGGTTTTACAGGGACAGCTGCAAAGTTTGTTGTCAAACTGAGCAGAAGCCAAAACAAAACACACCAGCTGCAGCTGTGAGAGTGATGAGTGCACAGCCTCAGGCTCTCAGTGGAGACATTTCTCCGCAAGATTCTTTGAAAAATAGACATTCATATGTTTTGTCTAGTGTGATTTATGGTTTTATGGATGTATATAGCTTGATATATATATATGGCTGACAAGGAAAAATGAAAGTCGCCATTTATGACTGTAAGATAAGACTTAATGAGTCAAACATATTGAGACTGCAAAACAAATTAAAACATCAAAGTTTCAGATGTTCTGAACTATGGATGGTATTGGACTGAGCTCTGCGGCACAGTTTGTAAGAAGTGTTTGTGGAGCTAAGCGTCGGCCTGGGTGCAGAGCACTAATCAGCCGGCTGATTGCTACAATTAGACAATCAGCCATCAGCTGGTACTGCAGGATCTGACACCTGCACATCGCCTCTGACAGCTTCTGCAGCACTGTCTGCAATTATGGCCCATTTATTCTGTCAGTGGCAGCTATAAAGCTATATCTGTCACTTGGGACCATATAGAATAAGGTTATTATTCAGTGCATTGTGGATGGCTGCAAATCAAATAGCTCTTAATATTAATGGAAGTGCCGGAATACTTATTATTTACCATTGATTGGGATCATCAGATCAATAAAAATGCAATGTACCATTCAGCTGCATGGAAAATGCATGCAATTTACTGAGAGCTCTGACTGGTATAACAAAAAAGGCATCTAAAATGGTTCAACTGAACTAATTAGAAACTCTATTTTACTAATCCTTTTATCGCCATTCTCCTCCTCAAGACAGTTTATCACCTCTTTACTCAGCATGCCTATGTGTTTGCTCATTACGGAGGCAGTGACTCACAGTGCTATAGTGCAGTTAAAAGTCAAAACTGAAAAAATCATTCGGATGAAGACAGGTATTCACTGTTGGAGTCTTGCTGAAAATAGGAAATAAGTCTGAAGTAAGTGTCATATTGTAGATGTAACGTTCCATATACTAATCTAAGATGATAGAAATCTTAGATTAGTATATGGAATAATGGGGCTACAGATGCTGACAATAACTCTTTTACAGTCCTTGATTCCTTCTGCGAAATCTTCCTGAATTATGAATTTACTCTAAATTACACTCAAACAACATCAAAATTCACCTCGCTGTTGCTGAACTAGATTGGTCTGTGATACCTTATGTAACAAAAATCCACTTGAAACTCTTACTGCTTGGCTCCCGACTGCAAATGTAAATCTGAACCATCTCATAGATATGTGAATAGCTCTGAGGGGGAACAGTAATGCATAAAATCTTGGAAATTTGTAGCTATGTATCTGTCACACACTAACCTCTACTCTAGAACCATGAAGTTTATAACCAAGCATGTGTAAATGTGGAACCCTTTCTTCATGTAAATGTATATATTGTAATTATATTTAGTATGTGTAGCCCTGTGACACGCAGAGTAATGGAAACTGTTTGGCCTTAGAGAAAAGCAACAGCAAAAGTGGCATCAATAATTAGCCTAATGTTGATCTTACCTCTTTGTATGTGCCCTTGAGTGTGAGGAACATGTAGCCCATGTAACCGGGGATGAGGATCATGGAGGAGAGGGCCATTAGCCAGCCGACACCCTGTCCCCATGCTGGGAACACATAGTCACCCATGGTAAGAGGAACCATCTGCACTGCACTAAACAAGAAGACGCCCTGTACAAGAAAAAGAAGAGATTTCAGCATTTATATTGTCACATTCATAACCAGTGACATCAAAATGATGCTACGTAGCCTCAATACTTTTATGGCCAGTGAATTTTTGGTCCTATAGGTACAGATACAGATACAGATTGACTTTATTCATCCCCAAGAGGAAATTTGTTTTCTGCCAGCACGTAAAATAAAATAAATAACCAAAAAAAAAAAAAAAAAAAATTAAGTAATTCAGGTGTCAGACTAAGGTATTGAATGGTACGATGTACTTGCACTTTTTAATAAACTCTATACAACTACATTTTATATCCTCTAACTGAACATAATGAACATGCTGGTTAAAGTAGTGGGACTTTTGGCTCTTTTCCTTATTGTCCTTAGTGATAAATGATCAGTTAAATGCAGCCTGTTGCCACTTACTGCCACAATAAGAGGAGTGAAAACAACCCAGCAGGCCTTCCACCACAGACAGGGCCTGTAGCCAACCATTTCCTCAATGTTGTCATAGAACTTGTTAACACCTAGAAACAAAAATAAAGAAAAAAAATACATATGTAATGTAATTCCAGATCTTGTACATATTTCCAGTGAGATTCTTAGATATCTGCCATTATCTTGTAGCTCTTACAAAATTAGTTGCAAAGACAAATGCATCTGTTTTTAGTTGGAAATAATTTTTCTGAATATTGCTGAGAAATAAGTGTCTCTCACCGTAGAACCATGAAATTGAGATGCACTCAAAGAAGACGAGGAAGAGCAACGACATTCCACTGGCTGAATAGTAGTCAAATAGTTTGAACACGTACAGACCACCCTAAAAAAAAGAAAAAGAGAGGAAAATTATCACAAGACAGATGAAGCTGAAGGAGGAAAAAGACAATTACAGTGTTGGATGTACAGGACAGCGCTGAACTGGTCAAGTGGAATAACATCAAGGGGCGAGAGTGCCGGCGACCGGGGCTGGGGAGATTAGTGACGTCTCATTGGCGATGACAGAAATGGTGGCTAAGTGGAGACTGTATTACTGTGGATGTGTAGTTCAGACAGAGCCAGTACAGATCAAGCATCTATGAAGCGCTTCAAATCTGATGATAATCTCTTGAGCCTATCAGGTCATTATACGGATCAGTTCAAAGGAACCTGCTGCAGTTTGTCTGATGAGCGCTTTGACTCTGTGAACCTTGATATACTTTCTTCGGCCTAGAGCAGGGATTAGGGGAGCTGCCTCGTTCTGGCAGGACTGTGGCATGATGGGAATTAGTGTGGCAGAAGTAGGGGGACATGCAGTGTCACTGGGTGTCACTGGCAAACAGGAGCTGGGCCTTTGATGATTCTGTAACTCATAACACATCTGTACCTACTTGGTTTGCAAATGTATCTACTTTATTAATTTAAATGATAATGGTTTGAGTTCCACAAAAAAAAAACTTAAACTATAATTCATATAAGTTTTTTCCGTTTTCTTGATAGCAGAGGTGAAATAGAAAATAAGTTACAACATCCAGGACGCTGCCACCAGAGACTGTAGTTCACATTTTCTGACTCCATAAGTTCAGGTTTGGTTAGGGTTAGGAAAACATTGTGGTTTGGTGTAAAGAATACATTTGAATCTTTTTTTTTACACATTTTTGCTGACTTTTTAGCAGTAAGTTTTAAGACTTGGAATGCAACAATTCTTTAGTCAATGTTAGAAAATAATTATTGCTTGCTTAGTCACATCATTTTCTTGCTTACTCTGTACTAAACCAATCTCTGGTATCTTTCTGTAACCCCACTGTCAGTGAGCCTGTATAGATGACTATAAAAGTCCAATAACTGGGAATAATCGGATAATTATAATAATAAGATCTAACGCATTTACACGCACTTAAGAAATGTGATAATTGAAAAACTCTGGTTAAGACGCTCCAGTCCATTATTGGATTTATTTCGGGATAAGTACAAATGTAGTGATGGTCGACTAAACTTCCTGTTGTCTTCGCCTTACGTTTGACTATGTAACTTCTGGTCTCTATGATTTTAATTGTGTTTGCACATGCGCATATATAAAAGAACGAAATAAATCAGATTAACCTGTATACACGCAGGAAGACATTGGAGTACTGGGGAGAAATCCAGGTGTATTAATCTGATTTTTTATAATCAGATTACTGCTGATATCTGATAAAACATATCAGATTATTATGTTTACATGGTCACTTGAATAATCGGAGAGCTCCAGAAATCAGATAATGATGAGAATATTGGTGTGCATGTAAACAGGTTTAGTGACTAAACCTTAAACCTAACCCTAAAAATCACTAAATATGTATAAACTTAATTACTTAATTTGGGCTAAAATGTAGCATATATATCATCTACATGTACTGAATATGTAAATGTATACATAATACACCGCTGATGTTTTTGATTTGATGTATGTTGAAAGTATACATATCCATGTTTTACAGAAGTGTATAATGGAGATATTACAGTATTTTGATGACTAGGTTGGAAAAAAATACAGAAAGTAAGACGACTTCAGGCCCAAAGATGCAGCTCAACTAACATGAACAGACTACCTGAATGCATCTCAACATTACATGATGAAGCTACTTCCAAAATTTGAACTAGTATCAGAACTGGATTAAAAGTAAAATTAATAAGGAAAGTGTAAATCCATTCCATTCCATTCAGATGGAGCTCAATGAATACCTACTAGTTCAAGAGTTTATGAAAAACACAAGTGTGCATTTCTGGGTAATCTGCCAGTTAGTGGAAAGATGACATGCTGACCTGATGGTGGAACTAAAGCTCAGAGGGTTTTTCCAATAATTTCATAGCAATGTACTCCTCAATTAGTAATTTAAAAAAAAAAAATTACATTTTATCATACATCCTCTGTGGATCACTAATATACTGAACACAGTATATATCATTTACATGCTGATATGCCAACATGTTCTCATATATAAAGGTCACAAAAAGTCAATGCCTTGGTATCGGTTCTATGGGTTGGTGGATGATGGCAGCAGGAAAAATAACACAAGATACCACAGATGATGTTAAAATGTGCATAACTGTTGTGACATTGGTGTAGTTATAATCTAGCAATAAGAAATGGTCATAAACAGACAGACAAACAGCATTTAGTTTTGTTGTCAAATAGAAGATAAACACTGCTCTTCTCTTGTAAAGTCAGGTCAAAGGTCGTGTTTGGTCATTATATGGAACTGGATACGTATTAAAGGCCCTATTTAAGTATTATATGCATGAATGATATATACGTTGATAAAATTGCATAAGAGCTTAGATGTGATTTTTAGGAAATATTGCTGGTGCAAGGTGATGGCAAATGAGGGTGAGTTCAGCTGCTGCTGTAGCAGCATCTGGAGGTTTAGGTAGTTGTAGAATATCAATATATCCTCCTGACTACCCAGGAAAGTACAAGCTTTGACTTTTTTACATTACATAACTGCCTTTATTGGAAACAGCATGATGCAACAGTTTTTTCAGATGCATTTTAACTTTTTTTGTGGAATGCCCTTTGCAGTGGACAGTGTTAATTTATTTTATTTTTTTTCAATAGAGCTGTGATACTCTTGTCCACTACGGAGGACAAAAATGTATTGCTGGTTGTCAGGAGGTTAAGGTATCATAAGATGTATCCTTCTTGGAATTAAAAATTCAACTATTTCTGAGTAAGTCTATGAAAGTGGGCCAGGTAGGTACAGAACGGAGACAAACCCTTACTATCATTAGTGGAGGAACCATGATGTCATTCATTTGTTTCTGAACAAATGAGTAGTTTGTAATTTGGGTGTTCCCATGTTAGTTGGAGCCAGAAGTGACCATATTTGGACAACAGGGGTGGAACTACGGGAAGCGGAGGGATCAGAGGACATGATTGCTTACTGTGAACTATATCAAGCATTGCATAACAAAGTAATTTTACAGTCTTGTTCGTGGAATCTATTAACCCAGACTACAGTGGAGCTGTCTGTCAGAAAAAAATGAGCTGTCATGAAGCCCTGTCAATCAAAGCCTGACATGGCAGATGTCAAAGCTTATATTTATACTGAGATCTCATTAGTGATGGAAACATTTAAAAATGGACCAACAAATCACTTACGAGAAGCTCCACATAAAATGGATGAGCCCAGTAAGATTATTTTTGGAAAGATGTCCAGTATAAATCTAAGGGACCGAGGCCTTTTTAGAGCTATCCCCAGTGGCCATCAGCAGTATTACAACTTTAACATACTTCTACATTGGCTTCGTTTTGGAGCCAAGGTCTTCTCCCCTTCCTCAAACCTCCCTGACTACAGTCATAGACAGTTTCTGTTCCCTGGACCTTTCAACTCTGACACTATTTGGATTTATTTGATCACCTTGGCAAGTTAACAACCACTGGTTATTAGTTCAGCTCTGGCTTCCTGTAGGAAGTGTTCAAATCTATCCTGAAGATGTTCTTCAACTATCTTGGTGGATCATTCAGTAAGTGTTTACCTGTGTGATGTTGGACAGTCCAATGATGTAAGAAACAAGGCAGACGACTGCAATGAAGATTTCTCTGCGTTTTCTGAGAACCTGAGGGAATTCATCAACCAGTGCAGTGATGAAGCCTTCCACAGTACAGAACTGCAAAGAAAGCAGAGTCATGTCATAAATGTTATGTAACACACAATAAAAACATTAGGCAGATTCAGACTTTGAATCAAAAAGTAACAGTATGACATAAAAGACAGTAACAACACAACAGTCACACATTATTAAGTTTTCCCACAAAGAATCAGTTATTTAAAAAGTTAATGCACAATCCCTTTTACTACTGCTTTTCTGAAAGAAGCTGAAACACAAACATTTACTATATAGATTCTTTGCTCATAAGACCAAACTGATGTGATTTGATCTGATTTTTTTACCTGGCTGTCAATACCCAACATCAGCAGCATGGAGAAAAAGAGGATGGCCCAGAGAGGAGAGATGGGCAGCTGAGTGACGGCCTCAGGATAAGCCAAAAAGGCCAAACCAGGTCCTGAAAAAACACAAACATTATAAATATTGAGATATGTTATTCATAATGCGACGCCAACAAGGTGAAGAAGAAGATTCATGTCTTTAGGAGAAAAGTATAACCACTGGTTGTCAGATTTGGGAATATACAAAGCCCAAAGGAGTTTTCAAAATCATTGAGCCTTGATTTTCCCTAAAAATCAAGGTATCAGATGTGTAATGTATGTAATGGCTAGAAAACCCAATACTACTGTATACAGTTATTATGACCAAAAAAAAATAAATCACATATTTAGTGATTTCAAGGGCTAATTTTGCATCATTTCAAGTGTCTCCTTCCTGTGCCTATTGTTGCTATCAGGTTTCACATTGATTGCAATTACCTGAGGCTGCCACATCGGCGATGGGTCTCTTTGTTACGTTGGCCATGAATCCCACAATAGAGAAGATGACAAAGCCAGCAAACATGCTGGTGAAGGAGTTGATGCAGCAGACAATGACAGAATCTCTGTAGGGGAGAGACAAAGCACAAGGCAGCCATTGTCACGCCTATATCAATTCCTTATCAGCCCGTCACACATTGTTGAGGGACTGGGGGAAGGGACGGTGCAAAGCCATTTTGCATTCTGCAGTAGCACATCCACTGAATGCATTTAATGGACATCGATGTTTTATTTTGATACATCTGTTTTCTTTAAAAAAAATGTATTTTGACATAACTGGAAGTCTTTTACCCTGCTCATGTAGGTTTACCCTAATATGTGACAGTGAATGAGATTAACTAAACATCTTGGCAGAGAGTAGAACCAAAATAATGAAATGACTGATAGAACTGGAGGCTAAAATAGTCCCAAAATAGCAGGTAGAGCAGACACAATGTTGGCAGGAAACCAAAAATAATCCTAGAAAGTGACATCTGCAGTCTTTTTATAAAAGAAAAAAGGATGGGTGAGTGGCTGGCACAGGAATTGTTTTTTTAGACAGTTAAAAACAAGTATTTATTCATGTAGTATATTTCATTACCAACCTGTATACATTGTTGTTGAAGGGATTATAGCTTCCCAGAGCAATCAGAGAGCCTAACCCTAGTCCATAGGAAAAGAAGATCTGAGTGGCAGCATCCAGCCACACCTAAAATACAGAATTGGAAAAAAAAGGTTATAAAGGAATACTTAGATGTAAATTAGTGTCTTGTGAAGTTGTTGCTAAATACAAAAATGTGTATGAAGCTGGATAGTAAACAATACAGAGACAATTGCAGGTGTAGATAGTCAGTGGAAGTCTCCAGCTGGAAGCTAAAACACATCTGACAGAGATCAGGCCTCATCCTCTGCACACACCTTTATTTTGCTTGTCAAAATAGAGCTTTGCTGTGTTCATACCATGAAAGAGTAAAAAACATACCTCAGACTGCTTAAGTTTGTCAAAGTCTGGAGTGATGTAAAAGAGGATCCCATCAAAAGCTCCAGGAAGAGAGATGCCACGACAAAACAGGATGAACAGCATAAAATAAGGGTATGTGGCTGAGAAGTAAACCACCTACAGGACAAAAAGGAAACTCTAAATAAAAGAATATTAAATGACCAAGCAAAAATCCTTACTATAAACTCACACAGCTAGCAATTTTTTCTTGACTTGACATATTTATCCTGCAAGGAACCCAATCTGCACAAGAAGAGAAACATCCCAAGTTCATCCCACACTATGAACAGTGTTACAGTACTGTACTGTGTCCTCACAGCACAACACAGTGACCTAGTCAGCCATTCCCTCGAGGCAAGATGACCCCAGAATGGTGGGTTCATCACACTCCCAGTGCACTATTTCCCTCCTTATCTGAACTAATTTTGCACTGTGCAATCAAAGTCATCATAATTCAGATCATTCACAATAACAGCTGCTTAAAACATATTTGAATTAGCACAGATTCTGTGGTTAACACTGTTAGAAAGATCATCACTTTATTCCAACTCCTCTTTTGTGACAATAAATGCATAATAAAGAAAAAAATTGGGGGGGGGGGGCACCAAATATAAAAAGCTAAATAAATGATCATCCAATACAGGGTGCATGTGATGATGTACTTTATGTATTGCCTAAACATTTAGCTAAACATTGGCTTTTGATGATTTCCAAATGTTACATAACAGGAGGTCTTTTAAGTTACAAATCACTGCAACTTGAAATTTTAGCTGAACTCATATTAGTAAGTAACTGGAACCAATTAATATGGGACAAATCAAGAACATTCTGAAATAAGTCCATCAATTGATCAGTAATCCACACAGTAATCCGAGCAAAGAACCACAAGCCTTGTTATATATAGGGGACATGATGCAAAGTCATCTGGTAGTATTTTTATATTTCAGTTTTTTTGTGTCTGTTTTTGTTCTCTTCTACTGTACTTACTTTTCCAGTCCAGCTGACTCCCTTCCAGATACAGAAATAGACAAGCACCCATGCAATAGCGAGCGTAATAGCCAGTGGGATCCTGACCTCCCCGGGCTTCTCCAGACCATCGGTCAGCTGGTGCATGTTACGTCTGCAGGGAAGGAGTAAAGTGGTCTTACTACATCACACAAATCCGTGATCTCATGTATGAATTATGCATGGATGCATGCACAAATATTCATTCATGTGTCTGGTTATTTACAAAGACCCTCTCTTTGCCTTTCTTTTCTCACCCCTAAAGGTTTTTTTAGGCGCCACAGTCAAGGGAAGTCAAGCTTGCATGCACACACATGCACGCATGGGCGAACAGATTTTATTTTTTTTCTCCCTCATCAAATATTTGATTTTTTTTCCTTTCTCCATGTGATGCTAAAATCTGGTAATAATGCTTCATTGTCATTGGGATCTGATGCTTACTCCCAGAACTCCACCACAGCGCTAGTGAGGTTAGAGGTGTCTGGGATGCTGTAGTTGGTGTAGCAACGGTCTGTGTTCCAAGCATTGCCACAAGTCTGCCATGGCAGCTCCTAAAAATTAAAGAAAAAAAAAAGGAAAATCACACAGACAGCTCTTTTTACTTGGGCCACTCTCCCACCGCCGGGACCCATTCTCTCTGACTGTCGAGCAGCCAAGTCCATGATACTCATTCGGGACATTGGGATTTCATGCTTTTCTCAGTGGAGTGAATGCCTCATCGCCAAATGCATTTATCAATACCTCGTGTAAGGCACTAATTATGTGGGAAAGGAAGCAATAAATGTCATACTCTGTTAAGGCCCGTGCACCCTTATGTAAGAGGTGCTGGGAAAAAGAGCCTGCCACATGACAAAAGGGTTACTATCTAAAAATACAACCTGGGTGACCTTGTTGAGATCTGAAAGGGCACTTCTGTGAATAGATTTTTGTAAGTGAGAATACTCAACTGTTCAAACTGATTTACTTTCATTTATTTTCACACATTAAGTGAACTCAGAGTTAGGTTAGGTGTTTGTTTAGGAAACAGCATTCACAATGGATTTCAAGTACTCACAGTAGTGAAGGAGTTGTACAGATAATAAAGAGCCCAGGAAATGATTACAATGTAATAGATATTGAGCCAGAAGGAGAGAACAGCAGCAGCCAGACCCACACCTGAAACAACGGGACAGGCATGATGTTAATATATATATAAAAGAAATAGTATACCTGTGCAAGAAATTGATGTTATTTGGCCTGGCCTTCATAAAGAAACACAGGCTACCGACATAATGATGTGTGGAGTCTAATGATAATGAAATATGCGTTACCTTTGAACATTGGGGCCAGTTTCCACACTCCAAGCCCACCAATAGAAGTGTACTGACCGAGAGCCGTCTCCAGAAAGAACAAGGGCATGCCCGCAAATATGAGGGTCAAAAAGTAGGGAATCAAGAAGGCCCCTAAATGAGAGGTGAGAGGTAAAGGTGTGTGAGTGCAGCTGAACCTTAAACCTTAACATTCACTATAATCCAGATCAGACATTTTCTAAAAAGGAGTATTTGGGTTCGTTCTGTGCGCCAGACCACCGCGCATCTTGTGCGCAATTACGCACGTCTACGACGGGAGGAAATGCACATTGGATTTTTAAAATGCAACCCTCCATGAGAAATGTCGCATGATTGAATGTCGGGATCTTTGCACTCCTTTTGGTGTATGGATAAAAGTAAAAACGCCAAGAAATCCTGATTACCTCCTCCGTTTTTTCCACATAAATAAGGAAATCTCCAGACATTTCCGAGTCCGATTGCGTATCCAACACAAGAGAGAAGAAAATCAAATTTCCCAGCCCATGTTTCTCTCTCAGGTATCTCCTTTTTCGTCTTCTGCACTTTCACCACCAAGGTTTTGGGTTTGTCGTTTGGCGTGGTGGTGGTGGGCGCGTCATTCACCGTCTCTGTCAAAACGTGCCCATCCGCAGCTTTGGTCCCGTTGGTGGCCATGGTCAGTGTGCGTGTCGAGTAGCCCTGACCAGTGGAGAGGGGAGGGGGGTTTCAGCACTGGTCCAGGCAGACAGCAGTTTCTCCGTCCCGTGCACGTAGATCCTAAGACTGGTGATGAGACGAGAGACGAAAAATCTGGGTGATCAAACGACTAAGGAGCAAAGAAAGAGGCACCTCAGCAGTGGTCGAGGATCCTGGAAACAAAAAACAGAAATATAGAGTTAAAACTTCACTCAAAATACTACGTTTTCATCAGAAAATCCATTAATTAGATGTGATTTTACATTTAAATCCAAATTCGAAATAATTTAATCCAATGTGCTCTCTCATAATAATTAAATAACACGATCATTTGGTTGTTTCTACCTAATAACGCACATGAACATGTAGTTTAACCATCAAACTTCACTTTAATTGTATTTACCTTATCAGACCTCTAAATCAGATTATCACCTTATTTGAAGGGAGTAAAATGCTGCTGATTGATGTGGAAATAAATTAAGTTATAAGTTGTACTATTTTATTAATATTAACCTTATTTTTTCTGTATTATTTGACACTATTAATATATATATACATACATTTAATTGGAAGACATTTCTTTCAGGGTGAGGAGGAAAATAATCTGCCCCACAGTCCGTGAAGCCCATGGGATCAAATAAAGACTTTTCACGCAATAAGAGTCACTTTTAATTGCCTGGAGTGAATGCATGTTAGCAGAAATTTAGAGGCTGCTCTTGTCCTTGATTCATTATGCTCTAAATTCAATGGCCCACTTCCCACTGCTCCGGTACGAGAGAGGAGCAATTAAACACATTTAGGAGTCAGACGCGACAATGACGGTTAATTAATCACCTAGAGAGACCAATAGCTCATCGGAGTTTACAACCACAATACGCAGTTTCATCAAATATCTTTTTAAAATTCTTTAAAATATTAATTTACTTTTTTTTATGTGCAACAATACATGCAATTTCACGGTTGTTGTACCTAATGCAATTTTATCATACTTCTCCTTTGCATCTTTTTTTTCTCCTTTTTTAATTTTACTTTTTAAAATCAAAATGACCATCAGTTCATGAGGTGGAAGGCGCTCTGCGCTTCCCATTTCATGGTGTGCGTAATTGTCAGGAGTAATGTGAGGAAACAGTCACATTCAGAGGTGGAGAAAATTTTTTCATATTTCCATTGCACAAAATCAATAGCGAATCGATATTTAACATTGCAAGTTTATTTCATCACAAGGCTTTAGAGAAAAGACACATGATGAAAACGTGATGATGATTTTTTTAATAGAAAATTCTAGTACCTTTTTACGCACAGCACATGCATACTTTTTCACATATTATACAACCAATTTGAGGTTGTATAATTGATAGATCAAAACAGTGATGACATTATTCAAATAAGTCTCTTGTGTCGCCATTAAGTCGAGCGCAGCCGCACATCCGTGCGCACCGCCAGAAAAGGCGCATCTGCAAAATTCATCACCGCTCCTTGTTGTTTAAAAGGCATAGAGTCAAACACAAATGATTTACTGCTTATCTAAAATGTATACTTCATTGCAAGATACTTACAATACAGTCCTTTTGTTTGCCAGATTATTTCCCCGATGGGAAAATCGATGGGAATTTTTGTTTTGAAAAGTTATTTCCTTGCACTTCTGCGGAATAAAACCGAGGCGAAAACTTTGCATCCAACGCCAGCCAGCAATTATGATCCTGAGGGGTGAGGATGGAGGACAAATGCGTCTTTGAGAGCGAGGTGCTGTCCTTAAAGGAGTGGTGCTGAAAGAGAGGAGGGGAGAGAAGACGGGGAAAGGAGCTGCCGCCGTCTGAGTTGAAGTGAGCAGGGACGTAACATTGAGCGCAGGATCCTCACTCTCATCTACATAGCGTCAATGTCACCTCAAAGTCGACCCTCCCCAACTCCAGCATTTCCACCATTGAGATGGCAGCGGGTTTGAGAGAGGAGCATGCTCTTGTCTCAAGGTTTTATATCCTTACTCCTGCAGCTTTTTTCACATCAGCAAGTTCTCTCTCTCTCTCTCTCTCTCTCTCTCTCTCTCTCTCTCTCTCTCTGTCTCTCTCCCTTCCTTTCTCTCTCTCATTTTCTGGCTCCCTCAGTGGCCGGTGGACGCTTATTATGGACCTCTATGACTTATTCAACGCTTTGCCGCCTTGATTTGCTCCAAGTTATTATTATCTTATTTGCTTCAAACCAATAAGTAATGCAGACTTGGATGGCATCAAATTTACTTTATGTAACACTTTCATCACTTTGTCATTCATATTTTCTCTACCTGTGACTGATCAGAACTGGTGTGAAAAAAAAGGCCCCACCTAAAAATAAGGAATGTAACGCTGCATCAAAAACAGTCACTCCAAAGTCGCAGAACAGAGGGAGATGCCACTGGCTGCTTTAGCTCCTGGCAAAACATGATAAGAGGGTCCCAGCCAATAAAGGGAGTCAGGGTGTGTGAGATAAATTGAAAACTGTGCTTATAATCTTCTTAGCCCGCTGTCTTCCAAAATGAAATACCCTTGTGGAACATCCCAAATGAGCAGTCTTAATGCAGACTTTAACTTCCACATCGAGATAAATTATTAGGGTCTCGCAGGGAGATTAGACTCTCACAGAGTTTAACAGTTAAAGTTAGAGTAGTGCAAAGGAGCACGGATTAAACCAATGTTAATGATAGAGAAAAGGTACATTTGCCTTTGGAAATGACAGATGAATTATAGATGTTTGTTGATGTGGTGCTGCAAGGTGTCAACCATTTTGGAGTTTTCTTTTACTATTTTTTTTATCAGCTGTGTTACTGTAAAATGTCACATTTAAAACCTTTCTAATCTGACAAATTTTCAATCCTTTTCCTTGTTTTCCTTTTACTTTCGTCCACATTTTTTGTTTACAGTTCTCTTGCTCTGTCAACCCCCCCCCTGCTCATCTGCCCAAATCTTTCCCCTTCATCTTTGCTCTTTTTGTCTCCATTCTCTACGCTGTAGGCTGTGCAGTGATGATACAGTGCGACTGAAAAGCCACACCACAGAGAGGAAAGGAAAGAATGCCCAGATGGTGAACCAATGAGGGGTGAGCTAACCTCCTAATGATACTAAACAAAATGTAGCATTTCTAATCCCAACTGGCTGATTGGCCCGCGGGCTGTGGCACCTCAGATGTGCAAAAACCCCCCGTTGGCCTGCAGCTCTCACACGGAGGGAATTCAGAATGCCACACTGACGGGAGCTGGTAGTGCTGTGCTCGTAGCCCTGGCCCTACCTGATGGTGAGCCTGTGTGCAGTGGACCTTGTAATTACAGAAGGAGGTGGTAGTAATAGAGAGTGGAGTACAGGCAAACACACAGGCAGACAGCTGGCTCCTTGTCAGTTTCACTTCTCACACACAGGGGACAAAAATGATGCTCCGAAACTCCATAACAGATTACTGCTCATGTGAGAAAGACAAACAGGTAATGCAGATGATGATGATGACGAAATTGACAGTGATAATGAGGACAGATGCATTTTTGTGTAAAAATGTCACATTTAAATGTTTTGCTGGAGTTGCAATGATCCCCAGCATAAAGAAAAACAATAACCCCAAGACATTTACATTGTAAGATAATTATATGTGAATTAAATGTCGCTTTCTGATAAATTTAGTCAATCACATGTGGATTATCATAGCTGTACATATGTGTTTGTTAACTGCGTCCTTTCCAAGCATTAGTGGTTTGTGCAAAGACAAAAGAACTGAATAAAATAAAACCAAAATTAAACTTGAAAAAACCAACAGTGAAATACATTTTTGCAAAAAATGCCTGACATATTTAGATTTTTAGGTGTTATTTTGTCGTTGGAAGCTGTGTAGCACCAGGACAAAACAGACAAAACCTCTCAAACCTCATCTGGTTGTTCATTAACATAATTGCATAACATCACATTCTTATGCAATTACCACATTTATGTTGCCACTCATTTTTTAACAGAATTTTACATCAGTTATTTATTTGCTACTGCTGTGATTTGCCTGATAAAAGAAAAAAAAAAAACACACATTTTATAAAAATTGTTGAAATGTTTTCTTGGGACTTGAGAGCTTATGGAAATGTGTGTGTTTGTGCATGTGAAACGGAGATAAAGACTGTGAGGTAAACAGAAAGAAAGACTGACAAACAGTCTGCAGTGTAGCTTTTCCATGTCTCTTAATCCAAAAAAGCCCCTCTTCTTTTGGGGCGTTGCGGAGAGGGAGGGATTGTTGTCAGGATCAGTTATGTGTAGCACTGCGGGCCCATAGAAAGTGTCTGGCTCTTCATTGGTAAGTCAGTCAGGTAGGATGCTGCTAGGCCTCTCCAGAAGAGCCTCGGCGCGACGTTTCCGCTCACAGTGAAAAGACAGAGACATAGTGATGTGTCTGTTGCTGGGTGATTCACAAAAAGAACCCAGGGTGCATTTCTAAAAAAAAAAAAAAAGGGAGGGTAGCAAAGTAAAACAAATACTGGCCTTCGTCCCTGCCTCCCTCACTCTTCTCACAACCAGGCATGAATGAAGGAGTCGATGAGGGAGCATATAGGGGGGAAAGCCATGCCAAAACTGTTCCTGCCTGGGCAGCTTACGTCTCTGCAATGTAGCAGCAGAAGAAATGCATCATCCTCAAAAGGAAAAAAAAAAACAAATAGATGCATTTATTTCAGGTTTGGACGTTTCTCAAGTCGGACATGGGTGAATTCAATCTTCCCCTGAATCTGTATCTTTAAATAACTGTCATGGTCCAAATATCAGAGAAGTGTCAAGCCTGTAGAGAAGTGTAGAGACGCGAGATTAGTGATGTGTTGTCTATAAATGTGCCGTGACATTTCTTTGACCTCTGTCATGATTTATTAGAACATCAGTGACACAGTTTGCAAAAGGTTACGGAAGTGCAGAAGATGAATATGTAACATGTCATCACTCACAGTGTACGAGGTGAAAGTTCAAACCAGTAAGAATCACTTGTTTTCCTTGACTGGAGACAGAGCTTGTGCGACAAATGTACAATAATGGAAATAATTATGGCAAATTAAAAACTGATCTCTCAAGAGCTGCACTGCTAGACCTGCTCTTTGTGATCCTCCTACAGAAACCAGAATGGTTCTGTGTGCTATGCTCCACAGAAAATATACAATAAATAAACAAATAAATACATCTTCAAATAACCTGCTAGTTCTGATTTCTTCAAGCTGTAATTTAATAAACTAAGTTCTTGAAAAACCTCTACAGAGTCTCAGTTTGTGACTACCTCTGTGGTGCCAGAAGTGCTTTTATTTGCACAGTAATGAAACAGCTTATACATTATTAAATGAGGCATTAACATGGTAATTGTGCCAGATTTACATATTTGTTTATTCATTGAAAACTCTTACTGCTTAGTCCTTGGAGAGCCTAACAAATTTGTTTCAATCTGTTTTTTTTTGTTTTTTTTTCATGTAAGAGACAGTATTTTACCGCAAAATCACAACAAAACAGGCAACCAGGCTATAAGTTCATATAAGGAATGTTCTTTTTTTAATATTTTCTTTTGGATAGAGCATTATTTGTGAGGTTTTGCTTTGCTATTGATAAAATTAATGTTCATATGTCAAAGGATATTGACTTTTCTTTAAATGCAGAAATCGCTATGTCTTTGGTAAGTGACTGGGCAATGAAAACTGAACATATGCGGCATGTTTTAGTATCACCATTGAATTTTACACTTTAATATAGATGATGAAGATGACATTTTTTCCAAAGTCTAGCTAGTACTGAATTCTTTTATATTCCCACTGAATAAAGGTTTTGACTCAAACACTTAGTTTTGGAAATCAAAACAGTAAAATAAACTGAGTCCAATTGATTAATGGAAAAACAAAAACATGTCACAAAGATAAATGAATGAGATTATTTGGCTGATGTCCAAAAGCAGCATCTGCAGACGATTCAATTTCCTATTTGTCATCAACTAGACATTCACATCTGCTGAAAAAATAGGAAAAACAAATAGGTCTGTCATACAAGGATACTCTTCAGTATCAGATTACTGATATGTATCGCTTGAACTTCTCCCTTAAACCAAAAGAAAATGCCATTTGTTGTGTCCAGCAGACTAGTGGTTTGTGGTATGAGAACATCGATACCCTTTGTCCTCTGGTTATAGTATAATTTACAGCGCAGGGCATTTTTCCTGCTCGTATACCTGTATTAACATTCCACATCAATCTGCTGTTTCTAACAATGTCAGAGCAGAGCAGCGTGTGGGCGCTTTGGGTGCTGGATGACTGAGTTTGATTGGCTTGTAGCGGCCAAAGCTACAGAAATATGAATCACTGGATGGAAAAGCTCACCAGACTCAGGAAGGGCTCGATGCTGGGGCTATAAATGAAATGTTCCAGTTAACTGGTTTCTGTCGGATCTCATGTATTTGTAAGAGGTTGTTCTTGAGAAGAACGCTGCAACTATTCTTTGTGTATTTCATCCAGAGACAGACGCAAAAATATGTATTCTCATGCATCATATGTATATGTCCTAAACAACACAACAGAATTTACAGGATGCTTCTTTGTTATATCAACCTGAATTGCCATGGAAACAATGAGTACGTGCCCTTGCTTTAGGCTTCAACTGTGTTCCCAAAACCATTTTTATGGATTGTTACCTCTAGTCCAAGTAATTGAGGCAGACAGAATGTGATCCACAAGTCACGAGTGATATTAAGACTTAATGGCTTTCAGAGAATCTGCATCTGCCGCCACCTGCACTCTCAACACATGGCCCTCTAATGCTGCCACTACAGAGGAGAAAGAAGGCTTGGGGGGGGGGGTTTCACCAAATTTTTGCATTTCAGAGGATTTTAATTTGACTATGACATGGTTGACACAAAAGAATAAGACACAAGACCGTTTCAATGCAAATCTCTGATGTCGTTGATGAAATATTCACTAATGTGTTGCTAGGCAACAGAGAAGTCACCCGTTCGATTGGCTGATCCTGGCCCTTTGTGAACTCCTGTGAGGCCAAGGGTCTTGACCACTGCCCACTTGGACTTGGAAGATCAAGATCAGATAAGGAAGAGGGGAAGTCTTGAATTATTTTCAAGTAAGAAATCTACTCTGAGCTTAAAGACACTGAATTAAATTTTGGATTAAGATGCAAAAAAGTTAGTCTGAGCAAAGGTAAACCACTGATAAAACAGAGTACTGTGAGAGACTCCAGGCGTCGGCTGTTGTGAGCTGCCGCTACAGTATCACAGCTGCTGCACCAGCCTCATTAAGTTTTATAGAATCCCTATTATTGTTTCTCAGATGAGGTTTCTGGGGGTTAATTTAAATTGGGTTTGTTGCATCCAAACAAACGTTATGTTGTTTTGCCGTCCAAAGCCTGTGTAAGCTTTTATGGTCTCATGATTGCTAAAACTAGTGTTGTATACCATTTAATCCAAACAGTGTGACAGACATTCAACCAAATTATGTCTTTGCACATAAGCGTGGCTGATTATTTTGCCTCTTCCCACTTTGGTTTTAAAAACAATATCATTTCAGAAAATGAGTTTTAAAAAAATATAATGATATGCACTTCTCAAGTATGATATCTAGCCAGGGTTAAAAATGACCAGAAAAATCACGTGCATGTCAATATTTACCATTAAGAAATACTGTATGATAAATGCAATTCAATGGTGTTTGACCTATTGGGAGATATTGATCTCTGTGTGCTTTGATTTTTGTAGCTGTGAAGTTATTATTCATTGTTCAGTAAATATGATCTGCACATTAGTGAGATGACTGCAGCATGTTTCAATATTTGTTGTGCAATAAATTTAGTTTGATTGAATTCAATTCTGTGCTTTTGGGGGAATGGGGCATAAAACAGGTGTAAATTATAACAGTATATTTTATATGCACACACATTATTTCTATGCTTTGATGTTTAGTAAGAGAAAGGTTACAGTTAAGAAGAAAAAACTATGAGGGTTTAAAATGTTGCTTTGATTCTTAATATTTCCATTTTCATTTCCTTCCATTTTGTGCTGCCATTTATATTTGACATTTCAAGGACAAGGCTTTAAAACCCTTCATCTGGAAAAGGGGAAACACTTGAAGGAGTAGAAAGGCGGTTTCATGCAGAATTGCAGTCTTACACAGTATTTCATTCCTTCTAGTATCAAACACTGTTCGGTGCTAAACTCCAGCACTAGATCGATAAAACGGTGCTTGTTGACATTCGTGGAACTTAGTTTGTCGCATGTAACAAATTTTCTCAGCATGTATTTATATTCAGTAAGGATGATTGGCACATGATTGTGCACTTGTGTGACACTGGTGTTGAAGATTGTGCAGTGATGACTATTTGTTAACCTGTAGTTAACTTCATTTGTCAGCTATGTAATGACTCAGTGGGACTGGGGTCATTTTTTCCATGAACATCCTGAAACTCGATTCCTTAGTTCTTCATTAGTTCTGTTCCTCTCATGCTGCAAAATGTGCAGTTATTGTTGTGCATTATCATCAAATTTAACCTGTAGAAACTTCATATGACCACATGTTCCATGTTGAACTTCTAAGACACATCAAATCCTCATAAAAAAATTCAATAAAATGATATTTGCATCTGAATTTGGTAATACTATATACTTGTAATATGCATCATTTGATAAGGAAAAAGGATTTCATAAGTCCTTGCAAGATGCTTAGTAAAAATATTTGTATTGATAAGACTGAAAATTACTTAACTAACTTGTTATTCAAGGTCATCTAGTACAGCATATAGGGTTTACAAAATAAATCCTACATCCAAATCAGCTGATCTATGTAATAATGAAAATGACTCGAAAAAGCCCATTTTTCATAATAAACTTTTCATGCTGTCCTGTGTCCCACACTTTTTATCTTTCTTGCCTTGTTAGCGTACCTGGACAAACAGTTTGCTATTCAGATGTCTGCTGTAGGTTAGTTCGACATAATTGGTTGTGTAATGATCCAGCTACACACCTCCTACACACCACTAACTCCTCTAGGCTCAACACAGAGCTACGTCGGCTGCAGGACTGCTTCATTAGACAGGTTAAAGATGACGCACATGCTAAGGTCACATTGAGTTTAAACATGCTTCTGTGATATGCTATTATGCAAATGGTGCTGCTTGTTAGATGCAATCAGGTGTATATAGCTCCCCTCTCTCCGACTGAATTACAACATAATCTGATCCACCTGGTTTCCTACTTCTGTGATCCATCACCCGGATACTCCTGATTGAAAACGAGATCTGATATATGGAGGTGGACTTGGCGGATGGGGATCTGAATTATAGCATATATAAGTGAAGGGAAATAGTGTGTCCACCACCTGAGCAGTGTGTTGGACATGCGCTAAGTGCGATGGTGTCTCGGGAATCTGGCATGTCAACATTCCTGTTCAGTATCTACCGCACTAGTCACCCTCTATGCGTCACATTTATCTCTGTCATTGTAACCAGATAGAATGATACTGTTTTCAGATATGTTTACAATCGCTTATTTTCACCCGATTCTGCAAAATATAAAGACATGCAAAGATAATTTCCCACAGGGATAGTTGAATGCAATGATGAAATGTGAAAAATGAGGCATTGCAGAACCCAGTAAAACCTTATATCATGCTTTGCTTGCAAATAACACAGTCCAGCTGATAAGACTCTGAATCTGTTGTGTGAGAGGTACTATGTGTGCAGATGCTACAGACTGTACATAAAGTTTGTGTGGAAATCGTACAGTATATGAGTGTGAGGACTGCATATGAAGGAGAGCAGGTGTCAGCAATCTCGCTGTACTCCCCTACTTATCCCCTATTCACCCGGCCCGTTTCTATGGCAACGGATGAATGGCTTGCCACATGGATGATTGGTGCCAATTCACCAGTCATTGGCCTCATAATGGTCACCCACTCAGGGAAATAATAGTAAATTAAGACCAAGTGAAGCCTTGTACGTAAGAAATTCATGACTGAGGGATTTCAAACTTCTTGGTCTCTAGTTTTCACCAGTTTTAAAGTTAAAGCCATTTGTCATTTTCATTAGTAAGAGACAAAACCACAAAAATGATCTAATATCATAATAGATTAAAGTTAAGTAAAGTTACCTACAATTATCAGCATACTTATTACAAGAGCACTTTTATGGGTATATATGACTGACATGAAGCTTAATAGTCAGTAAAGATGTTTGATAATAGGGAATATTTCAAGTTTTGACATATCTAAGACCTTTGTGTTATCATTGTACTAAGATCCTAGCACAAGATAAACCATTAAATATAAATTGTTTGTGTTCAATAGCTTTACAGTACAGAATGGCATTTTAATTATGTTTTAATGTAATTTTAGCTTGTGCCCTTGACCAAAACCAAAATGATAGTTGCGCTTTACAACATTACTTCTGCTTTTCTGTGAAACAAACATAAATCTCCTTGGCCCTCTTTTGCTGCATGTCACCCCCTTCTCTCTTTCTCAGTGTCCCTAATGGTGAAAGAAAAAAACAAACTATATGAAAAAGAGTTAACCCACTTTAAAATTTAAGAAACCTTCAGCAAACATTCCCTTAGAATACACTAGACTAGACTAGATTAGACTAGAGTAGAATAGAATAGAATAGAATAGAATAGAACAGAATAGAATAGAATAAATTAGAATAGAATAGAATAGAATAGAATAGAATAGAATAGAATAGAACAAAAATAAGATAAGATAAAACTTCATTGTCATTGTATAGTCAAACTTCGTATAATAGTACAGAAATTGAAGCATATATAGAAAGAATAGAATAGAAAGCTTTATTGTCACTGTATTTAAAATACAATGAGATTGCATTGCAAACTGCCTTCAGTGCAAAACAAACACACAGTAAAACAGTAAAATTCAACACAATCAACATAAAAATATCAACATAGTAAATGGCAGCCAATGTGGGATTAATAAAAAAAAGCATGCAAAGTTGTAGCATGGCCACAAATGATTATTGCACTAGTTATTGCTTGTTTAGTGTTCTCATGTCGCTGAGTCTGGAGGTTTGGGTTTTTATTGATTTGTAGCACCTGCCTGAGTGTAACAGATCAAATAGATGGTGGGCTGGGTGGGAGGGGGTCAGACAGCTGCTTCTGAAGCCAAATAATTGTCTGTACAGAAACTACTTTATTAAACATAAAAATATTACTGTATAAACTGCACTCTTCATCCTATGTGCAAATCCACAGAAGGCAACAGGTCTGTGCATGTGAATAGAATTCAGCACCACAGTGAACTGGACAGCTCCTACCCAGGCTGAACAGGGTTTACCATTAACTCAGGTTAAAAGAAGAGGGTCGAAGATGGATCAGTAAACCATAATTAACAGGTTAACATGACTAATAAGAAAGAGCATGATCTACTATATTAACCTATTAATACATTAAAGGTTAAGATTCATATTAGTATCATTTATTATTAAGCTTTCTTTAATAAGACATAATGATTGAATGCACTGAACAGATGCAAACTGTGCCGGTGACAGTCAGAGCATGGATACACTATATTATACAGCAGCATATCTTGTACCTGTCTAATTTGAGGACATCATTGGGTCATCATACAATGGATTATCATTATTCTTGAATATGGCTTTTGAAGACAGGACCACAATACAAGTAAGATGTTGTGGTGAGCATCAATAGGAGATATGCTATAAAAGTATTTATGTAAACTTTTTTAATTAACAGAATGTAGTATAAGTGTCGACTGTGGAGACTGATCACAGAGTTTGTTTTGTTCATCCGTGAATGGATTCAATTTGTGATCCTTTTCCTCCAGGCTTAAAGCTACATTTCACAGTCCTTGTTTAGTGTATTTGTGCAGTATCTTTTACTGGTACACTCTGTCCACTGCTGATGAACAAACCCTTTTTTACAACACTCTGATATATGCTTTGCCGATCGATATTTTGTAAAATTGCAGTCTAACATTTGTTGACGGCTTCACGTTAGCTATTCAGGTCTGATAGAGGCAGCAGGTATATGACTTCAGACAGAGAGGTACATTTTGATAGAATCTATCAAAGACAAAAACATTAGGATAAGAGTTAAATGTAATTCACAAGGGGACACAGGACTTCTTTTGTGTCTTATATTCTTATAAGTTGTTTTTTGGTTTAAACTATACTGTTAAATACATTTTAATGGCAAATGGTGACAGCTGCTTATCTGTCTAATACATATGGGCTGTGTTTCTTTCATGTTTGTTGTTATTTCATTTCTGGAATCTGTTTGACCTTTGGAATTAGTTTTATTGTAGGAATTTGTTTAAATCATGGAATTTTCTGGAATTATAATTTGGGAATTTGTTTTATGTGGACAGTTTCTTTAAACTTGTTCAAAATTAGGAATTTACTTGATGTTTGGAATTTCATTGGTTTTATTGCTTTCTGGTGATATTAAAAATTTCTTTCTGTGGATTTTTTAATGTTTGGATTTTTATTTATTTTTCAGGTTTGAAATGTGTGTGATGTTTTGAATTTATTTCATTTTCCAGTTATTTCATTTAGCCATTTGTTTTCAATTAAAAAAAAGTTTTTCTCAAACATGGCAGGAGCCAATCAGGATTCTGAATGGACACAAGAAAACTGATAAAGTTCTGCTTTTTTGTCATATTGCTCCAGTGCATTGACTGTGATGAGCGAAAATGAGCAAGGATGACAAAGAATTTGGACACACCATAAGAAACTACAAAAAATTATAAAGATGGTTACTTTGCTGAAGGTTCCATGAAGGACAGAAGGAGTAAATTAAGGAAGTTCAGCCTCTCCTAATGGTTATGATCTTGCTTTGGAGCGACTGCTGGGTAGCTGTAGTTTATTTTTGTTATTCTGGCAGTTAATGCTAATGTCAAGAACAATGGATTAAAGATTACAAGTTGAAGTCTTTAAGTCTTTTTGTTTATTCCAGTCACACTCGAGTTAATGTCAGACAACTAATGCTATCCTTAGCTGTTAGAC
>JAPQRQ010000022.1:14172127-14185937 GCA_037367365.1 Apogon talboti | reverse complement strand
GTCTTTAAGTCTTTTTGTTTATTCCAGTCACACTCGAGTTAATGTCAGACAACTAATGCTATCCTTAGCTGTTAGACTAACATTAACAAGCTCGTGTTGGGTAGTGAGCACAGATTTACAAGAAGAATTAGCTAGTTGGCTCAGACTGGCCTGATTAAAATGGATAGAATGGTACATAGCAATCAAAATGAACTCCCTGAATTTTGTACTGCTGTCCTACATAAGAACGTCCATAAAATCATGACTGTTGAGGTTTCATATAAACATCATGTTGCATAACACTTTGTCATCGTCATGAGTTCTCTGTAATCTCTGCTCTCTTTTCTTGCCGCTCCCCTCTTCCCTCCTTTCCCCTACAGAACCTGATTCATCCTCTTGTGTGCATTCACAGTTTTGACTGACTTGCCTATGAATATTTGGTTTGGTTTGGATTAGACTAATATTACTATGAAATTAAGTAGAAACATGTGGTTCTGTACTCTACAACCCTAGTTATTACAGACATTTATCATTGCTGGTATTCCTTTTGCTTAAAGGCTTGGTCTAATATTATTGTGAAATTAAATAGAAATGCATAGTTTTGTATTACTTAGCCCTTATTCACAGTTATTACACAGAAACTACCACTTGTTTTTCCCAGTATTAAACATATCCGCATTCTGCAGAGTCATCTTTAGAGAAAAGGGAACAATAGGGAAGTTGAGGTTTGGCATTCTGATCTGGTAAATACTATTAGTTGTCACAGGCGTTTGTACCTAGTTTGTTAATTAGATAGAGTTACCACAATATTAACTATGTATTAAGAAAACTGTGGTCTTATCATTACCATTTCATTACTGAGCTGTAATGTAAAGTACTACCTATATGATATACACTTCATCTATACACTGTAAATAGTGAAATTTTTACATTCAAGAGCAATTGGTCATAAAGACACAGTGAATACAGCACAGATTGCCGATTTGTACTAAGAATAATGGATTGTAGAGGTCTATATAAGGCTTAGAAAATCACTGTCCTTAGTGTGACAGTTTGTCCTTGTCAACATACGTGACAATTACAGTATGCAGATGCGAGACAGATGACTGATGACCATGTTAAGACGTCTATTAAGACAGAAACATACAATCACCATCATGTATAAACAGATAAGTCCACAAAACCTCAAGAAGTCAAGAAAGACAAAAAGAAAAAAAAGAAAACATTAACTACAAAGAGTTTTATGGTGAAGAAACAAACCGTCTTTTTTCTGCTGCTCCAGTCTTACAGCATCTCATTTGCACATGTATGGAAGAATGAATGAAGCCTGACCTCGTTTTCAGAGGCTTAATTAAATATTTGCATTATGTTCACTTTGTGCAAAGTGCAGTATCACGCTGATGATTGAAGCATTCATAGAAAAAGGCAGTTTCCATGCAACCAGTAGTATCTTCAATGGGAGTCAATATTACCAATTACAGAGATATGCATATGAGGTTAAACACAGTACTGATTTTTTGCAGCATGCAATGTGTTGATTGTATGTATGGATCAGTCAATATCTATGCAGAGTGATGGAGTCAAGCTGTTGTTAGATACTAATAACGTACACTTAGAAGTCATAAGACAAACAGGTCACTGGGCCTAAATCTCTTTCATGAATAAACACATTTACTTTATGTCTGAATTACCAGTTAACTTTAAAAAGGACACTGACCATGGAGTTTAAGGACTAACTATGGAGGGCATCACTAAACACTTCTGTAAGATATTTTTATGTGAAGGTTTACTGCAAGATAGAAGACAAATCATCTGTGCACTGATTGTACTGGCCATTTTTTTCACCGCAGTTTG
The DNA here is from genome assembly GCA_037367365.1 of Apogon talboti. Classification (NCBI taxonomy): domain Eukaryota; kingdom Metazoa; phylum Chordata; class Actinopteri; order Kurtiformes; family Apogonidae; genus Apogon; species Apogon talboti. Next base: position 14,184,104 of record JAPQRQ010000022.1, on the reverse strand, counting down.
TATTTAGGACAGAGAGACTGGAAAATTAAATGAAACACGTATTGTTCAATTATAGCAAGAATAAAAGGAAAGCTCAAAGATTAAATTGAAGTTAGCACTTAGTTTCTAGTAAAGTTTAATCTCATCAGTTTGAGCCTGCTAGGAAAGAGAGATCACAGTGAGAGAAAGGATAATTGGTGTGACACTTCTTTCTTTGAACGCCATCTTTCTGTGTTACTTCCTCATTCAGTGTTTAGGACATGGATGAATTAAAATCCATTTACACTCTGTTGGAACACATTGCTGCAGACTGCAGTGTCAGTTCTTTCTTTTTTCATTTTACAAAGAACAAAAATGCAAAATGCTCTTAACAAAACAGTAAAGACATTATTTATTACATAGTTTTATCACTTGTAATAGGTAATGGTTTACAATAAAACTTAACTGTATTCATCTGACAGTTTATGTTCTGTTGTAGAGGTTGGTACAATCACTTACAAGGTCAATATGTACGTTTTTATTAATGTTAATGCTGAATGATTACCATTAGCAACAACTTCAAAACAGATGAAAGACCAATTATCTTCAGAGTGCCCTTTAACCTCCTGAAGGGCATAGAAACCTGAAAGATGACAGCTGCATCAAGGCACATCACACCCCTGTGGTAACACATGTTGTTCTGTGCCGCTTTTTGTACCTTCAGTTAAAAATGACAATCCCAAGATAAATGTCATTGCCAGTAATATCTTTTCCCTGTCCTATAATATCTTTTGGCTGTCTTGACAAAAAGACAAGTGTATCTTCATATCACTGCTTCCAAACAGACATTTCTTATGAGGAGCAGATGTGTTATGACATGCAGGATGGGTATTTGTTGAGTTAAACTCTGATGTAGACAGACAATGACATGTGAAAAGGTTCCAGCGGGTGTTTTGTGGCTGAGCCACCCGCTGAAGCAGAACACACATGGGACCGAGCTAACCTTGCCTGAAGAACCTACAGGCTAATAAAGGGGTGCAGCCAGAGCATGTGTAATGGATTGTGACATATTACAACATTGAGACTCTTATATAGTGTAAAACTTAATAAGTTAACTTTTTAAGTTGACTTAAACACTAACACTGACAACATCATTGTTATTTATTTGTTTTCTTATACAAAATGACATCTGTCTATAGTATCAGGTTCAAACTAGTTTGAAAAGTTTCTTTTGAACTACAAACATGGCGGTTACTACATGACAAAGCCAAAAAAAACAACACGACCGGTGCTAACCCCATTGCTCATGTCCTCTGGATGGTATCAACCCTGTTTGCTCTTTTTGTACCACTTTGGAAAGTTTGAATCATTGGTGGAAAGTCTTTGAAATGCCCTCTATGCAGTCAAATCCGCCTTTTCTCATGATATAGGAGACACATGAAACAATACAGTACTACCTTCACAACAAGTAGCAAAAATGATGTTGTGCATGTGTTATTAAGTAATGATAACTGTGAATCTACATTCCTATAGAGTATATTACTACATGTTTTAGAGTGTCCTTACTCTAAACTGTTTTTATTAAGGCTCATCCCTGTTCATTCAACCCCTGTAATACATGCAATGGTGGATTTACCCACCAGTGCCCTTGGCTCCATGCCCTCCCCATTAGAGCATGTAAAATGTTGAAACTAACACTAACAATATTACCAGGATTCAAAGTCCAGTCTCATACGTGGCAGACCAATGCATTACTTACTGAGCTATCCATCTACATGTACTGCTAACAGCAAATATATGCACCCCAAGGCTCCTATCTCTTGTATTGAGGGGGGTGGGGGGGTGTCTATATGGTAATGGGAATCAAGTCTAAACTAGTCTAAAGTCTGATTTTGAAGAGACAACCGTCTATTCAAGCAGCTTTTGGGTCTGCATGGAAAACAAACAGACAGTCACTGAAGGTATGTACCGTGTTATTATACAGTGGGAACTATAGAACTGCATGGACTGAATATTAAATATCTTTGAACACAGCCAGTGATTGAGTGAATCACCCAACGTTGTCAAACATTAGGCCTATACCTCTACTGTGTCCTGTTGTTTCTAATCTTAAATAATTTGGAATGCGATGGAATTCAATGCCATAACTGAGGCCAACCTTATTAAAGCAAACTCTTTGCTTTGGTTCCAAAAGTGGTCACATTAGTGAGGTTAAACTGTATTAATTTTATTAGTGTATGATAATAAAAGAAATAAATTCAGTTTTATGTGATTTGAAGCATTTATAATGTAAATTTTTCTTCGCCTCGCCCCCTTGAACCTCCACCGGGGCTCCGACCCTGGGTCCCACCCCATTATTCTGCAACCCCCTCTTCCATGTTTTCCAGATCCACCACTGTACATGTTATGTTGTTAGGTCACAACTTCAGTCTCTTCAGTGTCCAGTTGTGAGAGGTGATTGAGAAGACTAGTTGTAATGGGTAATGTTGCCATTAACTGGCTCATTACCAGTTCGACATGCACGACGTTTTATAGTTTCTGCTCTAATCCTTAAGGTCATTTAGTGACTTTAGTGATCACTGGCACATTTTCATATACTGTAGATGCTATGAACACTTTGGTCCATTTTTCTTATTTATCCTGCTAACTTCATTGATTTCTGAACTTAAAGGTAGATTAGTGAATACTGGAAGAGATGTAATGCTATTATAACAAGTATTTATGCTCATTCACTGTCAGTGAGCCTCAGAAGAATAAAAAAAAGCAACGTGATATCATGAAATCGCGTAAATATACAGGCCGCTTTGTAATTGCTGTGTTACGCATTATAAGCTTTCCGTGTGTATCTTCAAATACCACGCACTGACGGGTTAGGGTTAGCGTTACAGTTACGGTTTGGGTTATGTGCACCTTGGCATAAATTGACATGCAATCAAATGGCGTGGAATAACAAGCCAAAGGTTGAAAATGCGTACATATAGCACGCCACATGCATACGAACTGGCTTAACATACAACGCAATTTCAAAAAAGAATAAAAAGAGGTAGTGTGGACATAAAGAATATGAAGCAGCTGGAAGAAAATGCAGTGAAAGTATAAGACGTGAAAAGAGGGGCTGTTAAAAGTAAGGTAACAAAAAAAACAAAAACATGATATGACTGTGCAAGACAAAATGGCTCATAAAAAGATTCAGGGACAATGATAAACAGAAGGAAAAATAGGAAGGGTTGGAGGGGAAACAGCCGTTGAGAATTAACAACATTGAGGCGCTGCTGCTGGCTTAACTATTGCATGTCTACATCACTGAAAGGTTACCATGACCAGTACTGACAGTTCTGCCTACTAGGCTCTGACTGGCATGCTTTACTCATAGCAAAGGGAGGAGAAAGCAACAGAAATAAAGAGAAAGTGAGAAATGAGAACAAGTGTATCAGACAGACAAGGTTAGAAAAGAAGGTGTGGAAGTGAGGATGTGGAAAAATTGAGTGAGAAATATAAAAGCAGAGGTAAAAAACCGTGAAAGGAAGTGATGGGAAGAGTAATGTGGAGACCTGAAATGAACACATGACATGATGCTGAATCACTAGTCCTGGAGTAACAGCTCACATCACAGCGTCATTTAAAAAGGGTAAGGAGAGGACAGTGTGCTGATTACTGCGTAGACTATTACTGTACGTAGAAAATGACAAAATATTTTGTCATACAGGAAGACGACGTTAAATTAATCTGCTGAATAACCTTCAGACAGAACAACTGAGGTCAAAAACAAACCAAATGCCTTTCTTTATTATAAGTGTTGGCATATAATATTAATCTTTGAAAAGGCAAAGGAAAATAAATTCTATCGTATAATACAATATGTTTATGTGGGATCGGTAGATTGTGTGTTTACCTACACATTTTAACATCCATATGATCAATATATACTCATGTGAGTCCTTTTTGTTCATAGCACTATATAAATAAATTGTATAGATAGTAGATGTTTTCTTTTTTCATCCCAGGCAATGAAATAAATGCAATTACAAAAGAAAATACAGAGAAATGCCTGTTTACATAAGGTTTTTATCATTACTGGCAAAAATATAATATAAATACTAAAACATGCCTATGATTTATATTCAACTCAAATGTATTTAATTTATCACAACGGCCTTTTTCTATTTTATTTTATGGATAAAAGTCTAAAATGGGGCTGGATTGCCTGCAGCCAACACATGGTTTGTGGCCTTTTTGATCTTTTACCAACATTAGAAGCAATGATCAGTTAAGATGTTTTTCAGTTCTATACTGGATCAATTTCTCAATGCTAATTTTTACTAAATGATTGGCAGTAAATTACTGCTGCAAGTATTTGGGATTGGGAATCGTTTGCTCTCTCTCTTTCACTGTGACTGAATTTCAAAAGTAATTATAGAATGATCAAAAATCAATGGTCTCACCTTAGTAGGTCATGTGATGTACGATGTGGCTGAAAACGAATATTAAACTATCGACAACTACACTTCCAGATGGATTTGTTTGAAGAAGCCACTGCTGGACTGCATGGCTGCTGCTGACTTTTAATCCGATCAGGGATGGTGTATCTTAAAATCTCTGTAACGCTTCACTGATAAAATATCCCGACATTACTGCTCTTACTCATACAACCTTAACTCAGTTTTATTTAATGGATTTTCCTAAAGGCATTACTTATTTGTCCAAGCAGTCAGGAAATTTGGAGCTACATGAATGTAGTAGCCGAAGACTGGGGTCAGCAGCGTTTGTGTAGTTTCTTTCTCTTGCATAACTGCATCTCTGCATACAGTAGAATAGCCTCAAGGACAAAGATTACTACAATAACCATCTCTCTCTCTCTCCCCCTCGCTCTCTCTTTCTCTCTCTCTCTGACATGTTGTGTAAGTCACTGTAGCATATTAATGTAAATGTGAATGTATATCCTTCTGCCGTCTTCCTCAAGGCCAGGCAATAAGCATAAATTCAGTAGGTAGTGAAAAAATGTTCATATATTAAATTTTTTAGATTATAAGATATAAATCTCAGGTTTTATTAACCCATGATTTACATGTGGTTTTCATTCCAAGTGCTGTTTTTGTTTTTTTAGGCGGAGCCGAAAATACTATAGTTTTTGTTGTATTCTAGCTGTATTTCCTCTGAAACAGTACATTTGATAATGATTCTAACACTTCTACACCAATGTCACAGGTGTTAACTTTTTTTTAAACTCTTAATATTTATTTACAATGTTGTTATGAAATATACTTTATTAATTTTGGGAATGACATATTTAGCTGGTAGGCTGAGAAATGGGCTTATGTATTGGGCTGTATTGACTACTAAATTATTAGATGTGTTAAGTGCTTTTTTAAAATATTCCACTGTTGGACTTAAATCACAAATTTCATGTGTCAGCGTGTACTTAACCTTAAAAGCCACTGAGCTTTTGACAAGTCACAATATGAACAGCAAAATTTGATAACTAGAAATGGACAAATAGAGTAAAATCTAACACTTTTTAAAGTTGCCACAGACTTCCACAACACTTCAGTCTAATGTTAAGCCTTTCTGATGCTTTAATGTCACACCGTTCATTGAAATCTTATCTTTAATTTTCATTATTGCAGGAGTTGGACTCTGAAGAGGGCTACTCTTTAATATTTTTATTTAGGTCTCAATTGAATTTATATTCCACAGCAATTAACCTCATAAGATGACTGGTCATAGAGGTAATAATAACCCTTTACAAGTCACTCATAGAAATATTCTGAAATGAGGACATAACAAGACTGTATTGCCTTTTATTGTGATGTAGAAAATCAAGGTTAATGAAGTTACCATATTTGGTTCCTTGCCCATAAGTTGCAAAAAAATAATAATCCAAGACATATATATAAAAAATACCAGAAATACACATATAAGGTGAAAGAAACCTGTATTTTAGAACATTAGAACATCACATTTAGAACATTACAACACAAGCGCTGATCCAGACACCTGTCAACATACACATTAACCCTTTGGACATCATTACTTACATTAGTACCATTACTTCATGGTACCTAACAAAGCAGTTACATTCACTGTTCATGCAGAGGTGGACCTTACAGACCCTGTAGACCACATTGGGCCTGAGATTGTTGACTCACTGTCCTCACTGTAACTGTAACTGTAGCTGTCATTGTGATGTAATGCATGTGGAACAGGGTTAAGGTAACTATACTGGCAAAAAAAAAGATTTAACACTAGTGGTCAAACTAAATAAGTCCATACTGAGAATATTCACTTTGATCTCACGTGACTGAACATGCAACATACTGTACAACATGCAGACTAAGAGCACATTCTGCCTATTGTCTATCTGATGAAGAGGAAAAACTGGATAAGATGTAATGCTTGCACTGCATCCACATGGTCTAAAATAGTTTTTTTTTTTTTTACCATATTGCGCTCAGAGGAGAGGAGAGGCACTTCATACGTACGAGAACAAAACGGATAATATCGCCTCAGGCATCGAATTAGGACTGAATTAGCCTCCTCTCCTCTCCCCCGTGTTATTTCCGTGCAGCCGCTCATGGCATACTAAACCAAATAATCCACTCGTTATCACAAAGCACATCATTTTATGTTAATAGCCTATCCATGTTGACACACCATTAAACATAGGGAATTTGGATAATGTGTGCTATACCACTGTTTGGAGATTCACAGCCCTCCTCTTCATCCCATGTATGCCAAAGCCATTGACAGAATGAGGGATGAAGCTGGGATGAAGTCAACTATACATATGATGTTATTTTTTAATGAAACCGTGATGTGAAGACATTGTTAAAAAGAGTAACAACCTTCATTACTCTGATTTGATGGTGATAGGTGATTTGTGATTTGACAGGACAATGCTAATGCAGCAAAACTGCACCATGTGATTCACCATCAGACAAATAGAAAAGTGGAGCAAACCATAACCACAAAGTAAAATATTATGAAGGGACTGGATGTAGAGACAGAAAGAGGGGAAAAAAATAGAAGAGGAAGGAAGGAAGGAAGGAGAAGGGGGAGGGGAGGAGAAACAGAGAGCATGTAGCAAAAAAAGCATGAAAGAGAAGCAGATTATGTGTAAAATGAACTTCTAGAGGTGGAGATGTTCCTCCAGCTTTGATGCTGCTTTTCACCTGGCATACAGACATTTCCAACAGGCTGCAGTTCAGCGAGCCGAGACCTCAGGCACCTTTGGCTTGCTTCTTTCTCAATGGCATCACTGAAGTTAAAGTGATTTATGTGTAGGTGGGGGAAAAAAAAAATCTCAATTTAATTCTGGATCCAGTAAAAAGTTCAGTGCATTTGATGAATATGTGGGTGTTAATGATTTAGCACTTGGCATGACTTTTTGATACATCTTCAAGACCACTCTCCTAAATTTCTTTAAATGTGTAGTTTATGTAATCTCCCCTACTTTAAAGTCTCCTGCTGTACAAAATGTGCCCTTAGGTCAAATGAAAAAACAGCCTATTTTAAACTACAGATATATTTTACATCCAATTCACAAGAACCGGGGAGTTGGGTGACGTAGTTGTAAAGCCATGCAGCGAGGCAACATGTTCGCCATAATAAAATGTTGGCATTGTAAGTTTCAGCAAATCACACATATATTTATATATAATCACAATATTTCTGAAGCAAAGACATCTTAACAATTCTAGAAACACAGATATCATCATTATAGCAAGTCATCAGTTGGTTTCCACTAAGTAAATAGTTCAGATCCTTCCGTTGGTTAATGTGTTTAAGCTCCAATAAGTTCTTTAACTGATGGTGTGAGTAGATTCTCATTTGTTAAACAACCACCAGTTTGACGAGAGCATGTAGATTAGACTGTGTTTCAAAGGATAAAGGTCATGTGGTCTGATGAGTCCAGATCAACCCTGTTCCAGAGTGATAGATGAAGGGATTACCCATCATGCCTAGTGCCTACAGTACAAACCTGTGGGAGCACATTATGAGTCCAAAAAATGAATCGAATAAATATTGTAACATTGAATAAACTTATTGAAATAATGCCATGGTGTGTATATGCTGTTATCAAAGCTTAAGGTTTTCCAATTAAATATTAAAGTGTGTGACTTTTTTAGGCCAGGTTGTGTAGTATGGGTCATGCATGAGGAGTTGTATAATCTCAACAGACACACACACACCTACACACACACAAACATCACATTTCATTAGGGTTTGTGTTCAGGGAGGAGGCCAGGGCGGATCAGTTTGGACAGGAGACCGCTAAATGTTACTTGTTTCACATTTAATCATTACATGACCATAGTCTATTGTTTATTGGTGTAACATATAAGTCATGATCTTTTCCTAAACCGAACTAACGTGTGTTAAATGTTGCATTTTCACAAAATTCTTGTTTTTAAATAGTCATTCTATCTAATTTTACAGTATATGTGGCTTTTCTCCTGCCTCTGTAAAGGCACTTGAGGATCCAAGTTGAATGAGAGTGTGAGCTCAACAGCGTACACGTGGCCATTCACATGGTGGACAGCTACAACTGTTTTAAAGTTCACCATGCAGAACATATGTTCATTGAAGTTTGGTAATACAAACATAATGATGCAGAGGACCTTTTGCAGTCACACTCTATGCATAATGATTGAATGGCTGCTGAACACAACTGTGGGAGGCGCTCCTTTTTCAGTCTATTAAATCTATCTCTCCCCTGCGCCATATTGACTTGATTTTTCAGATAATAGTTGAATTATTCACAGACACTGTGGGTGGACAGAAAACTTTTATCTCAAACTGTCTGAATTTACTGTGTTTCATCTCCCAAAAGAAAAGATTAAGATCCGCTTAAAATCTTATGAAAGGTTTTTCCGTCAGTTTTTATGCTTGACATATTTAACTTGTGGGGTCATTCACCAGATATTTGTCTTCATGCAAATAAAAAAAAAAAAAATCACCTTTTCAATAACACATACAAAATAATATATACAGGTGTCGGTTCTCTGTGGAAGGCACTGCTCATGTCAGACATGAATATTGTTTTCTTATAAAATCTTAGCAGATTATATAACATTTCAGAGTCTCAGATTGTCTTTGATATCAATTTGATTTCACACTTCATTCAGAGAGAGGAACCTAAATAGACATAAATAGAGGGAAAAGAGTGGAAGGGAAAATAAAAATAGGCAAAACAGTATGATAAATGGAGGGAAAGAAAAAAAAATAAAAGGAAGAAGACAATGATTGTTTGAGGACACTGTGCAGAAAAGGTAAGAACAGATCAACAGGAAAAAATTCATTCACACTGAGACAGGTCTCATAAAATCATAAAACCTGTAACGGCAGCTGCAATATCAAACAGCATAACTTTAATTAGTATCATGCTGAATTAGCTTTCACCTGGATTAGATTTTATAGGTAACGAATCAAGTGCTTGGCAGATATTTCACTGATGTTAGATGTTTGGTTATAAGATGGTTTCATTACTGGTTCCAGTAAAATGTATTGTTTCTATAAATCAATTGTAAATGTATGGAGGTACATATGTACAGATGAGAAAGGGTCATGCTTTATATTAGTCTCACCTCATTGTTCATATTAACATCATAGTGTAATCTACATGATTGCTCCATTATTTCTGTAATTCCCATGAGATGTATTATTTCCTCCAGCAAAACAGATGTATTTACATTGCAAATTGGTTTGTTACAGCGTAATTTATAAACAGAACTGCTGGTATCACCAATGCATTACTCTTAACAAACACATATAGAATAACTCTGGATGTAGATGTTTTTCTAATTGATTGAATCAGGTTCTGCTTTGAGATGCTTTTAAGGAACATTTTTGTTATACTTTTAGTACCTTTTTAAATAAATGATGGTGTTTTATATGTATGTTGTTAGTTTAATGTTTTATGCATGGTTTTACAACTAACTTTTATTGCATTTTATGTATATTTTTAGTGTGATTGGTATGGCTGTGATTTCTATTGTATGTAACTTCTGCTGCTGTTGTCTTGGCCAAGACAGTCTTGAAAAAGAGAGTTTTTATCTCAATGAGTTTTTTTCCTAGTTAAATAAAGGTTATAATAATAAAATCATATGTTAAGTTTTCCTGCTTGCAAATTTTGTGTGCGGACTTGTATAATGCACAGATGTGTTTCTAGAAATGGTTTGTGTCGTCTAACCATGAGCCTAACTCTCCAAAGACATTCATTGACATTATGCATTCCCTAGCCCATTACTCTTATGTGTAGCCTCTCAACTGAATGTCTCACCCTTACCCTTAAAACCAAGTCTAAACCCTCAAAAAGCCCTTCGAAGGATCATCCCAAAGTGAGAGCCAGCCAAAACGTCCTCACTTTGAAGGTCAGGTTCTCACTTCACTGGTTAAAATGGTGAAACTGGTCTTCACCATGTCCACGCAAGCACACACACACTCACACACACTCCCAAACCAGAGCACAAACCCAGCCCTCAAGACAGATGTCACCCCAAGGAACAGCTTCATTTATTTTCTTTGCTCCTGGCTTCATGTGCTGACCTTTCTTAGCAGTAGGTGGAGAGCACTGGGAATGAGCAGCAAGAGCATTGACTCACAGGAAGCTGTTCCTCCCTGCAGCCAAACTCATCGATATGCATGTTTTCAAGTGTGTGTGTCTGTGTGTGTGTGTGTGTGTGCACATTCATGTTCAAGTAATTCTGTGGGTTTTTTTGTGTGTGTGTGTGTGTCAACAGTGTGTGTACTTATGTTTTAATGCAGTGCTATGCTATTAGTGATATTGTTTGCTTTTACACACTCCAGGCTCCTGCTCTGTTCTCCAGAGGGTGGATGTATAGAGTAGTGTGTTTTTGTGTCCTCTTGGGAGGGATAAAAATAGAGAGGGAAAGGCAAATGTGGCTGATATGGATATTTACACTGAGATACTGATGTAACACTAAACATAGAGTGTCTTTTTATCTGAGGGGGAGACAGATAAAAGGCACATAATCGTAACACTTTCGGCGTGTTACTCAGTTCACAGTCCGTTTTATTTTTCATTTTATCAATGCTCCATGTGATCATGGAGCACAGACATAGCATGGGTTTAATGCACTCATTCTCATTACAATCCTTCTGGAGCTGTAGATAAGAATATTCAAAAGGTGGCTTTTTCTCACATTTCCACAGTTTAGTGAGAAACGTTCCAAGAGACGCTGCGCAGATGCGTCAGAGGTCAAATTACACTGTTAACCTCAATTACCCTGTGCTTTACAACTGGGGCTGGAGGTCACAGCCATGATGAGGAGTTTCATTTTAGTATAGCCAGAGGTGCTTTTGGACAGATACCATCTCCCTCTCTCTCTTTCTGATTCACTCTTTTCTTTTTTCTTTCTCTTTGTACACGTCATCTGTCGTGCATGTACCCCCATGACCCGATAAGTCTGATGGGTTGAAAACTCCTTAAACTGATACATGAATTGGCATTTTTCTCTTTTCGCATATAGGTAAGAAAGAGATTTACGGTAATATGAGACAAATACAAACCCATGTCTACTAATTTTCCAGGTACCAGTCAAACATTTTTTTTATTTGTGTCTCTAATCATCTGTTCAAAGAATAATTAAATATGAAACACAAACATTAACCTCACTGATTCCACTGTTATGCAGATAATACACAACTTTATTTCAGATTAGTAAAAGCATTCTCGTAACTGATACTTATGGTGGTAAAGTGCTGTTTTAAATGACTGCTGACAACTCTGAAAATGAACAGTTCACATCATGATGGTGTAGGTTTTTCAATTAATAATTAACTGTTTGGTCAGTATATAACCCCAAAATGTGATTGTCATGGCGTTCAAGAACACTTCAAATCTACATAACACATAAAGTAGACAGACAGACAGACAGACAGACAGACAGACAAACAGACAGATAGATAGATAGATAGATAGCTAGATAGATAGATAGCTAGATAGATAGATAGATAGATAGATAGATAGATAGATAGATAGATAGATAGATAGATAGAT
>JAPQRQ010000022.1:14160229-14172027 GCA_037367365.1 Apogon talboti | reverse complement strand
AGATAGATAGATAGATAGATAGATAGATAGATAGATAGATAGATAGATAGATAGATAGATAGATAGATAGATAAAGATATGAAATCACACCTAAATTTTACACATACCCAGCGTTGCAATGATGCAACACTTGCAAAACTTCTTCACTAAAAGAGCCAGATTGATTTGCACCAGCTCATTCTTCAGAAATAAAAATGGATACAACATAACCTGGAGCTCTCAGAGAAAGTGTTTGTGTGCTCTAACATGCTACATACAGTTTCCAACTGAAAAAAATGACATAGAACCCTCCCATATTTGATTAATGTGATAGTAACCTGATAGTTTAGTTGTTTGGCAACATGTTATTTTCACGTCATTACCTTTTTATATCTGGAGGTCATCCGGCTTATTATTTCGTGGTAATTAATTAATGTCAGAAAAAAAATCTATACTGTATATTGTGAAAATACTCCAAAACAACACTTTTAAAAAGAAACATTGACGTGCCAGTTGTCGTATGAAAAACACCTCTGGAGTGTAAAGGCCTTTAGCGCTAAAGACTTACAACCTAATGATCAGTTTCTGCTCCTTTAGGCTTTTGAGGGTGTTGGAAGGTGGGAATTGAGCACCACAGTAAAAAGAGCATTAAGGTAGTAAAGGCTGCAATGTGTAGCACATAAAACATAATTGGTTTGCATTAGGATACTAAAACGTACGCCAGTAAGTGCAAAGATAAGCCTTTGGTACTTTACCTGACAACATATTCATTAAAACACCGTCTCCATAAATCACAAAAATATGGAAAAAACACAATATCAAATATATCTACCATACAATACTGTATCATATAATTTAATAAACTGCAGATGTACAATGTATGGCACTGTTGGAAATAAGGAAAAATGTTCTACATGAGGAAGGAAATACATTTTCTTATTTTATTTTATATGGCTAAATGACTTGAAAAGCAGATGTTTTTCAACTAAGATGAGAGTTTTTCATTGCATCGAGTGGTGGATTCAGTCCAATTTTAATTCCTGTGTTTTGTATACTGTGTCCATCTCCTGCCAAAGTTCAAGCATGTTCAATTCCCTTTATGACCAATAAGGAATCATTAGTTTTATGAAACACACTGAAGTGTCTAGCCATGGGGTAATCAATAAAAGAACACAACTGCTAATAAACAACCATTACATTGTAAAATGGCCTATGAACTTCTTCTTTTTATTGTTATCAACAAAAACATAGACATATTGACTGCATTCTCACATTTTACTGCTGTCACACAAACACAGTAGACATCAATTCAACAACAGAGAGTGGAATAATGGTAGCACTCAGTGTAAAAACTCACTGTTCTGCAAAGTGTTTTGAATGGAAGTAAAATTCAACCCAAGACAAACTGTGCCATACATAATGACATATTGCAGCTGAAAATTTGTTGCATATAGTGTAGGAAGGAACTCATTATTATACTATGTGAAAATACCTTATTATCAATTAAATGTGCATTTAAAACCAAAACCTAACATTATTGCTTCCACATATAGACAGACAATGATAAAGATATTGCATGGTAAAATTTGGGGGTTAAAAATCTCAAATATCGCTTTAACATCAGTCTTACTAAAAAGGAATAGTGTTGGTTTTATCTGCAGAGAAAAAAAAAAGCTACATATCCGCTGTAGTCCATGTAAAACTGAACCATCCACTCAAAACTCTGCTACTGGTAATCTAATTCAACTTAATTTCTGAAAATACTACAGTAAAATAAACTGAAATGAATTGAAATTCTGAAAGTGTACTGTAAATATATGCAGCTGATAAATGATGATTACAATAAAAATTGAGAAGTTAAAGGCAAAAGTAAAAGTCACATTTATTTTACTAGAGGTTCGTATTTCTGGGTTGGGTCTAGTCTGACTTTTTCATGGACATAACAGGCAGTATGAAGTCTAACCATAGAGAGTACAGTCCTGAGCAGTGTGTAGATGTAGATTATCCATCTATCGTCCTCTTCGAAGGTTCACATTATAGAGGTTAATGTGAAGTAGCTCAGTTTCAGTTACATCATTGCTCAGCCTCCCTCAGTGACATCCCTTGGACTGGAAGATGGTCTACTATAGTCATGAGGGTCTCATCAAGACCCTTTAGTGTCTTTGACTTTGCCTTCGACCTTCCCCTTGCTCTTCCTCTCCTGTGTCCTTTCCCTTCAGATGTTTGTGGATCTAAACCAAGTGAACTGAACTGTGATCCTTTTATCTTACGTCATTTCTATGTAAACACTGACACTTAGTGTTTCCGTCCTGGGAATAGTGGGTTAATTATATGATGTGATGGTGTTGAGTGCCAGTGTTTTCTAAACGAACACAAACGTGATAAATGAGAGGATGTGTGTAGATATTTCACTGAAGATTAGACAAATCTGAGTCATTTGTGAGAACAGGAGTAGAGGTTATTGTTTAGAGAAATAATTATATCTTTTGTAGTTACTGTTATTTCAAGGGACATGTATTTAAAAGACCCAGTTATAAAGTCAGCAATGAAACTGTAATTACAGTTGAAGAAAGCAGGCATAATCCTGATGTACAGTCCTCATCTGAGCCTGAGCCACTGAGACATTGTACCCTTTAATCTGTAACTCATTCAACCAGTCAGTTGACAGTGAAACTGGAACACTTGTCATTGGCTGGTCTCTGAATGGTGACATGACCTACTAACACCAAGTGGGTGCATGGGTGTGTGGATGAGCATGGTGGGGGGGTGGAGAGTGTGTATATAATTATAAATCGATTTGTGTATGCATGAATATTTGTGGCAAAACCGAGTAGCTGTGTAAATAAAATTGTTGTCTTTGTTTGCTCATTTGACTTTTGCTGTATGGTAATGTGTATATAGCATATATGTGTGTGTCTGTGTGTGTTAAATGACACCTGCGCTTCAGTAGAAGAGTTTTCCAAGGTCAGGGATAAATCAACAGAAATTACACAGCTGCCAGAACCTATTACCGCAGAACCGTGCAACACAGGGCTTACCCAATGGGCATAGACCACTCATTGAGTCGACTGACCAAACTCACATGAATCCACATCCACACATAATATGTCCACGCACTGGGTGATACACAATGACTATACAGTGTATAGAACAAATTCACAATCCCTCGAAACACAGTCGACAAATGATAATCAAGGTTTCTCAAAGACACTTCATGCTTGTGTATTTACTTCACGCCACAGAGTATTTATCATGTTATTCCCACACTCTCACTCCTCCTCTGCATGGTTTAAATTAAATAAAAGCACCTGGAACACAATAACAAAGCAATTCCCTTCTTATTTAAAGCAAAAAAGAGAGACAAATCGGACTTGGTGTTCATGGTCTGTGAAAGCCTTTCAATTCAGGGTTATATTATAATGACTGCAATACTCTCTAAATCCTGCTCTGTTCCGCAATTACACTTCTTTTGACCCATCACACTCCCTTCCGTCCTACAATCACACACAGCTGAGTTTGACCTTTACAACGTAGCCACTTGGCCATTTCACCATTGTTCATCTACGGTGGCTGCACACAGGTAGATAATCACACTTTGCATTATGTAACAGTAATTCATATTAACCTATAACATTGTACAGACAGGGACAAAGTAGCGAAGAGATAAAGTTCATGGAAATACGATTATCACTGTATTTTTAAATACATTTAGGTATTTAGGTACACAACAAAACCTCCTGATATCCTAAACATTATCAAAGATGCTGATAATATTAAGGGTAAACAGTGGTAATCCTGAGTATTTCAGGCTACACTTCATTTGCTGCCTACTGAAGAAGACGGGGGAAAGTAGTCCGAGTGATAAAAAGAATGGAAAACGCCCTCGGGGTCCTCAGACATCTTCTCCTTTGACCCATAAACTGAGAACTTAAAGAAGGTGTCGAGTTGGCTTCCATTTGACACCCTTACCCCTGTAACACACTTGCTTTCCTCCTCTACCGACCTCGCTTTCACACACACACATACACAGATAGTAGCGATGCTAATGTGTGCTCTGCTGTCATTACACAGAGAAATGTTGACACGTGGGTTAAGATTCATCATGCACTGTAATAGCTTTTCATAGACTGCTAATAATGTCACTGGAAAATTAATGTCATGAGAGAACAAATGTACACAGCAGCACTGTACAAGTACAATGAAGTGAGACAAAGGTGTAATTATCTAAATGCTACCGGTACATGTATGAACAGAGCTGTAAATATATCAACCTGTGACTGTGTATTTCTATTTTCACGTCCAGAGGCAGTGAAACACACTTATACTGAAATAAAATGTCAATAAATGTTCAGTATTTTCATTAAAAACCTTTTTGGAGTAATGAAATACCATTTATTTCTTTATATCAGTGGTTTCTATTTTGTTTTGTTATTGAATTTCCCATAATTTCTACATTATATTTTGTAGATTACACTGTATGTGTTGCTTTAAAGCTTTGGGAAGCTTTTTTTTTTTTTTTTCAGACTCACTGACCAGAAATTCCATATTAAACTTAAGAAATATGCAATGTGTGCCTGCTGTTAGGACCAACCACTGTCACGACTACATGGTTTGTCAGATTCTCATTCCCAGATATCGAAGTTTGGCCACAGCATCAAAAATACAGGGTACTCCTACAGCAGGGGTGTGGGTGATTTTTTGACACAAGAGTAAGTGTCATTTTGTCGACAATCCGAAAAATGTTTAGTTGGGTTAGGCATAAAAACAACCTGGTTTGTGGTAGAAAATGAATGGAAAAGGGATTGGAGTTAGGGTTAGGAGAGAACAACTAAAGTATAAGACAGAGAGAAAATGCAAGAATCAAACAGGACACAAAACCTTATCTCATGTATACAAATTCTAACATAATCATCACATTACATCCCCTCCTAAGACATCTTCCTATTTAATGTCATCGACTTTTGACTTAGAGTGATTTGCACATTAATAATGGACTAGCATGTTGACCCGTGGGGGTCCACAGGTTGTAGATGTGGTCGTTTTTATGCTGTTGTGTATTTGTACATGCTGTACCGCATTTGTCCAGCGGTCACTGCCAAGGCATTCTGGGCAGAGCAGTGTGATTGTAAGGCTATTGTATTCCAAAATTACTAATATCTCCCAAAATATTGTTACTATCAACTTGCTGTTTTTGCTACTCTCTTCCCTGGCCAAAAATACATAAGTATGCCAAACTGCAGGAAGCAGCTCTTTCTGGATTTTGTGTTAATCCCGAGACACACATACATGCACGCACACAGAGGCCACTTGGCTTTTAATATATAGATGGTACGGGGTATCCCAGATGTTGAAAATAGACACTGAGGGCTCATGGCTGCTCTTCCACCCATGATATTTGGACTTTTTTTTTTTCCTGCTTTTCCACATTGTAGCATCATCCATCTGTATATATGGCCTCTGCTTAGGAAGGAGAACACAGGGCATAAGTCCTCTAATTATGATGGTGATCATGATGATGATGATGATTATTATCATTACTTAGTTCTTCTGATTTCTACATACAGAATAAATTTGAATTTGACTGAGTTGAGGCTGCTAAATGAAACTATTCATGGTAAAAATACAGTACTGTACAAAACCCCCAGGCCAAAATTAGATTTGTTGGTTTAGTAAAGTTATAATGATCACACATATGTATTTCTCAGTCTCTGTATTAAAAAAAAGGAAAAAAAACAGCTTCTATAAACCAAAGTGTTAGTATGTAGGGTAACCTCCCTTTGCACCTAACATGTCTTTAACCCTTTAGTTCAGACAATATGACATTTATTGCATTACATTTCTGGTGTTTTATACCAGGTTTCATTCAACACATGTCAGATGTTTCTAATTGTTTGTGCTGCTTCTTGTCATGTAGACAAGGGTAGAATAGAATAAAAGGAGGGAATAAGTAATGAGGGAGCCTAAGACTTTTGCACAGTATTGTACATTGGCTTTATGTTCTATCTTTTAGCATTATGTTGCTGTAGTCACATGTTATAGAATAGTGCTATTTTATTAGAATAAAATTGGACCAGTCTAATGTGGAGTGAAATATTGATTGCTGTGCATTTTTCTGCAGATGAAAACTTAAAAACCAATTGTAGTCATGTTATTGTCACAGATGATTCTTCGGGGCAAGATGTGGCCAGAGGCAAGAAAAACACAAGCTGTAAGATTTGTAACAAACTCAGTTAACCTTACTGTCCAGGGTGTATCTTGAGAAATGGTTAACTGATAAGGATAAACAAAGGCTGGAGGCTACATAGCAGTTGGAAGAAAAACAACAGTCTGACAAATGGGAAATACTAGTGGATGACAGTGGTGTCGTCTTATAGCAGACGAACAGTTTAACATTCCTGGTTTAACTCTCATCTGCTGCTGGAATTTCACCCCTTTTCCTCCTCTTATTTCCTCCCATTGTTAGAAGCCTCCGTAATAATAATAATAATAAAAAGAAAAAAGACAGAAAATTCATATTTAATCAGCAGTGCTACCAGAACTGAATACTTTGACTGAACGTCTGTGTGTTTTTTATTTGGTTATATAATTCATTTTCTTTGTACAACTGTAGAAATGATAGAAATCCAGAATCATACAAATATATCTGATGAAAAATAACCAGTGGAACCAGGTAATGTAGTGTTTCCTGATTTGTATTTTAGCGTCGTATGTTATAGTACAGCTTTGCAGCAGTCTCTGGAGCTTGTTGTTTAATCTACTTAAGAATTTTATCACCCTTTTTGCAGTTGCAGACATACAAGGAGCCTAAAATTAGTCCCTTTTAAAGTCAGGTTTCCCAGAATTATTGAGGGTCTTGTAATTCCCTCATGGCCCACTTTCACATTTGGTTTTAGACTTTTTTATCATCACACTGAGAATTTTCTGTTAGATATCTGTAAAAAAAAAAAAAAAAAAAAGTCCAACAGTGAAGGAAACACACACGTTTCACTACAAAAATTCAATAATAGGAAAGGTCCGGAGACAAATTCATTATTTTTGAGAGATAATGCATAATCAGGTTTTTTTTCTCCCCCAAAGTTGAAATCATATATATAGTTATTTGTTATTGTCTGCCTGAATTCATGAGTAATAAAAGGCAGGAGTTCTCATTGGGTGATATTTTGTGCTGTATCTGGTCATTTCATATGAAGGACAATGAACACTGTTGCTCCTTCTGACCCAACAGTTTCCTGCCCTTCCTTCTTCTTCCCAGATGCAGAAACCATTTTCTCTCTAACGCCTTCTTTCATTACACACCAGATTACTCTGTCACACATTCCTCGCCTCCTCTGTTTCCTTTCCATCCTTGCCTCTTTTCTCATTTTGGTCTTTTTAGTTCCTCTATCTATTTACCCATGTAGGCTTATGAAACCATGATTCTACTACTAAATGAAGGAGAAAGAGACATATAGGAAATGTCATAGAAATGTATGATATCGTACGCACTGCATTTTTGTTTATTAGCAAAAAGGTTGTCAGCGTCAAGCGTTCCAAAGTGAATTATACCTTATATGACATGATGCCATGTCAGGCACTGTGAACACGCAAACCACCAATTTACTGATAATGACATAGAAGCAAACACATGCCTGCTTTGAACACACAAATATATTGCTGTGAGCAGACAGGTGCATGCATGCATATGTGTACACCTACTCAGAAAAACATATCTGGCCAAATGTATTTGCAAACACACGATCAGAAAGTAGCAGAAATCCACATAAATGCACTGTGCTCATTTATCTGGTGATGGACTGTTGTGTAGTTTGGAATTTGCTGCCCCCTGCTGAAATGAAAAGAATAATTCCAGCCTCATGTCAATTTAATGAAAATTAAAGTGGGGATTTTTTTTTTAAAGCACAGAACAAAGAGTAAATCATCTGTCTGTTTTTGAGTCATTGTTTATTTTAATAAAACCTGCATTCAATATCAGACATGTTTTATAACTCGATAAAGCTCCAAGCCAATAACTGGTTTGTTATTTAAATAGGCTGAGCAAAGTCAAGTCTTTGGTGTGAAATGTCAGAGCTGTATTTATCTGGAATCTCAGGCCGGCTCCAACTATATGAACAGATCTGTGATGCATAAAACAAACACCCATCAAACCTCATTTCCACTGTTCTGTAGCTGTTGTAACCCACTGACCTCTCTTTACTCCGTTCTGTGCTTTATAGTTGAAGTTTGTTCAACTGATTTCCTCTTTTCATTTCTTCTCCTATTTGATTTTCTTAACTTTGGTCTCAGCCACCCCCTCATAAGCATTTGACTGCTGTTGACTGTTGCCTCCAGATGTTTATTAGTAGTACAAGATATAATTAGCATCAGACAACCAACCAACTACAAATACAAATCCTACCAATGATACCACACCAATGGAGACTCTGAGTCCTTATTGTTGAAATGAATGGAGACATTGTTTCGGTGTAAATTAGCATAGACAAGCAGTAACTGCAAAGACAACTCAACTAGCAGCAGATTTGAGTATAAAAAAGTTTATTTATTTAAGTCAAAGCAAATCACTTCCTCCGAAATTAAACATTTAAACAACATAAGCATTAAACATGAAATTAAAAATATAAGAAAAAGAAGTGTAAGTTTTCTGTAATGAATGTGTTATCTTTGAATGTAAAGTTATTTTATTGCACAAATATTTTCCATTCCGTGCTCGTTATCATAAAATCAGGATTAAAATCTAGGTTGCTATGATCTTTAGGCAAGGCTGTCTGTTGGCCATGGTGCTTTGTGTTTCTATCTTAGCTATGTCCTAAAGCTGTGCCCCACAACACTGTGCGTGACTCAACTAATCTGTTATGCCTTCTCCATACCCGCAGGGGAAAATACTGCTCCTCTCTTTTCTCTTTACTTGCCTGCTCCTTTATCTGCTGTCTCGTATTTTCTCATCTGTCTTATGGCATCAGTATCCGCCTGTCACTTTATCACTTCTGTAAATCGGAATCTGTGCTCCATGGCCTGTTTGTCCTGCACACTATATAATTATTACCCTCAATCTGACAGCGCATATTGTTGTTTGCTTGTCTCTCACCTTGGTTTGCATAGCCGACCTGACTTGTTTTACCTGCAGTTCTCAGATTGTTACACATGACTGCGTTGTGGACAGTTTCATGTATCCTTTTACAAGTTACATGTTTAGAGCAAATAAGTCAAAGCATTCTACAGGATGAGGATGGATTCTGTTGAAAATGAACACTCTGCTTTTAGGTTTTCACATACTTTATCTGCTGCTCTCATTTTTACTGAAAACAAAGCTGAAAACATCCTGCACAATCATACTGCATATTTACTTGCTTCACAAAGTCAGGAAGTAAATAAAGAAAGTCGCATAATCAGCAAGAGCCACAGTCTGATTTGGTAGAGATTAAAACAGAGGTAAAAGTAGAAGGTCGATGCACTGAAACAACTTGACAACTGTTGGCTAACAAATCAACTTTAACTATGGGAATACAAGATGGTAAATTCATTTATTACTATATTTTAATGTGTCAGCAATTTTATTCCATATAAATTACATGTTTGTGTTTTGACAAAAGTGTCTTTAATGGTTAATGCTGTAACAAATTATTATTATTATTATTATTATTATTATTATTATTATTATTATTATTTTATTGCCTTCCATAATCTTCTAGTGGATCCTGGAATGAAGTAAAACCATGTTATTACAGTTAACTGCTAAAAACATTTTCCTGGCCTTTATTATTACTAAATAGAACTACTACCACTAAGTGAGACTCTCTGATATGTACGGTAGTCTTCATAGAACATACAGTAGAATGTGGGCTGTTGGACTCACTCAGCCTGTTTTCTTGTCCTCTACTCCCTCATGGTCAGTCAAAATGGGCCCACATCACACCACTTACAGTACATGTTCATATTCTCTTCCCGCAAATGATGAAGTTCTTGTTTCAAGGTAACTTTTTGAAGGTCTTAGTCTCATCTCAGACTTGAAAGCACTTAAACGCTTGTACTGGTTTCGGACAAAGTAGTTTCAGGGTTTTATTTCAAGTCCAGTCAAAACCACAGCTGTCAATATATCACCACATTTCTTCTGCATTTTCTGATTTGTTTGTTAATATTGTTACTTTGGTTCGGGAAGAAATCCTCAAAACACTTTCTTTCATAGGTGTACAATATTTTGTTGATTCTTGATTCTGTTTTCCACAGGCCTAGTCTTTGTGCAACTCTTTGCTAACATGAATCATATCACCCCTTATACATTTATTAAACTATAATCTTTGGAAAACTTGGTTAGCTGTGGTGCGTCTGCTGTGTATCTTATCTGGTCTAGACCTTGACTGGGCCCCACCCTGCCTTGGTCTTTATCGTGACTTGGACTTGTCTTTCTAAAAGTCTTGGTCTTGTCCTGGTCTGAATACACTCTGGTCTTGGTTATGACCTTATGTGACTCTAATCCTGATAGAAAAGTGTTAGAGAGGCAGCAGTAAAAACAGAGAAAAGTCCACAGGTAGTAGGTAGTGGTGATAGGGTGAGTTTTGTAAAGAACAGTCGAATAGGAGACTGGGGTTTGCACAATATTTAATTATGTAAAGATCATGACATGAACACACTGATGCCACTGATATCACTATGCATATGCATAACATTTCAATTTTAGCTTTTGTTTTTGAGGATACACTTTATATGTAAAGATGTGTGTTTAGTGTTTCAGGGTTAAAAAAAAACAAAGTGGAACAGCTAATATTATGTGTGTGTGTGGGTTTTCAGCCTTTGTTACTTTGGGTTAGCTTTGAACCACTGCGAGAGTTTAGGTTTTTGTAATTATATTTGTATAAAAAGACTGCGAGTCTTTCTCATTTTCTTCCTCGGTTTGAAAAAAAAATATTCCTTTGACATTCACTAAGGATCAACTCCCTGTCCTTTTCCCTGTCAATCATCGGATGAACTGGAATAAACATTCCTGCCTAGGGAATTTTATTCTTAATGTATACAGCATGTGCCCGTTTTCATCTGTGTCAGCCATCAGTTTTATATGATGGTTTGAGATAAAATGGATCTCTAAAAAGAAAAAATGAAGAAAAGCAATTTTACAGCAGTGTGCGGTTCCCACTGACAGCCGTTTAACCTTCACATTACTCTCTGAATGGGTTTTCTTGGCTTTGACGTCTAGAAAGTTTTTCAGCTCATAAAATGGATTCAGAAGTTTTCATGCAGGAGCAACGTGACACAACAACAAAAGGAGATTTACTCCACATCATCTACCGGATCAAGTCAAGATGTCACCTCCAAATCATAGAAACTAAAGCTGATTCTGAAGTGTGACAGTTGGATGTGTGCACGTAGCTGCACACACAACGACACACAAATGGAAGAGGACACATTAACACATAGCCTGAGGTGCACTTATGCCAAGGTTTTTATCAAGTCTGTTCTACACTGATATAAAATGTCATACAATTTTTCTGATAAAATGATAATATAATAATATCTTCTCAGTAGTGGCCCAAGATTCAGAGGGTGCAATCAGTATTTCAGAGGCCCCCCTAGTGGTTAGGGTGTGAAGGGTGGAGGACTATTTGCAGTTTTTTGTTTTTTTTTAATGCTAATACATGAAAACCGGACAGTCACTGAAATCTTCAAGAAAGACCTCAAAACTACATACAATAGCATCACCTTGGTCATTTTCTGGTCCTCCTACACACTACATTGTACACTCCTTCACACAAATCAAAAGTAAGTCTTAGATCAGGGGTGTCAAACATATGGCCTGCGGACCAGTTGTGGTCTGCAAAAGGGTTCATTCT
>JAPQRQ010000022.1:14132421-14159386 GCA_037367365.1 Apogon talboti | reverse complement strand
CATTCTGGCCTGTGGGAGGGATTTGTGAAAATGTGTTAATGTTTCTCAAGTTTTTCTTGAGATCACATTGGGCTGTATGTGGCCCCTGAACTAAAATGAGTTTGACAACCCTGTCTTAGATAGTACACTGTGAGTGAAATGTACCTACAGGCATCACCCATTTCTCAGGTACTCTGTATAGGCTATAAAAAATACTCCTGTCTGCACAACAATAGAGGTCAACAGAAGAGGAAAGACATACAGAGGGAACTGGACAATGAAGTGATATTTGAGGATAAAGAGGACATAAATCTATGTGATTTCATATAAGATCAGGCCAAATTGGTCGACCTTGGTTCATTATAGGTTGGATATCAGCAGATCAAGACCAACCTGAACAACTTCAGGTTAGGGTTAGAGAGGAGACAGAAGGTAGACTTCAGTCATCTACAGTCTGCAGAACACAGATCATATTTAACAATCAGAGGGCTCAATTTAACCTAATATGGTAGAACATTGAACTCATTAGGCAAAAAAAAACCCATACTGTTTTAGTTCCTTAACTACATTTTAAGTCCAAATGTCAGTAAAATGTTAGTAATAGCTTATTATCGTACTGCTGGCTACTGAGAGCTGATTTGCATTTTTAGTGTCTCAACAGACTGTATAGTTGATAGTTTGCATTCAGAAGAACTTAAAACTAGGAAATGTCACACAAAGACATATTTGTTGTTACATAGTGTGTAGCACTGTCCAGTTGGTTAATACTGTATTCATATAAACAATATCTTTGTGCTGTGATGGAAGAATTTAACCTTGGGAAGTATTTGTGCTGGGAAGTGTTTGAGTTAAATGTTTTCTTAACACAACCATTGGTGTCAAAATTTATGCATGAACAATTATTTAAAACAAATACATTTTCTTTAAAAACACTTAGTATATATATATATTTTGTTTGTACTTGCATCTGCATCAGAGTAATATAAAACAACAAATTACTTTGTTACCTACAAAATGTGAAACTCTTAGTTTTCTTGATTTATAGTCATTCAAATTTCAGTGTAAAATACATTTTATCCATTCATTTCTTAACATTTTAATGCCTTTACTTTGTTGTGCAGTACATGCGTATATTAAAAATGTTTCTATTTTTATCTAAAATGCATCTAGTGGCAGTGCAGGTGCTTTAATATTCATACATTTCCATGCATCCCCTTCTACAGTGTTTATTGCACCCCCCATTGTCCATATGGGACTTGGTAAAATGCCATTTTTTATCTGAACCATCATTTTATCTGCAAAGGCTTACTTCAAAAGAACATTGGTTAGGCCTTCAACGGCAAATGTCACTTTACAAAAACCACTATATGAGATTTTTTTTCAAGGCAACAACACACCTGAGCTTTGACAGTTCTAATAAAAAGACTCGAGTCTATACTCAGTTTTCCTTTATAATATTTATTCTTAAAAATGAGTAAGCAGACAGTTCATGTGTCCTGTGAATACCAAAATGTGTGTAGAACAGTACAGAACAGTAAAACACCTTTCATTATATTTCTAATACAAGATCTTTTGAGCGGCATATCAAAAGTCAAAACAATGGACGTATTCTTTTTATTACAGCAAATCTTTTGAAACATTTTTCATCTCAAGAAACAGACCACATATTTCTAGAAAGAGATGTAGAAATATACATCGACATGGTCAGTGTTAAACAGCAGACTATCATTTCCGATGCACACAACTATTACTTGCACAAACATCAGTGAGGAGATACTGTCTAAATGCAACCACACCAGAGGGACCATTCACATGTTTAAGACTATGTCACAGCTTTTACAGGAGGGGCTTCAATCGCTAGACACTTCCTCTATTTCCCTCGTTACTTACTCGATCACGCACTTCCTCAGCTCATCATTTCCTTATTTCTTCCCCTGCTTTCTTTGCCTCCTCCTGAAAAATCGTAAAGAGAGAAGCTTGACTTTTATCCCCTCAGATGTTCTCCTCGGATTGCATTTCATCAGGCAACAGGGAGCAAGGAAAGAAAGAACGGGAAGTGAGAAAGTTGGACAAAGCAAGGAAGGGACCGAGGGAAACTCAGAATGATTCGAATGCTGATTAGATGACGATGTAATGAACTCAGATCGATCTGAACATTGAGACCAGCTCATTGACTCTTACCACAATTAAAAGGATGACAGGGACAGAGCATGCGTTCACCCCTGAAATGGCTCAGATGGCAAACTAAAAAAAGTCCTATATCTATAGATGGGATTTGACAATGTCAGAAAGGGTCACCGGAAAACAGCACAATCCATTGCATTAATAAATAGCAAGACTGAATGACCCATGTCATTGTTTTCGCCTTCCATGTGATGAAAAGAAGCTGAAGAGAGAGGCGGAGATAAGCAGAGGCTGAAGATTAAAAAAGAACAGTGGGGGAAGAGAGAGAGAGAGAGAGAGAGAGAGAGAGGGACAAGAGAAAAGAATATAAAGAACAAGGATAAGAGGACAGAAGGTTTTTGAAATTCTCATCTGATGGGCGTCCATCGTCTTTTCTACAGGCGGAGCAGGAAGTAAAATGCAGGGGTGGAAGCACGTCTGTCTGTCACTCTGTGTTAGGCTCAGCATAATTACTGTGAAATGACAGATATCCATGACTTAGAGGAGGGCAGCTGGAGGAGAGAGGTGTGTTTCAGACTCAGCCTGCGAGTCGCTGCAGCTGTTCGCAGTCATGTGAACACGTTCTGCTCAAACCTAGAGGTACAAATTAAAATGGCTAAAACTGCAGGGATCCGTTTGACAGCGTTTAACATCCTAGACCTGTTTGTATTTGTCAGTAATGTATAATGTACATTTAATGTGTAAAAGCAACGATTCCAAAAGACAAGGAGACCAGCAAAGCCCTGCAGGACTCAATATAACCCAACACGATGATCAATAACCCAATCATGTCATTCAGTTACATCCAGTAAGAGTTTTTGCTTATGTTGCTTAGCAACAACACTGGGTTCAAGTGAATATAGATCACATCACATAAGGCCTAAAAACATTTCACAGCCCTCACAGTCACACTGTCTCAGAGTGTCTTAGATTGGAATGGTAAACTCTTTATATATACAACTCATAGTTTAACTTTATATTCAGTGCCCTCTATAGTACTAAGATATACTGAAGCATCCTGTCTGAACACACACAACTATGTAGAAAGGTCCCCAAGCTGCTACATCTTAGATCACATTTGGGTACCTAGTACCTAAGATAGAGGCACAGCACTTTGCCAATAAATGTACAGTGTAAGCCTTTTTACAACACAACACATTGGTATTGCTCTAAAGGCACAGACACTAGTGTGACCAGTACTGACACTGTACCAGGACAAGTTTTAACCATATATTGTATGTCACCAAACAGATTTTAAAATATTAGTGGTTAAAAAAGAAAGAAACAGCTGCTTTAGTCACAAAGTTAACAGAAAACAACAAATGTGTTATCAAAGTTTGTGCAAAACAGAAGCAGACTACATAATCATATCATAACTTTTTTCTTCTTTTTTTTTTACAAAACAAAAATAACACTCCAAGTCATTTGTTTCTTTCCTGTTTTGTGTAGTGGTGAATAATATGGTTGTAGTTTGCTGTAATTTTTGTGTGTTCGACCTATCATAAAGACATCAGGCAGCTTGGTCAGTCAGACGGGGGTCAGTTAGAAATGCGTCTCCTTCTCTGAGATGGTGGATATTTTCCCATCGACCTTCATTTTTGCGTCGTTGGCAGCATAAGGACTGAGGGCGGCGTGTTTCCCTCTCATTTTCAGATCGGGGCTGGGAGTCGTCAACTTCTTCATTCTCTGCAGAGCCAAAGAGAGAAGATGTTAATACTATGGTTCATTTTACATCAGCAGATACAATAAAGACATAAAAAAACACTTTTTTTTCTGGACTACAAATTAATAATGAAAAATGGCATAATGCAATACATATCATTGTAATAAATGTTTTTAATTCATCCTTAGGGTTAATTGTGTCTACATTGTTATCTACACATTCAAAATGCTTTAGAGTTATTTCTCAGTTAATTTTATTCATCACTGAAAATGTGTTTTTCTGATTATAATTGCTTTAAATGTTCAACCTCTCAATACTCACTCACACACAGTAAAATAAATATTGATTACTACTCTCAGACAACAGCTGCCATAAGGACTTGTATCGTGATAATATTTCAAAGCAGTGGGAACAGAAAGCTGTACGTTTGTGTCCCAATAGTTTTGTCTACATAGTGTATCTTGAATTGGCTCAATATCAACAATCTACAACATTAAAATCTGCCTATGAGTATTTGTTTGTGATTAAAAATAGAAAAAAAATGTATTCTGTTTTAAATCATATAGACAGATCTTTGTATGAAGCTATTGTACATTAGGAATACTTAAAGTGCCTTTTGATTACAATACTTCAGTAACTGTATTTCTACTTCTACTTAAGTAAAAAATCTTAAACTTCAAGGTAATTTTTCCATAACTTTCATATAACCTTACTTTTAGTATTTTTTTAAACATGTGGAGACCAGTAAACCCTACCATTAGTACACCTTTTACACTGTAAACAATGTCACAAGGTTACCAAAGGTCAAATACCACAGCTGATAATCTTATATCATAAGTCTGCAATTTATTTATTTAATCCCCCCTCCAGCAAAGGTGAGAGATCATCCAACTGTCACTGCCCCTCAGATGAGACAGATTCAGCAGCTGGACTTTACTGGGCTTATCTCCTTTGCAGGAAGAGATGCTGGTAATAGAGGAGTAACTTTTTTCATTCCTTCGTGGTGCATTGTGAATTCAGCCCGTATGATCTCTGTGGGTGTGTTTTTACCTCAGCAAAGGTGCCAGGAGTCTTCCAGATCATCCAGATAATCCCCAGAGGGATGCAGACCATCGAGGACATGGCCATGAACCAGCCGATACCGTAGCCCCAGTCAGGGTAGGTGTATACGTTGTTGTATTTCAGCGGTTTGTATTTAATCAGGAAGAACAGGAATATTCCCTGCAGCAGGAAAAAATGGCATTCTGTTTGTAGATGTTATTTTACTTAGATACAAGAAACACCTCTGAGCTTTGATGGATAAAGGTCAAGCACTGGATTCAGAGTGGCAAAGTGTTATAATACACAGGACTGTAGTGAACATAAAAATGAAGCCTTCTCTGAAATCTAGATCAACTTTTATGCGAAAACATTTGTAACAGGTCGCTATTTTTACCTATATTGAAATATCTGTACAACACATGCAGTTAAAAAGATATAGAAGTAAAAATTGATTGTCAAGCAACTTTTTCAATTAGAGACTTCAAGAAAATAAACATCATTTTGACTATAAACATATTTCACTCAATATCGAGCTAGATTTAACCAGTACCAAGCTAAAACAATGGTGTACATAACATCCTGTTACCTTCTCAGTTTGAGAATGTTTTGTCTATTATAAATACATATGTCTATTGCATCTAAACATCTATTGCTTGCAATGAGCAAAAAGTGCTTGACTTCTGAGATTTAATTTCCTTCCAGAGGCCAGACTTACATTAGTTTTAACAAATCTAGACAGCACTGGCATTTTTTTTTTTTACTTTAATATGTAGAACATTTTCTAGTATGGCTGTTTTTTGCAGTGTAATACGAACTATAGTAATTATTTATAAGGAAACAGCTGCAACATATAACATAGATGGACATTTTATTCATACAAACATCCATAAATAAATCCGACTTTCACTGTAGCACTAAGAATCCCTAGCCCAAGTGTGTATTTTCTGAACGTGTCGGTTTCATCTCCATGTTGTCTGCTGCTGTAACTGATGCAGTGAACTCACAGCACAGATGCCCGGGGTCAGGATCATCCAGCACCATTTGATGAAGAAGACAGGTTTATATCCAATCATGTCCTCAATATTCATGTAGAATCTATCGCTACCTGAAATGCAAATAACTGTCACTCAGAGTTTCTGGATTCATCATCACAATAATGACGTGATGGATGCTTTTTGACAGTTCATGACCATCTAATCAGAGTTACAGGATGTGGATGGATGTGGGAAATATAGGTATGACAGTAACAAGGGAAAAAAGACTTCAAAGTAAACTACTTGTACTTAATGAGTGTAATACTACGTATCACCACGTATCTGGTTACATTAGTCATTTTGTGTAAATATTAGACAGAGGAAGCAAATATACTGATAATGGAATAAAAGCTGCATATACTTCATGTTTAGGCGTTCAATGCAGACACTGAAGTACAGCTTGACAAAAAAAAGGCCTAACGTTTGCTTAAGAAATACATAATAACTACAATTCACGCTGCTCTTGTGCCATTGTATTGTCAGTTGCAATATGATCTGACTGATAAGATGTGTTGAAGGCCATTCTCCAGCAGAGGGCATAGAAGAAATATCACAGCACCAGACAGAGTGAAAGCATCATACAATGTTCTATTCGTTTTTATGTGTGCGTATGTGATCTGCAAAATAGCTAGTTCACAGTATGTGCTAGTGTTTATTTGACAAAAAAAAAAAAAAAGGAACGGATTTCTGAAGTGAAAAAAGTGAGCAACTCAAAATGTGTCATTTCTTTGAGATCGAGTCATGTTTGAGGTGTAGACTCTCATCTTACCGTACACCCAGCCGATACATATGGACTCGAATATGGCCACAAACAGCAAACACATCCCACTGGCTGCGTACGCATCGAAGAGCTGGAAGACGTACATCCCTCCCTGACAGGACAAGACAGGTGTCAGTTTCCTGTTACATGAGCATCGGATAGAGTTTGATCACATCGTATATGAAGTGAATGAGTGTTGTCTGATGTGGGCTGTCAAAGATACACAGTATTAGATTGTCTTGTCCTTCTGCATTAGAAATCTATGTTGTGAAGTTGATTTACATTTATTATTGTCATATGTTACCTCCCTAGAGAGCTTGTTAAAAGTGACTATACCATCATTAGCCGATGCATTAATGTTATTTAGTCCTACATAGCCTCAATACATTAAAGATATTGTAATGTGAATGCTATAGAATAAGCTTTCATTCTATTATTTGTGACTATTCAATTTTACTTTCGTTTTGTGTCATGCATTCTCGTGTTTCTATTTTCTCATTTTAACATATACTGATACTCACTTGTGCATTTTGTCTTTTCTTTTACTTTTTATTACATATTCCTTAACTTTATTAGTGTTGAACACTCTCTGTACTTAGATTATTGATATTGTATGTCCAAGCACTTATTAAACTGTTGATTTTAATGGTATTATCATGAAATATTTCTATACAAAGCATCTTTTTTGTGCACTGCATTCACTGCACTTGTGTTATATCACCTGTCCCTTCACTACGGATCCACCAACGGGACCAACAGTGTGGTCACATTTTATCATCTGCTCTACCTAACCTATCTTCTCTCAGGATAACTCGTCTGTTCCTTTTCTATTTCCACTAAAAGGGCCGTCATAAATAAAATCTCACATGAATCCGAGAGTAGGGTTACATCACAGCTCCAAACCACTGGTAAACAGCTCAGAATATCATCAAACGTTTCAGTGGCTGTCTGTTTTTCAGCCACATATGAAAATATATTGCCAGATGACCTTCTGAACTCTTATTTACTCCTGCTCTCGGCTTCTTGTGACAATCATGATGGCTCTTTGGGGTGACGAAGAGGATGAAGATGGACAATAACAAACAGTTAAGTCAGTTATTGGGTAGCACAGCTGTCTACAATAAGACATAAGAACAGAAAAGCACTTGTGGTTGTATTTAAACACTAAAATTGACATCAGTTTCCTACTGTTGTATTGTTGCTGCTTCTTTCTAGCCACTATGGGCTAGTAGAGAACAGTATAGTATGTTTACATACTGGGTAGATGAAAGGTGAGTAGACACAAAAAGCTTTTAGTGATGTGGACCTTTTATATAGAGTGAGGATCTAGATTCTCTATTAATACGTAAAGATGAAAGGTCTTAAAAGCAGCCGGTGACTTTAATGCTACTGTGGAAGAACAACCTGAATATCCATGAGAAGAGAATGAAACTAGTAGCTGTAGCAAAGGGGCCAATGTAAATGACTGATTTTCACCTTAAAATTAAGGAAGATGACAATGATGATGATGATGATGATGATGATGATGATGAAGATGACAATGATGATGATGATGATGATGGTCATGATGATGGTAATATTGCTACATAGGAATAAAAGTATAATTCGATGTTGAAACACCTGATTCAAAGTGACCGTTATTTTCACTTGATTGTGGGCTGTAGCTGGACCTTACCTCTGTACACATGATGAGCCCAATGAAGAAGGACACCACAGACATGCCGAGGATCAGCAGCTCTCTGCGATAGCCTCTCCTGAAGGTCTCTGGGTACATGTCCACCACAGCTGTCACTAAACTCTCCACACACACAAACTGAGAGCCACACAAAAATACAAATTTGATCAAACTGCAGGATTTTTTTCTTTACAGAATGACACACACTTTGTTTGGTAATAAATATGCTCCTGTTGGATATAATTTTTACTTCTTTTAGATTTTTTTAAAAACATTTTTTATCAGCTGTAGTACTATGCTTGCATTCAAAGGGTCACTGATCAGTAATAATTTAATTAACTTTGCGTCTTCAAACAGAAGTCCCAAAATAAAAACTTATAACCATAGCTGAAATATTATCATGTCTATTAAGCTTTTTTATCTTAACTAGGTAGGTATACCTGTGATGGAATTATTAAATATTGACAATATGTGACTGTATTGCTGCTGTCGTGATCAGATTCAATGGGACCAACCTGGTTGACGATATGACTTGCAATAAATCAACCAGTAGCTCTGCATATAAATGATTAAAATCCTATGTCTGAAGATACTAATTGAAGAAATTATGTGACTCCACAACCAATTAAATAGATAACTTTTTCTTTGTTTTCGTTTTTCTCATCAGTTGATATTCAGACAGTTGAAATGATGTTTGGTTGGTAATCATCTAAACTTGGGTGGTTCGATACAATAATCTTCAATGCTAAAGACTCTAAAACATCTTTAATTGGTGAAATTCTGCATTTTTTAACATTTCTGTATTGACTTGCATTCCTCACCTGACTGTCCAAGCCGAGGAAGATGAGCATCATGAAGAAGAGGCAAGCCCAAAGTGGAGACAGAGGCATCATGGTTACAGCCTTGGGGTACGCGATGAATGCAAGACCAGGACCTGGAACAAAAACCACATGCATGTCAAAGACTGGGGGATTTCAAGACACTTCTGTTACCATTTTGGATAGCAATAGGATATAACTTTATTGTTGAAAGGCTGTGTTTTTCTACAAGCATGAAAACAGGGGATCTAGTGGACTGATGTAATATGTATGCCTCTATATAACAATTATTACTCTATTGTATTTTACTGAATCACTGAGGTATTTTCCAGCAGGGCAAATATAAGTAACATTATATGTTTTCCAATTTTATGCTCCTCCGAAAGGTTTTGTCTCCTTTAACCTTAAATAATCTTTATTTTTCATGCCTGCTTGTATACAAAGAGTCATTTAACATCCTTAAAAATTGCAGGATATGACCAAAGACCAGGAGCGGCAAATGAATAAGTGTAGTTATTGGGGATGTGATGAGATTCTTTTGCAAATTTAAGACGGATTTGTTTGCAATGAAAGATTTAAGAGTGACTGCATTACTGTATTTAGCACTTATATTGGCGAAAGTCATATAAATAACACATTAAGCTCTGTTCTCACCACACTTGGAGACAAACATTTCAAATCTCTTGCTCTGTCACATTCGCTAAATCATTTATACTGACTTAAATAAATCATAATGCGGTGGTCTAAGAGCCAAGGTGAGGAGTGTGGAGTTATATAACTCAGTGTGTTTAGCCATTATAAGACGATATGATGGATGTGGGGGCATGAAGACACACAGAAAGCTTTGTGTATTTTTCAGAATCTGCTTTACTTATGGTGTGTATATGGGATATGCTGTTGGTTACATAATTAGATATTTATTGTGATTATTGCATATATTCTTATATTTACTGCTTGTATTTTTTATTATTACTAGTATTATTACCATTACTTTTCAGACCAAACATATCAGTACAATTAAGACCACAAAGCAATAATGACAGGTGGTAATGAATTAGAAAACCGACATTAGATGTTCTATTATTCTCTCACCAGATTCTGCCACAGCCTCAATGGGAACATTTTGTTCATAGGCCATAAATCCAAGCACAGAGAAGATGGCAAAACCTGCTACAAAGCTGGTGCCGCTGTTCAGACAACACAGCATGATGCAGTCCCTGAGGAACAAGACAGAGAGAAAAAGATCGCACTTACTGATACACACTTACTGTCACTGGACGTTCACTATAACCAATACAGATGGATAGTGGTGTAGTTAGTTTCACAGATACTGCACATCGCAATATACGTGGAAACAAATGATCCTTTTGTGTCACTGACCGGTGTTGTTTCATCTATATTATTGTATTCCATGTAGCGCAGTTTAAAGCACACTATTATTTGTAAGGTACAGTACATTGCATGCATATACTTACCTATAGCAGTTATTGTTGTAGGCATTGTAACTTCCAAGAGCAGTAAGACAGCCCAAGCAGATGGCGTAGGAGAAGAAGATTTGGGTTCCAGCATCAACCCATACCTGATCGTAAACAAGGATAAACACAAGCATACAATATATACTGTAGACACACGGAGGAGCGGTTGAGATGAAAAAAGTTGACAAAGACACAAGGGGTCCTCCCAACAGCTTTGCTACTCAGATGAGACAAGATTTCAAGTCTGTCTCATTTTGTGATCTATCATGTGTATGGTTGCATATTTCATATACTCTTCCACTCATTTGTTATTTGTTGAGAGACCCCTTAAAGTGTCCCCAGCGGACATATAGTACATCCATAAACATAAGAGTTCAAGGCATTTATAGTTTAATATACTTTATCAAACAAAATGTCCAATTTAAATTTTTTAATAGATTAAATCATAGGAATAAAATTGATATACAAGAAGAAAAAAGTCATCATGATATTCAAAGAGACTGCTTTTTATCTGCTCTAATGAAATCATTTCTTTAGTTATGCTGTATCTACCTGATCTTCTTCATATCACTGATTTTATGAGGAAACTATGGCTCAGCTCTACTGTTTCTGTCTCTTTTCCTTTGGGAGGCACCCAGTGGAGCAGCATGAATCATGGATTAACATCCTAAAAGTAGATACAAAGACATCCAGTACCTCAGTATTAATACTGTGCTTCACATATTAATACTTCATTCTGCACTTTTTGGTGAAGGGACTGGTGAGGTTTGATGTTAAAACATTTATTTTTCACACTCAAATCAGCATGAGCAATGGCTCAGCAGTAAGTGGCAAGGTGCAAATGTTTTCTGTAAGGGTAGTTAAACAATTCTTTGAAGACACAGCTAAGCCCAGCATTGCCCTACAGTTGACCTGTAAAGCACCTCTGCTGTCAAAGTGGTATAGAAGCTGGAGAGTTCATTACTTCACTCAGCAAAATTAAAGGCTAACTCACCTCATTATCCAAATAGGGAAATTCAGTCTCTACATATCCCATCCCAGTATATAGATAGCACCTAGCATTAGTGCATAGTACATAAGGAGCAGTGGGCTGCCAGTGAATATGCTCAGGGACCAACTTCATCAGTGCTGTGGTCACCAACTCTGACGGGACAATAACCCATCTGGGGGACGAGTCTTCTTTTTCCTGGCTTTAGACACCCTGTTCAGAAAACTCCAACTACCACAGTTTGATTGTCAGCTTGCATAGACTGTCACTGTGCTGTCTGTCCTGATGATGGCATGGTGAACCATCAGTTTATGTCTCAGTTGTTATGGCTGATCTAGAGTCTGCTGACCCTACAGCTATTATGAAAAGTATGCCATCAAAGATGCAGGTACAAAGTCTGGTCTGGTGGAACCCCAATGAATTCAAGCTCAACAGATACCTTTTGACAGACCACACGTATAGGAAGATGAGAGGGGCAGCATCTTGCTCTGTGGCAGCAATTAGGACCTTAAGATGAAGGAGGGTCCCTGTTGACTGTAGAATGTAGCTACAAGCAGCTGAAGCAGGATTTGAAGTCATCCTGCCTCTCTGAAGTTGCTTCAATGGTTTCCATCCTGGAGTCCAGAGCCATGCCCAGAAATGCTGTCACCTGGGAAAACTGGAACTTGTTGTTTCTGCAGTTCAGATGCAGACCCAGCCTTTTAATATACTCCAAATGCGGGGCCACATGACAACAGCATTGCTCCTCTGAGACCACATAAACCAACCAATTGACTAGATAAATGGTGATGGTCAGAGGGGCTACATAAAAATAGGATGTGGTAGCCATGTGTCATGCCTAAAAATCCTCCATCTAGATCCTAAAGTCTCTGGTTTTGGTGGAAATACAAGGCAATTGTCTACCTTGAGCGCTTGGCAAGTTTAGACAGGCTGCTTAAACCTCTTGTGCTAAGCAGCAACATTCCCAAGGCCATTGCAACAACTGCACGGCAAACAGAGTTTAAGGGTCCACTGTCAATTTCAATAAATGTGTTGCTAAAGTTCAGTAGCAACTAGCGTCAGTATACTCAAGTATATATACTCAAGTAGCATCAGTATACTCAAAAACTTCTACACCTGCACGGTAGAGAGTATCCTTTCGGGTGGTATCATCACATGCATGGGGAGCAGCTCCAACCTGGACTTACTGGTCATGAGGAGGGTAGTTCGCTCAGCTGAGCGCATCATCAGAACCACCCTCCCCAACCTACAGGACATTTATACCAGATGCTGCAGAACCAGGGCCACCAAAATCCCGAGAGAGCCCACTCACCCAATAAACTATTTTCACTGCTGCCTTCAGGGAGACGCTACTGCTGCCTGAAGGCTAACACAGGGAGGATGATGAGGAGCTTCTTTCCTCAGGCCAACCGCATCCTCAACAAACACCTTACAACTGCACATTGCACACTAAGCACTTATAATCCTCTTTATGCACATATAATCCACTTTATATTTATATTCATATTATATTAATATACTTCTTAGTTTATCGTGCACTTGCTTATTTGTTTTTTTGTCTTTTTACACTGTTGTCCTTTTGTTGTTTGGTTGTGTGTAAGCATCCAGAGGAGAGACACACAATACATTTCACAGCACGTTGTACAATGTATGATTATGTATGACAAATAAAGCTCATTTGCTTTGATATTGTAATTTTCCTCCCTCAAGCAAATGGATTTAATGGCCTCAATGCAACCACAACATAACCTTGAATATGCACAGTATTTGGAGACGGTGCATACTGTTTAACGCTCACAATCAATGTGTGATATCTTTAATAAATTGCCACTTACACAGCTCTGTTTGATGGAAGTAAATTTATGCGCATTAGGTGCAATTCTGTTGTTCACTTGGCATTTTGGGTAAAAGAACTTCCCCTATGTGGAAGATCAATCCATTGTCACCGTTCTGTAGCCCTTTCATTATCTATGTTGTAGCAGTTTTGCAGTATAGAGGAATAAACGTGCCACAACTCTCTTTTTCAAACCGGTGTTCATCATTGTCTTTTCAGATAAATACAGGTAACACTGTACGGCAATAGGCTTTCTATTCTTCTTGTATCTCTTATATTACTTAACAATCACGTGGAAATGAGTCACAGTATTTTGATTCATGGACTTCATGGGGATTTACACATGTACAATTCTTAATTCAGACAGCAGGAAAATGTGCATTATGAAACTAGTTTGTAGTGGAGCACAGGACCCCAGAACTCACAGGATAGCATGGGGTGCTGGCGAATTCAAACTTAATGCAGCATGGCTCTTTGAAAACTCTCTCACATCACCATTCAGCCACTAATCTCATTTCCCCACCGAGAAACAATTAACAAACGCACGGTCTTCGCTCCCTCCTGGGAGTAACCACGGTAACTTCTGTGACCTCACAAACACAGGACTGTTCCTGTGGAAGAACAGGCCTTTCTCTCCTAATGTTCATTAATGTTCCCTTTAGTTCGCCCTCGGCTGATGGCCGCACAGCGCAGGGGAAACCTTAAAGGCCCAGGCTCAGAGAGAATCACTTGTTGATGTTGTGCCTAATTTGGCCGGCTTGTGTTTGGTTATGTTGAGACTGTGGCTCCAGGAAACTTTTCTACTGTGTGAAAGTTGGATGACATTGGCTGTAAGATAGTGTCCTTGTAATGTAAATGTTCTACTCTTAGTGCTCCTCACGTTCTCCTCTTTTAATTAATAAGATCCATAGGTGATTATGTAAGGTGCACCATTACACAGAGGGATGAATCAATTAGATGTTACTGCTACTTCTCTTTTGAGTAAGAAATCAATTACCCTCATGTAATTTGAAAAGGATTGAGTTCTGATCATATTACACACATTTTTTGTTCCAGTTACTTGTAGTTTGTTCTCACTGTGACCCTACCAAGAGCTAATGCAACATGTAATGACATACTGACATACGTAGATTCAGTGAGACTTTCTGCCTTTGTGTCACATTTTACAAACATTTTTCTACCTTTCTTTTTTTTTAAAACCAGGAAATACATACCGTAAGATTAAAACAGGCAGCAACACAATAAGGCGTCAGACAAGAGTGCAGAGACATAAAACATAACACAACTTACAATACAAAAATAAAATATCAAATGTACTGAAGATAATTAATATGTAGAACCACATGTTTCTGTCTGCATTTTATTTCAGATCACTTTAATATTGTCCAATGAGGCCAGTTAATTAAGTTTTTAGCGGCTTCTGTAATTGATTCAAAGCAGAAGGAGCAACAAATGTAAACAACTAATCCTCCCATTAAGAAGAAATTATCACGATGATGTGTCAATGATGCAAACTGTTAGAGGTGATTCAACACTTTCAGTCCGGTTTATCTTATTTACACTTTGAAATTATTTCAAATCTGATCCAATGATAAACAGATTCTTAACCTTATGTGTCTATTCTTACTTGCATTCAGTGTGTCCTATGTCAGTACTATCTACCGATTTAGCAGTGCAAATACAGTACAGGCAGCCAGGAGGCAGCCTAGTATTTGGTGTCAAAGAGCCCAGTGGTATAGAGAAAGGTAGATGGAATGGCTATAGGGGAGGGTTTAAAAGGGAAGTGAAGAGAAATGCAGGAGTGGTGGACTAAAGACGAGTGGAAACAGAAGGATAGTGTAAATAAGAGAAGAAAATGGACATAATACTGCACAGATCCTACGAATTCACCTTTTTTAGCAGCTATTGAACATATTTTAATGGGAAACAGAATGTCTGGGAGTGAAACCAAACCGGTTAAAGACATTTGTTTTATCTTCTATAAATGATTGTAGTTATACTATGGATCTATTATTAATTTGAGCAGGACTTCATGTAGCTGCGCACACAAACTCAATGTAGAGGTAGAGACAAGATTAGTAAATTATGATAGTCTGAGTGATGTACCTGAGAGACGTTTTGTCTTTTAACAGATCTAGAACCTTTGAATTACAAATTTTCTGGTTTTGGACATAAAGGAAAGAGTTGGACGACTGACAAACAGAATCCAACTGCAACAATGAATGAATCAAGGAATGAAACAAACTAAAACTGTAGTTTTGGTCAGTCTTCAAGCAAAATTTAAAATTTGCTGGTTTCATCTTTATTGAAGAAAAAAAAAACATCCAATATTGGCTGGCACCATGACTCAATAATAATAAAATAATAAAATATGACTTTTTATGCCACAACGTGCAGGTATAAATGTGAATGATTCTTTGTTGTCAGTTGTGAATAGAACATAGCGCGGATTGTTAGAAGGGAAATTAGTGTGAGAAGTGTGTAGAGGAGGGGTGATGCACAGTTCAGGGTGGATGGTGAGAGGGAGGGTAAGAACTAAAGAGAGAAAGGTATAGGATAGTAGAGAAGGGGGGAGGCATGATGAAGTTCAGGGCGGGCAACACACAGCCACACACCACTCCACACAGGCCCATGAACAGAACAGAGGCCTGATTGTCCCTGAGGAAGCTAATTTAACATTGGTGTCAGAAGTAATGTCTTCCTCTGCCAAACAGCAGCTTTATCACCCTCCGTCACTCTCAGTGCCTCTGTTTGCGTCTTTGTCCCTGTTTTCTCACTCCTTCAATGTCTATCGGTATCACTGTTTCTCTTTCATTCACTTTACTGCATGTAATACAGTATATGTGTAATACATGCAGATATAATAATATATCTGGGAATATCAAAGCTGGTTAAAAGTGTACTTAAAATATTCTTACGTCAATCCAATCTGTTGTAAGTGAATCTATTTGTCTTAATTTACTAAATTTAGACACCATGCTCATACTGGATACATTGTCCCATTGTAGTTTGATAGTTATGGATGTAATAAGTAGTAATATATAAAGACATGCAGAAGTAAATACATCTATTTTAATTTGTTCCATGTTTACATTATAGTGTGTCATTAAAGCTGTCATTATGCATGATATGGTATGTTTATCACTGCTATCTCATCATGCGTGCCTGCCTTGAACAGTGAGTTGTGCAGAACAGTCTGACTTGTCTTATTAGAGGGTTCATTTCTAATTACTTCTCAGAAAAACAACAGTCCTTATTATTGCATCCATGCGCCTGCTGCTGCCATCAGGGGTGCAAAAACAGGTGTTGATTTGGGAACAGGGGAAATGTACCAATTGGAACCTATTTCTGCATGTTTGTGAAATGTTGTCAAGTTGTTGTCATTAACTTTAACAGACAGATGTTGCAAAAAGAGTTTTAAAAAAAGATACAACACTTGACATTCTTACTTTAATTCCAAGAAAACCTTCTGATTCTTTGCTTTTGCTGTGATAAGTAAACGTGTCATACTGCATATACTTTTATCAGAGTACAGATCATGTTTGTCAATTAAAACATCAAACACGTGTGTCCACATCAAGAACACAAAATAAACTTGTAAAACCATGATTATGAACACTGTTTTATTTATTATTAAGCTATATGCGCCACAAATCACTATTTAATATTCATTCAGGTAGTATACCTGTCAAGTTTTATGACGATTGATGCATCTATTGGTGAGTAGGGATAGATTCATTATCAAACATAATTGATTTTTTGGATCAGATCTGATATTCACATTCTGTTTGTCTGCCATTACTGTTCTGTGTCCATGAGCAATG
Source organism: Apogon talboti (assembly GCA_037367365.1). Lineage (NCBI taxonomy): Eukaryota > Metazoa > Chordata > Actinopteri > Kurtiformes > Apogonidae > Apogon > Apogon talboti. The sequence goes on along the minus strand of JAPQRQ010000022.1, from coordinate 14,142,132 downwards.
TTCTGCCCACAGAAGGTTACACATCAGGAGTAACAGCCTGAAATCACAATAAAATATTAATTTATTTACTAGGACTCATCATTTACAACAGTCCCATTTCAGTTTGAAAAGTGACAAATATTATGGTGATAAATATTGTTGAAATAAAAATTTAAAAAGAAAAGTGCAAGGACTGCTGCAGAAATACATACATATCAGTCAAAAGTAGGTAGGTTTTTCTTTTTCATTTCTTTTTAATATCTGCATGTGTTTCTTTTCTTTTGCCATTTAAAGGCAGTTATTGTCATGTGATCGACATGAACAACATCCCATGATACACTGAGGATTTACAATTGACCATATCTTTTGTATTATAATCTGTTGAAGATTCTGTAGTTGAAACACGTTGGCAATGGTGTCCTTATAAGTAATAAAGGCTTTTTATTTTTGTATCAGAACACCTTGGACGTGTATTTTTGCATTTTTTAAAATTACCTTTTTAAAAATTGATGAATAAATGAATTTATTCTTATTTTTTAGTTACAGCAAAAGGTATCTTTGATGAACACTTCATTCCCTTAAACACTTTCACATTTTATGTTTTTTGACCTAATCAAGCGTCTACTACCAAATTTTTATTGTCATATTGAACTTACTTTATTTGGTTTGAGTCATCTTAAAGCGCTTCAACAAAGTTTACAAGAAAAGCTTTTGCTTTTATTGTAAATGTGCATTGGTTCACAATATTGATTGACTGTCTTGATTACTAATAATCAGTAGGTACTGGCCATATTATCTATTATTATTATTATTATCTATTACTATCCATGGGCCATGTTGGTCTCACACACAAACAGAAAAACTTGAGTGAAAACAATAACCTACTTTGCTGGTGTGTAGTGTGATTAAAACAATGTTATAAAGCACTAAATGAAATAACACAAGAAGCACAAGTAAGAAGATCAACAATGGCCAAAATGTCCAATAGTTGAGGAGAAATATCATGTTCGCTTGATTTATCCCAATGATGACTTATATGAGGTATGTGGATGCCAAGTTTTCTTTTTTTATATATTAGAGGACATTTATTGTTTTTTCAAATAAAAACCACATACAGTATTTAGAATTTAATTCATTATTTGACACTATTTATCATCTATCATCTATCCCTGCGTTTTAATATTTCCTTTCTTTCTCACAGAGTCTTCATCTATCTCTATTCACGTTGTCATGACACCCCATCCACTGACATTTTCTGCTACACTGTTGCCTAGCGACCTGAGCTGTCAGCCTCTTCCAGACAAGGTCAAGGAGTCTCCTCAGCGTTTGTGTTAGTGTGTCTTCATGAGCTAAACGTAATACACCACCTCTATTAGCCTGAACAACCCCGGGTTCTCAGTACTCACATTATTTACCTGACCCTTGATCATCTCACCACCAGCCAAAGTGTCAACTACGACGTCCAGGTTCGACTTTATACCACTGCAATGTAACTACCAGTAGAGCAAAGTTCTAAGATGTATGAAAGAGTCACCTGCATTTAAAGGTTTGCTCATCGAAAGATACAGCTCAATTGGGAAATAGCTGTTTTCTGAAAGATGTAAGATGTTATATGTGTATGCTGTGTGTGTATTTTAAAGGGATAGAGTTTGTAGCTAGTGAAAGGTGCAAAAAAAGATCAGTCCTACTCATACAAACAACAACACCACCTGTCCGCCTGGCAGCCACTCAAATCCTGACAGTTGGGTGTGAAGCAGGGGTAGACATTCATTCCTGTTTAGTCTAGTTTATGCTCCCCACTTTACTTTTGTACCCTGTGCATAGCTACGTAACTTAACAAAAACTGTTAAAATAAACATCAGTCAATGGATGGATATTGGCCCATTTGATTTGGTTAAAATCAGTTCGACATTTGTGCAATACTTGGCTTTAGATGGCCATGTTCACATGTTGCCTCTTTTGATTTTGTACTATATATAAATATAGCACAGCTTGTTTGATTAACTTTGTGCATGATATTAAAAAGGCAATAAATGTAAAGCATGCATAAGCCTACCTGAGGGTCAGAGAGGCGTGAGATGTCTGGGTAGAGGTAGAACTTGATGCCGTCATACGCTCCAGGCAGCGTCACTCCTCTGATTAGCAGAATCAACAGCATAAAGTACGGAAATGTAGCTGTCACGTACACAACCTGCAAGTGTAAATATGCACAGATTTCATGTGTTAATTCATGGAATTAATTTCAAAGACTTGCAGCTTTGGAAACATAAAAAGTTATTTATCAGTGCTGTCTTTGTAACCCAGTGAAACACCTGCACAGAACCGAAGGTGAAGGGTATCAACAATCGAGAAAGGCCCACAGATGAAGAGAAAGAAGAGTGTGAAGGTAATAATGGAGACAGGGACACTCTATCCCCAGTCCGACACACACGGCCACAATGTGCCACAGTTCACAGCGAAGGTGAGGCGCTGTTCAGTTGACAGTTTTTTAAAGAACTTGTCCAGCAGTAACACCTCAAAGGGACAGGTAATGAGCTTCAATAGCATTAAAGAATTAATACAAACCTATACTTCTGTCACTTCTGTCTTTAACCTTTCTCGTCAGCAAGTTCTTTATCAGCAAGGTTTTTCTGCAGCACTAATTGAAGATATAACGATTCATAAATGCACATTTTATGTTGATTTATAATAAAAATCACTGCCTTCAAAGGTGTATCCAGCAATCACTTCTATGTACATGCAGCTGAAGGCCATCATATGGTATAAGCAATAGACATAGCATACTACATGGCATGCACAAAGCATCACAACCCTAACTTTGTATAAAATGTACTTCATCATGCATTTGTACATATTGTGATGAGTATCAGCCACATGAAGTTGTACTATTTTTAAGGACAAATGTACACTTACATGTAATCTTTCCAGAGTCAACTCTACAACAATAAGCATCACACACACCTCCTGTACAGTAGCACTGTACTTGCAAACTATCAAACCAACGCTCCTTTTTCATTGAACTATTGAGGTTTTGCAGAATTGTGCTCGACATCTCAAGACTCTTAGAAACCTTTGAACAAAGACCCTGGCCTCTTGGAAGGCAGAGGCGGGCAACATACATCCCCTGGCTTGCTGGCATCCAGTCAAAGTCCAATTGAGGACAGAACAGGACAGAACAGAGCCGGGCCAGGGGACTGAAAAGAAAAGAAGGCTCCTCTGGCCCCGTCTCTTAAGCAGGAGAAGCCCAGAGGAGTGATGCTGGCAGTGTGGGAAAATGTGCCTCTCTTTGAGGCTCGCACATGGGTACACACAAACGCACACACACAACTTCATTCACAACATAGAAATGAGTGCACATACTACAGGCACAGAAAAAAAATGACAATTTACATACTCTTACATGCATGATACTCCAACTACCCACGCAGCTCTGATCACATTACTGCACTGCTGCACTTTTATGAATGGCCTTTGAGAAGAAGCTCCCTTTGGGTGTGGAAGGGAATTTGGGGAAGGAGGGCGACTTACATGAAATTCATTTCACTGACACGTGATAAAGAAAGTGTGACTAATTTAAATAAAATCAACTCAAATCCTTCAGAAAGTAAACACTTCCGGTCTGAATATTTTAACCTAAAAAGACATTAATCAGAAGTTTATGAAGAACTGCAATCTTTAGCCATGCAGTATCTAAATAGTAAGGAAGCGTGAGCCTTAATGAGTCTCTCTGCTCTAAGCTCTGTTAATCCTAGAGTGACCGATAGTGTGGGAAATGTAGTCTCCTTCCCAACAGATCCCTCCTTCAATTTGTCAAATAAAACGATTACACATCCTAAACCTTCTCTACCTCTTTCTCTTCATCTCTGTGGAGATGAAAAGCACAATATTCAATCTCTCCATGAACTTTTGATGCTCCACATGCTCCTTCCAGCTCACCACGGGTAAACATTTAAGCCACCACAAATTTACTGGTCAAGCTTGCCCCTGCCTCGCCGTAAATTTAACAAGAGAGCTTAAATGTGAGAATGGCTGGCAAACAGGGCCAACAAAGCAAACAGCTTAGCAGAGTCAGACCTGAATGGGCTGTAGGGTCTGGGGAGAAGAAAGCACCTCTCTCTTACAGCTCGCAAGCTGTGGTTAATTTCTCATAGAGAGAACGAGAGGGAGAGAGGCAGCAGAGGCGGAGACTGGGGGTATACTCTGCATGCTCCTCATGAACGCTCTCCTTTCCTCTAGTGAATACAGGAATCAATCTTGGACCGGCTGCTAAAGCCCAGCCATGAAGAAGCATTCTCCCCTCTTACTTCCCAGCCAGACAAAAGGCACTTCAGGGAGATATAGGCATTGCCGCCTAGTTGTTTTTTCCCCCGTCATGTAGAATGTGAGCCCATTAATTTTTCCTCACTCACACCTCTCTACTTTTCTCTTTACTTGCTTTCTTCCCTCTCCGTTTCTCACTCTATCTCTATCTTTCTACTTATTCTGGCTCGTTGATTCTGAGAGGAGTTTCTTAAGGGGCGCTGAGCACTTAAAGCAAGGTGCAGAGTCCTCTGTGTCCTCCTCAAGGCTGGTGGAAGAGACTTAGAGGAGGACATTAAAATGGAAGGGCTGATGGGAGGAAAGGTAGAAGTGGCTGGTGCAGACAACCCTTTGTCCTCTACTTGCACGGGAAGAATGTGCGCAGCTGTGAAAGAGTTGTTTTGAGGACAAGCGTCTGGCTGTTTCACTGTATAAGATAAAAACTCAACCTGCTCCAGTGCATAATAACTGACCGTAAAAGAAAAGCAAGCGCTCACATACTCCTTACATTTCATGGATTGATAATATCATACATGCTCATTGCATACAACCGTCATGTGTTTCTCTCCCAGCGATGGAAATAGTTCATCCACGCACAAAACATAATAGTAAACATGCATTCCTCTGTCTTACCTTGCCAGTTGACTTGGGCCCCTTCCAGATGCAGAAGTAGCAGATGAACCAGGCCAGGGCCAGACACATGGCCAGCTCCCAGCGCACTCCCCCCATGTGCTCAATACCATCTGATATCTTCAGTACTCTGCGTCTGTCATGTCCCAGAGAACACAGATGGTTACTGGTTTGCATTTTGATTTCAGGACACTTAGGTCGATTACTGTGTGTCACATCCAAAGGACACCATAACAGCTTTAAAATACAAAAAAATGAAACCATTACTTAGATCAGTCCTCTGGTATTTTTTATCAATACTCTAAGAGAGTATGAAAAGTATTAAATAACTTAAGCAAGGCGAAGGATGATGAAAAATAAATCAATATTTGCTTTGCTGGACATAAGGAGCAAATTAAATATTGTTACTTCTTGTGGTTAACACTAATATCACTCAAACTCAAAATACTGCACCATGGAGTTTAAATACTTTATACGATAATCATGGTCCAATCTGACAACTTTTAGATATTTGAGAAATGACGTACAGTACTGTGCAAAAGTTTTCAGCTGCCTTTAGATTTGTTGTTTATACAGTATTGAAATGAACACGCATATTTATTTCTCAGTCTCTTTTCTTCAGATACAGCAAGAAAAATGTGCACAGTCTTAAAAGACACACAAAAAACTGAACTAAATGGGTTCTAAAAGTTAAAATCAGTACTTACTGTGACCCCTGACCCCATGACAAGCAGCAGCAAACTTTACAGCAACAAAAACAAAAAATTCAGTGAAAAAAAAACAGCTTTTATAAACCAAAGTGGTCATATTTAGTGTGACCTTCATTTTACACTTAACATGTCTTTAATCGTTTTGTTCAGACAAGATGACATTTTAAGCATTCACTTTCTGATTTTTCATTCCAGGTTTCATTCAACACATGCCAGATGTTTCCAACGGGTTTTGCCGCTTCTTGTCATGGGGTCAGGGGTCACACTACACACTGACTTTAACCTTTATAACCCATTTAGTTCTGTTTTTTGTGTGTCATTTAAGGCTGTGCACATATTTCCTGTATTTTCTTGTTGTATCTGAAGAAAACAAACTGAGAAATAAATATGCATGTTCATTACCGACACTACAAAAACAACAAATCTACAGGCCGCCTTAAAAATGTTGCACAGTACAGTAAATATGCAACACATCCCTATTTCTGCAAAGCAAAAATCCCTTAAAACGGGTTTTAAAAAGTTACATACAAGACATATAATGTCTAAGTAACTAAGCATACTGCATCACATGATAAATATGCTCACCATGACCAAACAATTTCCCTGTGCATGACAAACAGCAGCACAGGAAACCTTATAAAACCTCTGTGACTGAAGCTATCGCTCCTTTTTTACATCCTCGGTGACTCATTCTCATGCTGCTGCTAAACTGAAATTGCAGGTTAAGGCTACAGCCGGCAGATTAATAATGATACAAATCTGCTACCAGAAGCTGTGGAATTATTTGTATTAATGTGAAGATGACATGGCAAGAATCCTGAAGCTCCTTCACTCCTTCCAACTTCTACAACCCACTTTCCATTAGTCATTCGATATTGTACACTTAGACATGGGAAGCAAAGCACTCCTCCAGGAACTGAGTCTCCTCTACTCTCCTAGATTCAATTTGCAGTGGTTGTTAAATCTTCAAAGGATTACATACGGCTACAGATTAGCAAATATCTCTGATGAGTAAAGAAACCTGCGCAAAATCGATCAGAATGCCATATTGCACCTCTGGAGAAAAGAAATGACGTGATGCCCTATATTCTGCTGAATCTGCTGTTGGAACATCTCATGGACAAAATGCACTGTGGTCTAGATTTTTTTCACCTGTAAAGCAATGAAAAAACACTTAAAATGAGTCAAAAAGAGACTCTCCATATTTGTGGTTGTCAAAATTTTGGTAGCCAAATTCATCTTAAAGAGTAGATCACCAAAAGAGAAGCCAGACATGACAACATTAGCCCAAACACCGATGCTTGAAAGCAGCACCATTCCAATGCTATACATGTACCAGTGTTTAGGATGCTTATATTATGGATGTATGATAGGCTCATGGCTGCAGTATATACAGCCAGGCATGCTATGAGATTGGCTCATCCTAGCCTGTACATTTCTTTTTAGAGTGATGCCATCACAGGTTGTTGGTGAATCCAAAGTGTGTTTCTGTTTTTTTAACACATACTCAGGAAACAGCATTGATGGAGGATGAGAAGCGAGACCGGGTTCACCCCTGGGGCTCCTGACCAGCCATTGATCATCATGACATGTTCTTGGTGGCCAGCCACAGGTTCAACACAGTCCCCCTGTCCCTCCCCTGGTCACGCAAAAGGCCAAGATGTGAACACTAATGTGGATGCGTATAAGTAAGAATATTTTAACAATAATCTGTGTAAATTGATTGTCTATACATGCTGTTTGCATATTGCAGACATATTTTATGAATAATTTCTGGCATGTCGTTTCTATAAGAGTTTAGTTTTGCATGTGTTTAAGTTAAGTATAAACATCTACCGTCTGCGGGGCGTCCCTCGATGGAATCAAGTATTCATGTATGATCTGTTTGGCTGCTGTTTGGTGGGAATTCGGCGAACACAGCAATCGCAAAACCGCCGAGCGAAGGTGAGCCAAAACAAATGCTGGAGCGGGTACACTGTTGTAGGAACCTCAAGCCGACACAATCGACAGGTACATTCTGGAAGACTGAGCTGAACATTTACTGTAATCAGGGATGCTTTGCTGGTTTTGATGCCAAGATAATGACCACAGTAATGAACAAACCCCAACTCTGCTGTTCTTGTAAACATTAAACTGCATTGCAATGTTTCTCTTGCAAAAATATTCAACAACCTCCTGCTATTTGGCTCAGACATATTTAACCATGTGAGCAAATATTTTCACGGTTTATAGTGACGCAGGTTCATTCATTTGGATGTTTCTGAGTGAAAACCAAACAAACCAAAGGGGAGAATGTATTTATGCCTGTTAGTTCTAGAAATAAATCAAATTATTCTGCATATATTTATGGTTAAATACTTTTAAGTACACCTGCGTCTTTAGTGCTGTAGTGTGAATATAGATTGTACTTTTGCTATAGGGCATAGTGTCATCGTTCATTAATATGACTGGTACAATAAAGAATAAACATTAGCTTTGTCGCACAAAAACTGAAACATCCATGCAGATGAGAAAACACAGCTCAGTTAATTTGCAGCTTTGATGTTTGTTTGTGCTGTATATACAGTACACAACACAACAGTCTGTCTTGGCAAAGATTAAGCAAGGCTTGGTCAGTTGCTATTTTTGCCAACAACATGGTGGTTGGCTCCCTCTCCACTGGTAACGTCTTACTAGCGCTAATCAACTCCACTTAGTTTCACTTCAGATTGTAAATATGGGAAGTGATCGAAATGTAAGTTCTGAAGCCAAAAATACTTTGAAAAAGACAGTCTGATGGCTATAAATGATATTTGACCTAGCAGTGTAAACATAGGCACTGGCAGCGAGACAGGAAGTGTGGTCAGCATTACACACTGACATGGCCTGATCCGCTGCCACACACATGGCTCTAGCTGGGAGACAGCTGGCCTACCAAGGCCTGCTGACACACAAATATGAAAAGGGCTGACTAATTATTGGGGGAAAGGTTAGGGGGGTCAGTAAAACAGTCTGGAGCTGTCAGCCACTCTGCTTTTCAACAATATTTTACATAATAGCATTTAGACAGGGCTGGAGAACTTGGCGAATGACTCTACTAAAAGACTATGTCAAGGAGGAAAAGTGCCCGCCAACCAGGATTTTGTACTTTGACTTTGCATACAAAAATCAGACGGAATTAGGAGAGGGTGAAAATCCTTTTAAAAACATGTACTCACTCCCAGAACTCGATGACTGGAGAAGATGCATTGGGGTTTGTGATGTTGGTGGCATTTTCTCCATAGTAGTCAACGCAGTATTCTGTAGAAACACAAGCATTTTTTAGGAACGATCTTCACATAGAAAGTTGGTGGAGAGATGATATAGCTCACAATTATAGAGTATTTTCTACTTTCTTATATCTAAAAACAAAATGATGCATTGGATGTTTTGTGCTGATAAGAATCATCTTCTGTCTTATTCAGTGTTTATTCCTCCTACCTGTATTCCAGTAGTGCCCACAGCCAGCCCACGGCAGCTCAGTGGTGAAGCAGTTGAAGAGGTAGAAGATGGCCCAGGCTAGGATCACTATATAGTACACGTTTAGATGAGCTTCAATCACCTGTGTTGCATAGCCAATACCTAAAAGGGGGAAAACAGATGAAGAAAAAATAATGCAAAGGATAATAAATTAGACATTATTCAATTTAATTACAGAAAGAACACAATTTTTCTAGCATGTTCAGTTTTGCCTTTGCGTTGATAAAAATCAGGTGTGTGTGTGTATATATGTGTGTGTGTATGTGTGTGTGTGCTCTCACCCTCGAACAGCGGGCAGATCTTCCTCCAGCAGGTGATGCCTCCCTCACTGGTGAACTGACCCAGAGCGGTCTCCAGGAAAAACACAGGGATACCGCAGCACACGAAGAAGATGACATATGGAACGAAGAATGCACCTACACACACGGAGACACGTAGGAGGGAGAACACAACACAACATTCATATTACTGATCCATACTGCAATAACAAGAACAGAGCGAGAAAAAGCCCAAACTGGGCTTTCTTTGACAGTTATGAAAATCAAAAAGTCCAGGTGAAGCAGTCTCAGCCACTGCGATGCCACACTTGAACTGT
>JAPQRQ010000022.1:14100325-14125575 GCA_037367365.1 Apogon talboti | reverse complement strand
TTATATTGGAAACATCATGATGCAACAGTTTTTTCAGATGCATTCTTAAAATTTTTTATGGAATGTCATTTGCGGTGTACAGTTGTTTCTTTTTTTTTTGTAGAAAGCTGTGAATTTCTTGTCCTCATATGTGGACAGTGGGTCCTAGGAGGTTAAAGTGTCTTTAAGAGCTTTAAGAATACTAATCACTATAAGTAGATGTCAGTAAAAATCTGTCTAAAATGAGAGAGAAAATGGACATTAGAAGAATCTGTATCTAGTACCTTTTAAACTGTTATAAATGATGACATCCAGTATCATTTACATCATACACAAACAATTTTACTGTTACTAACATCTTTCAGTGTTTAAACATAAATGGTGCAAATATCAATGCATTTCTATGGGGTTGAATATTACCTGAATATGACTGTTATAAGTATGATCACTAATATTTTTAATCTGGAGTGATATTAACCATATTTAACGACAGAGAATGTAACACAAGACAATTTCAGGAAAAGTTAAAATTTGGAGAGCTTCAACATTTTAGTGGCTATTTGAGTTTCTGGATCTGCATTGTGTGGCACGTGTAGCTGTTATGATTGGGATCAAGCTTAGATGAGTTTTTCCTGCATGTTTGCATTTAATAAAGATAGTACTGAGCAGAGTGTGAGTATTTTGGAGCCTTTGTTTTCTTTTACACAAGTCATGCATAATATATTATAAGAAAGAGATGATTCATTTGACTGTATTGACACAGTGCCATGTATTTACCTCCTGTTTTATGTGTTGTTGAATTATTATGGTGTGTTGTAGAATAGTAGTATTATTAGTATAGTATTTTGTGTTTCTTTGTAGTTGTGATAGTCTATTTTATTTATTTGTTATCTAGCTTTGTTATGTATATCAATCAAAATCTTAAAAACATGTATTAATTTGTGAAACAATTTAAGTTTTTAACCTTTTACGTCCATTGTTTTCATTCTCAAAGTAGATTAATTCAGATATATCTTAAACATGAGCCTACCCGTATTCACAGGTCATTTTCACATTTCATTTACAGTTCCTAAAACAGAACTTCAGTCATAACTCTGCAATGTATTTCTCTCGACGTGTTGGGACACAATTTGTCAATTTCATTCCTTATCTGTCAAATTACTTCCAAAACTGTTGTAGATAATGAGTTTTATGAGTAATCATTGCATCATAATTCTGCTTAACAGTGGATGACGTCTTGTTGAATTAGGTTTGTCTTTTGTTAAATTCTATTTCTTCAGTCCTTCACTCAGGTTTTTGCTCTAACATCTTCAAATTATTTTCTTCAATTGACACATAAAGTCTGCAACTCTCTGTGGGATTTGTAAGACAGTTCATGGCAATTAAATTTCCTCTGAACACATTTATGCAGTGCTGCACAGAACCACACAATCTAACATATGAAGCATCCAAATCCCTTTGGTTATTTTTAATACATCCCAGATGCTTTATTAAGTCCAACAATATAATGATCCATTGGCCAGAAGACAAAACTGAATCAGGGAGTTGACTTTGTGGTGCAGTTTTCCTGGTATACAGTAAATCTGAATCCTCCTAAATAAAATAAGCTCTTACTCGAACCTTTAACATCAATAAAATGGTTACATACTTTACACCTATTACTCAGAGAATAAAGGCCCCCACTCTCTGATGTGTCAGTGGATAATGTGAGTTGAAATCACAGAACTTCATGTGAGACAGTAATGTAATCTATTACCTCCTGTCCTTTGACTGAGAAAGAAGGGAAGTATTCATTGGCTGAAGGTATGTTTCCACTGAACACCCAACGTTTTGCATGTAAAAATATCAATTACAGGAATTATTGGGTCATTCCAAGAATTTTCTACAAATCACCTAAACAAATCTACCAATAGAATAGAATAGATCTTGCCTGTCACTGTCGCAGGAACAATGAAAATTTATTTAGGAGCTCTGTTCTGTTTAGTAGCAAAAACAATCAGTGCAAAAAAAAAAAAAAAAGACTATAAGATATCACACAAAATACTGAAAATGTAAGCAAAAGCTACAAGATAAAATATTGAATATTAAATATACATATCCTACTAAAGTACTGCAAAATAAAAATTCAATATGACTACTGAATGGCCATAAAGTCATGGGTTGATATAATATATGTGCACATATATAATGTGGAAATGTCAGCACATTTAATGGTACCTTTGACATTGTCTGAATCAACCCTTCATTTTTTCTTTGGTAATAGAATGGATGCCTTTCTCACTTTTGCAAGAACATGTGTTTTTCTACTGTACATGTTCAGTCACAAAAAAAATATTTTTGTGGTCCACTGCTAGTGTTTGATGATAGTGGATGGTAGCATTACCACTGATAATATTCTAATAAATACAGTCACTGACTTCTAACTTGGTCCTTGATGAGCACCAGGGTAATTTCTACCAGATTTCTCATGGGGGACTGATAATATTAAAACTTGTATGCAATCATACATAGGGCTATTCTTAGCTCGGTCTGTCTCCATGCTCACCTGGCAGACAGCCTTTTGATGCATGAGCTATCAGTACATCCTGCAGAGCAATGGACCATGGGTAATGAAGACAAACTGGAAATATCATACAAATAATGATTGGCGGCCTCTCTTTCTCCTCCCCTCTTCCCCCCTCCCCCCTGTACCTCAGGACGAAATGTTGATCAGTCTGAGAAATGTGACACCTACGTCTCCCTCTGATTTTGTCATTTCACTTATCACCCGCTGACATCTCAGTATTGACACGATGAGTTGGGAAATGGGGCTATTAGACCTGTAAGGTGTAGAGGTAGGATGGTAATCACACACCTGTCCATCTGCTGTCACTGGAGAATTCAGTGTAATTGTGTCTCTGGGTGGGAGAGACAGAAAGAGAGCATGAAGTAAACATTTTAGTGTCTCGGTTTGTGTGTGACTTTGGTCATGCATGTGTTTTGATTGTAAATTAAATTCCAGGGGTGAGATGTCACTGTTATTAATTAATTAATTAATTAATTGCATAAATGAAACTGTATTAAATAAAACTGTATAAACTGTACCACGAAGAACATTTTTATTTACATGAAGTGGTAAATTTAACATTGACTTGGATGATCAACCGTTTTTTCTCTTTTTGGGTGGGTCAGGAATGGTGGCAAAACAGAGGTGAAGTCCTGCACCTTCAATTTATATTCCAATGGGGCATACGTTTGGGGAAAAACACATAATCATTACATGATGTAAGATATTTGTCAATTCAAGAGATAATGAACAGACTGTTGTTTGATTTTTCACAGTTTTGTACTTGTCTATTTCTGAACATTAAAGTAAGTCTTACACTTTTGGATTGCATTTGGAAAGTTCAGTTTACCATTTGGCCATGTTGGTCAATCTACCTTCTCTAACATGAAAACCAACAGAACCAAAAGTGTATCAGACTGAAAACTGTGCAACCCATTGTATCTATCTTGTATGTAGCTCCCATTGTATGACTTTCATCTATATGGACTGATGCATATTGTCATTTATAGCTGCTAGGCCAAATGTATTGTTTGTTATAATAACATGACCCATATATGATGAGAAGATAAAGCCTTTTTCTGTTGAAGCAGGGTCTTGGGATGAGGGTCACCTCCTGTATCGTGCTCCAGTCGTCTACTGACTCCTCATCAATGACCTTTGACTCTGGCTCTCTGAAGTTTCGTTTTTCAGTTTTTATCCATTTCAGGCAGGATGTTTACTTCAGATTCAACCATTTACAGCATGACCTGCAGTACATCTGTGCTCGATTGACGCTCTGAAACGTCTGTACGAACATGACATGGACAGTTCCCAAGATCTTAAAATATCTCTCAGCTGGAAAGAATACACAAACAAACACAAATATGCGCACAAAGAATTTTATAATTTGCAGAATAGGCAGGGTAAATTACCTCAGTGGCACTTGTATAGTGGGCTACAGACTTATATAGTGAACTATTGGACATAAACAGGCCTGTGTGCAGCTCTGATGTCCATGCTGCCTGAACTACCACAATGCTTGGTTATTTTGTCTTCATCGTTTTGGTGATATAGTTTGCTCCTCCACCATCATGTGTTATAATAACTCGCACACAGTTTTAATTTTTGTTAAATCATTGGTAAATCATCCAGATTCATTTCCAGATCTGCAACCATTGGATGCTGTTCCTGCGACCTGATTTTTTTAATGTAGAATTTGTAGAAAAAAAAAACCCCAAACATTTAACAGCTTGTCAATGTGGGAAATTTGAAGCTGTAAACATTTGAATTAAAGGATAAATACATATTTTCCCATTTCAATTCTAACAGGCCTGGCTTCAGCACTGTGTACTCATGCATTAAGGTTTTTGTGGAAAGGCGGGTACTGTATAATCTTTGGGTTGTCATAATGGTGGTATTTCTAATAATTACTGTAAACTAAACTGCCCCAAACTTTCATCCACAGAAAGACTCCAATGACTTGCAACATGGAGTCATCACTGACTGATGATTTGCCAAAAATAGACATAGAAGGCAGGTTTTATGAATATCATACCACAGATGACCTCTACTGGTCATAATTCTGCATTACAACACCCCACCTCCACCCCCAACAACCCCCTCCTTCAGTAATCTATAATGTCACCACTTTCATTCTCCTTAAATGACCCTAAGTTTTGCACCAAGTTACACAATAAGAAACAACAAAAACATCCAAAAGTTTACAAGTATGAATGTACTGTCACACTACGCACATGACTCACTTCCATTTTACTTCTGATGTATTTTTACCAAAAAGAAATGCGAGTCCTGCAGAAAGGTCTGTCACATCTTTTTTGGCTAGTGTGCAGTGTATTTACACCCCTGAGGTATATTTGGGATATAACAAGTCACCACATATCACCTTTGCTTTGAATCAACTGACAGCATAGCTGTTAGTGCATGAATACAACGTGTGTGTGTTTTCCCATGTCATTCCCACAGTCCCATCCCCCCAACAGGAACCATAGTCTCCCCTTATCCCATTAAGACAATTGCCAAGACTGGCATTCAAACATGTGCATGTGTGTGTACTCATGTGTGTGTTTGTGCGTATGTTTATTTGCGTGCAACACACATACACACAAACACACATATACGGACGAATGCACACAAATATACCAACCCCATACACACACTGGGCTGAGAAAGAGTAATTTCAAAATCAATCCTTTAGGAGAGAAAGAGTGAAAAAGGAGAATGAGAACCCCGAAACCTCCACCAGTGTTGGCTGATTGTAAAGGACTGTCAGTTACTGCGGCTTTCTATTGGGCCAAAGGGAAGCAGCAGGATTCAACTTGGGGCCCAATAAAGGGCTATTCTTCCTGGAAATCGGCCCTTGCACATGGACTTGAATGCACTCGGGTGCTAATCTTCCGAGCTGTGGGAGCCCACTCTAAATTCACAGGCTGTGCCATCCGAACAGGCACAGCCGCGCATGCTGATGCTACTACACATGCTACCAGGCTAATGTTAAGGCAAACACAGGGTTAACAACTGAAATCTGACAGTTTGTCCTCTTTTCTTCTTATATATTACACATATTGACATACTGGTAAGAATGAGACTCTAATTCTGCTATGTATGTTTTCTTTCTGTTTTTTTCATGGTATATGCTTGCTTCTGCATGTCTACCGTCATCAGGGTCAGGTCATTAAAATCTGTTAAATTTCAATCTAGAGACTCTTAACAAAGAATGAATGAAAGAGGAAATGTATGATAAACATAGTATCTGGCCCCTGGAAAGTAGTTTAGTGTAAATGGATCACACTGAAAGAAAGAAAGAAAGAAAGAAAGAAAGAAAGAAAGAAAGAAAGAAAGAAAGAAAGAAAGAAAAAAAAGAAAGAAAGAGCCCTCATCATCACTGCATTTTGCAAATACAACAAAATTAGGAGTACTGCGTCTGTGTAGCGCAAAGCAAATGAAACTGAGACTATTTACACTCGATTTCACTGGAGGCTCAGTGATGAAAGGTTAAAACCTAAAACAAATAGTAACAAAACTTTCTGCACTCATCAGCATGAAGATATAGCTTTAGCAGTAATTTGCAGACACAGCCATTTAAAAGTGTGTTGTATGTATGTTTTTTGGTGGTACGTTCAACAGGTAATATTCTGTTTGGTGAATACTTGGAGTCTGAAATGTTTTAGTATGTCCTTCGCTGTCTTCAAAAGCTGGAGGATTTTAATATTTCAGTGAATCAGTGCATACATCACCTTTCAACAAGGCTTACATGAGACTTTCAAACATGTCAAAATCGCATTACAATGATAAAAATCACATTTAAGCAGAAGTAGTTTACCCCTTTTGTTAACAATGCCCAGGGTTCATCACATGAACTTTAATCACCTTCACATGCTGTGGAGTTTCAGACACATACCATTTATCATCATTACACACTGACCCTGTTTTCACTGCTTCATTAACTACAGTCTGATTCTAAATCAATTTGTGCCCAGCATGTGTTTAACCAGGTGGTGGTCAATTAATAATCCACGTCTTAAGCAGCCTCCATCCTTAACGTGGCAATTACACCCTTTATCACAATGTATCAAGTGGACACTGCTCACTGATCAAACACTAACATAAGGAGTTTCACAGGATGGACACTAATGTGTGATTAATCTATTTCATACTGTTGAGTTCAGGAAACAAAAGAAGACAGTAGGGATTTATTTGGAAAAAGAAATTATCAAAGCAACACCTAATTAAAATTAAGCATCTTCCATCATTGTTTCATTTACACCTTTGAAAAGAATCTTAATAACAGACACTTGAAGTGATGAGCTTTAAAGTCAATAGATGATGGATTATGCTGATGTTTTCAGTTATCTCTGGTGAAATACTGCCCTCCAGTGGACATTGATGTACATTTATGTCTTTCCTGCAGTATTATGCAACAGTTCTCGTTTTGGTTTTTTTTGCAGAATTACCTGCTATTTTGGATTATTAAGGGAAAAAGTACTAACATTTATTGGTATTGGTGCTTGGTTATCATCAGTCCTCTATGTTTTTTTGTCCTTTATGCTTCTTTTTTTAACATGTTGGTCTTTTTATTTGTATTTCTTTTCCATTTCCCTTTTAAATGATCATATCCAAATGTGAGAACATGTAATATTGGCAAGTGCGGTCTTGTTTTACACAGAGATGAAGATTTAGACAGTGCAGTGACATTCTCCACAGCTCCTCCTCGTCCTCCTCGTCAAATCAGGATGAGTTAAATCCTGCTCCATGCTGCTGGTGTCAGCACTGTTACATCACAGTATTTCAACCAATCTTGCATAGAGTTTATGACATGCACAGTGTGACTTCAAGACCTTCGGGAGGGTAATAACTACAACAACACTTCCAATACACTGAGACACACAGAAGCAGAATATGAATCTAGATGTTTAAGGTGATGGCTTACATTTAAAACCTGGTGTGCAAGGCAGAAGACCAATACCTACTCCACTTTATTATCACTGCAGTGGACCCATGAAATAGCTTCCCATCCACTAATATGACTGTTTGTATTTGGCAGCTTCCTAATAAAATAAATCCAAGGAAGGAGGCAGCACCACATGGTTCTGCCTCTATACCTCTGCAAATATTAACAATATAAATATTCTTGTTCAGTTTGTCTTTAGTGCTAATGACAGTATGTGTAATTGCATCCAGACTGCTGGTACTGTATACCATTGACACTGACTTATTTCCATATCATCATAAGTGGGTTGGGTTGAGGTCTACATTATGCTATAATAAAAACCACACATAACAGTAATGCAATTAGCTTCATAACTCAACAATTCCAATATGTTAAAAGTGTAAACCCAAAGGACAGAGCAGCTGTGGCTATTCACAGCAGTGAGGATGTCCCTTAACACTTAAAGACTGAAAAACTATTCTTGCGGTGACTTCCAAATGATTTTTTCTCTACATTTTCAAAGTGATTTATCTCCATTTCTAACAATATTATTCTCTGCATTTTGCAATTTTCAAATTAGGTATTTTCCTAAATTTTATTTACTTACCATGTAGATGTTCATACAAGCTCAAAGTTCATTCATAGGTAATATCGAAACAGAGGAAACTCGAGAAAAAGTTACTTATCCAGCAAAATATATCATTAACTGCACATGAAAACAAGCGATTTGTCAAACTACATGAGTTTTAATGGTGACTAAAGGCTGCAGAAGATGATGGTGTTTCCACGTTCACTACAGAGACTCTGAACATCCAAATGGGTCATATCTGATGACCACGAAAAGATGACAAACTGAATTTTGCCCCAATTATTTCAATGTATTGATGGGATTAGTGATTCAGAAGTTATTTAACATTTCAGATCAGTATATGCTTTTGTTCATGTCTGTTTAAGTCTTTGAGAGCTAAAAAGGTCCACAAGTAAAATGCGTCCACAATAAAAGCAGTGAAACTTGACCAAATTCGAGTCACTAATAAAGAAAAAACTAGTCCAAATGCTGATTGGCTGTAGTTTGTAATATACAGCCTTGGGTCAAAATGTGAAACAGAGAATTGACGAGAGAATGGGTTTTAGCCAAGAGAATGTTTGTCTCAGAGCTATGGCATGAACTTCAAAACACAGTCTGCTCATTACAATACATTCACTTTACAGGATCTTTCTAGTGGGAGATTTATAAATCTATTATATTAATGTACATAAACTAATATAAATTTGTAATAGCATTTTATCATATACATTGAAAGCATCAACTAACGTTTGTCATTTGTTTTTCCAGTTCATCTTAATAATGCATGTAAGCTTTAGGACATACGTTTTTGACCACTAGGGGTACTACAGAGGTATATTGTTGATGGTGGCATCAACAATAAAAGTCAGCAAAGCACAAAAAAAAATAAATGAAAAAAATTTCAATACCCAAAAGTTTTCTAAAGTTTGCTAAACCTGATGAATTTGTTTTGGTTGGAAGTACAAATGTAAATGTTTGTTGGTAAAAACACTCCACAAATCACATTTACGTATACATTTAGATATATTTCACTTTTTAGGTCTTAGGTGAATAAAATGAGGAGGTAAGAAATGAGGAATAACATGCATCAGAAGTCCCTGTTCAGACTGTAAACGGGTGCTATTGTCAGTGATTTCAAACTCCTCTGAGTCTTCGGTTTTAGGAGGTCAAAAAGCAAAGTGATGAGCAACCACTGGTCAAAGAGCTCTTTTAACATTCAGCTCAAACATAGACATTTGCTTTATGCATACATAATTAAAACAAATAAATGACAATGGAAAAACAATCAAAAGTCATAGGAAATGTCACACGGGGCCAGGACACACCATGCTGGGTCATGCTGCTCCGGGAGATTTATTTAGTGATTTTTCATTTTTTTGTTTTTATTATGTTTTTCACTTGCGCTCATGTCAAGAGTGTGGTAAATGGGACAGTCAAGCAGCAAGAGTCACAGTTCATCATCGTCATCATCATCATCATTATCATCATCATTATTATCATCATCATCATCATAATCACTGTCACCACCGGTATTATCATCCTGCTCATAGTATCATAATAATTTTCGTCATCATTTTACTTTTTCCTCAAGCTAGAAAATAATTTACATCACATTGTTTGACTGACTTTTGAGACCACAAACATTCCAGCAACACACTCTAGGATTAAGGGTGGGTAACAATCAGAAAAGCATGACTTTTTGCATAGTATTAAATGAACAAAGACATTGAGTTCTTTATTTACAATTATTGTATAGATAAAAAAAATATCATAAAAACAAGATGAACACTTAAATCACTTACCCATAAATGGCTAAGTATGCCAAAACGTTATCTGTTGGCATTTCTCTTTTTCTTTGTTCCACAAACTGCATGCTGCTAAATACAGTACATCGAGGCAGGTGAGAGTATATTGCAAGAAGTATCATTGATATCATCATTATCATTATCATCAGCATTATCATCGTCATCATCGTCGTTGTCATCATCAACATAATTATTGGTTGTTACAACATGTGTTATCATTTGGATGTAATCAAGATGTTTCTGACAGGAGCAGTGATCGATTACATACAGCCCAACAGCTGTGTCAGCAGTATGACTCGTTGTGGTGCATGATGGGAGACGTGGTCAGGAGCAGTTCCTGTTTCACACCAGTCCGCAGGGAGTTTCTGTCCTCAGTGGACTCATTGCTTTATTTACAAGGATTATTTTAATTGTGGTGTCTTTGCATCCTCTTAAAGCTGAATGTCCTGGATGTAAAAGTGGTTTGAGAATGTTGGCTTAAGTCTTTTTTTTTTTTTATCATTATTATTATTATTTATTGAAAATGCTGTTGTTGCTGTTGTTATGTTTTTTTGTTTTGTTTATTGTTTTTCATTTTTTAACAGACAAACAAATAAATTGTCAAGTTAAAACATCCGAGAAAGAAAAGAAAAAAACAAATCAACAGCGTCTAAGCAGAATTGCAGAACGTTTTTTTTTTTCTTTTTTTTTTTTTCTCCAACTTAAATAAGACAAATTTTATTGAAATGGTCCATGTTAACTTTTTCAACACGCCTGAGCTGACTGGTAAAGCTTGTGCACCCTCTCCAGATGATCGGATCGACTGGGAAATGACAGAGGAGGAGGATATAAAAAAAAGAAAAAAGATAGAAGTGCTTGGATAAATGATTGTATATACTGTAGTAGTGTATAGGTTTTTTAAAAGTAGAAAAATTGTCAATTCTTTTAAGTTGCATAATGAGCCTATCATGCTTGCCAATGACTTCAGTTAGTAATAGAAATAACAATAGTACAGGCTAGTTAAGTGGCCTTGTCCTTCTGAGTGCAATAAGACTGGGTAAATGTGCCTTCTGTATGTAACTTCTCTCTGATAATGTCTGATTGGTCAAAGCACAATAAATATTTTACAACTAGTGAGTACAGTTGAGATGCTAGAGTACTGTATATTCTGTGACGGCAGGAAGACAAGCTTGGTTAAAACACACAAAAGCACATCTAGAATTACACCACAGAAGTTTTCATTCATAACCAGATAGTGCAGAAAATGATCATCTTTTTTATATATAGAAAAAGAGTCAAAGCAACATTCCATTTTTGTTATAATTTTTTTTTCAGTTTTTCCTTTTTTTAGATGTTAAAAATGCCAACAGCTTTGTGGGGCTGCATGTGTCTCTCTGCTAGAGGAAAAAGGAAATCATTTAAAACCAAAATAAAGCAAAATGAAATTAAAAAATAATAATAACACAATGTATCCCAAATTGAAACAGAAAAATGAGTCTGATTTCTGTACAGGTAAGCCAAATATATAACTTTTGCAAATGTCTAATATGTCTTGATTGCAGCCTTTTGATGGTCATACATATTTTAAAACATCAAGTCCATCAAGCAGGTTTATCTAGAAGACAGTTCACTGTAAAGGTCCTGATATCAGCCTTTGACTCGAGCCCTGACCCCAGGCCAGCGCTGAAGCACAGAAAAATAAAACCATAAAAAAGAAAAAAAAAAAAACAGAAGTAGCAGTTAAAAAAAAAGAGTTAAATATTCCCCCTCTGTCACAAAAAGGAGGCCTCTGTTTAGAAAACCAAAGGCAAGCCACTCCAACTTGATCCCAACAATCATATAGAATAATACTAAGATTCCACATTTACTACGTTTCCCATTATATTTTGGTTTCTTTTTGTTTGTTAATCCTCTAAAAATATCTACAATATTTGACAAGATAGCAGGCAAATTCCAGCACATGGTTTTTCAGTAATAACACACCAACGCAGCTCTGGTCCATTTAGGTACATCTGAGCTTCAGCTTCGTCTCCCTCCTTCTAGAAACCAGGAAGTTTATCTCTACGAGGTTGTAAACAAATTACATTCTCTTTAAGACATAAATAAGTCAAAGTATTTTGAGCCATTGAAGCAGGAACAAGGCAACATGCCAACAAACAAAGATAAACTCTCTCTAAATATATTTATATGTATTTATATTTATAGAATATATCCCATAAATGCTATCATCATCATAGTTATTTTGCGTTCCTCTTTTCTGACAGGTGCAAAACTACTGTGCAAGTTGAGCCCTACCACCTCGTCACACATTTCCGTTGAAGGATGAAATAAATTTTTACAGTCGGATACATGTTCATGCCACACAGAGGGAACTTGCAGGCCCGAACTCAGAGGAGCTGTCTTTAAAACGGTAGTCCGCTGCGAGGCCTAAGCCCATCAGAACAAAAGAACTCCAATAAAATTAAAACCCTTTTAAATAAAACTTGGGTAATGTACATTCATGCAGGAGCAACAATAATAATAACAATAATAATCAGAATCAGAATCAGAATAATAACAATGTTTTTCAATTTAATTTAAACTATTATCAGTATTGACAATGTTATTGTTGAGGAGAGGGAGTGTAAGGGGAGTTTAGAGTCTGTCCTGTTTTGCCTCCCTCCTCATCGTCCTCCTCCTGGTGCCACCAAAGACACAGTTCATACGGATGTGCAGTTAGCGGCACACATAGACAGTCCATGCTAACACGCATATAGTCATACTCACCATCACCGCCGCCACATACAACCACAAAAGCAGGATGGCTGTGTAGGTTTTGTGGCTTTGTTGCGCTTTTTTGATTGTATGTTAGTTTGTTTCTCTTTTCACCTTGCTGTATTACTTCAGATTTTCTCCATTTCCAAAGAGCGGAGAGCTTTAAGAGCTCAAGGTTAGAGGGAAGATGGATGTTTTTCCACAGGACCTGCCCTGTGTAGGCGCATGAGTAGGAGTAGGGGTTCGGAGTGTGGAGGATCGAGTTGGATTTAGGTGAAATTTTCAGAGTGACAAGGTGAAAGGTTACAGTTAGAGGTCTGGAGGAACAGGAGGAGGTGCCTCCAGACTGTAAATTAGAGGCGCAGGACAGGAAACATTAGAGCTGAGGTTAGGATCAGGGTTAGAGGCTGGTCTCCAAGCTGTGCAGAGGGCTGGCGGGGCTGGAGGAAGCGGCTGATTTACTGGTGTCGATTGTAAGGTTGATGCCACTGTCAATGGCGTTGTTATTCTTGTTAGGGGACGAGGGCTGGCTGGAGTACTTCCTCCTCCTCCGGGCGGAATCATCGTCCGTGTCATCGATGAGAGGGATGTTGGGCGTGGAGTCTTCTATCCTAAACTCAGGGTGTGTCATGAAGTTGTGGATGGATGATCTGGAGTCTGGTTTTTCCAGGCCTTCATAGAGGGAGCTACGGAATGCATTCACAACGCGGATCTGGAGGAAGAGAGGGAGGGGAGAGGAGAAAAACAATAAGAGATGATATCAGTAACAAACTGAAGGGTTGGAGGGACCCTTGGGATGAAAGAATAGTGGGAAGTGAAGGAGAGAACAGACAGAGAGGGGAGAAAGGGAACTCTCATTTGAGGAGGGAGGTTGTAAGGAAAGAAAGGAGGAGAAGGAGGAGGAGGAGGAGGAAGTGAAGGAGCAGCAAGAGAGAAGGCAAACTGCAGTCTGTGTTCTGCTTTCACAAGATGACTATAGTTCACAAGTCACTCAAGGTTGGCGTGCACTAAGGAAAACCGTGAGGAACACAATCAGAAAAAAAACACAACAAAATCATACATTTCAAGAAAACAAATACCAAAGCAACACAAACGCTCGTTGTAAGTATACGCTTTAGTCCAATGTGCTGTATACCTAGAAACAAGCCACGTTAATAAATGGAATGCTCACAGAAAAAATTAAAGGAGAATATCACATGCAAGTTTGAAGATATCTGGTGGACGAGGTCAGTAAAAAGGAAGGAGGTTAGATCTGAGAGATCCAATCAGGCGGTTTAAAACTTCTGAAGGTACCAGAGCAGTGTCTGGGACAATATCCACACAGACTCTGAATGGGACACGTAAAACACACAAATATAGCACAGGGTGGGTGAAGCACACGGTCCCCAAACGGGGCACAGGACACAGTCAAGTCTGCGTGACTGTGGGTTTGACACAAGCACTGTGTAAAACTCACAACGAAACATCCAAAAGAAAAACGGTGGCATTTAGACAACAAGCGTACACAGCAGGTTAAAATATTGTATGAACACGGGAAGAAAAACAAAAGGTAAACACAAACTACATGCAACAAGACAACAGGATGGTGAGCAAGAGATGAGCTGGTGATGAACACCGGCACACAGACTGCTGACACTGAACAAATGGATGGGAATAATAAAAAAAATGTCATTTTTTTTATCATTGGTTTGAAGGTTCTCAGCTCCATGCACATCTAAGTAAACACTCAAGTATATGCTCCAATTAGCTACAAAAACCTTAAGTGTTTTTGTTTTTATCTGTGGAATATGAGACAGTGTTGTTTTAATCAAAGCCCTGCCTGCACTTACAACATCAGAAGTTTAGAGGATTTAGGGTCTATGCACAGCAGTAAATGGCTAAAAGCTTATTATTTTATATGAGGGGTATAATTTAAAGACACAAAAATGGGTATCACGTCATTGTACTGGGATTTATAATGTTATTAACTTCACGATATATTATGCGTACGGACCATTTGCAAAATATGCCACATTTTATTTTAAACCTACCTATAGCAAGAAAAAAGGCTAATATTAAAACTGTGAGGCAAAGGAAGTTAGAAATGCATAGATAAATGCACTACACTGTTGCCCATTAAGTTGGAATAAAATATTTTTACCTCTTCTCGTGAAATGATTGTGACAATGTGATTTATTCTTGATAGATATAGTGTAATCTGGTTAAAGGTGATTGTTGATCTGTATAAATAGGAATAAAAAGAGAAGGTCTGAAAACAAAATGACTCCAGCTTTATGGGCGACAGTGTATTTTGTTTGCTATGAATGATCTTCCAAATATCAATTAAATAAGCTTTAACAAGTTTTAATAATTAAAATTTAACTTGTTGCATTATCACATGTCTGTATATCAATATTACATAGATATTGATATTGATAATACTGTACATGTACATTGAGTGAAAGAGGAAACTATATTTAAGAGGTTGTAACCAGTGAATGATTGGCTTTTTTAATGACAACATGAAACTCCTAATGAGTTCTATGTAACAATTAGACATTCAACTCTATTTGCTGAAGCTGAGTCAAAATTTACTCAAAATCAAAAATCTTTCTATAAATGGCGTTGTGGACAAAAAGGCTATGTTATTATTTTAATGCACTCAGAATATATTCAGGGCGTGCAAAACCTCACATTTGTGGAAAATGTTGCAAAGCTGCCTCTAATCAGAGAGAGTATAAGGAGACAAACAAACAAAAATCAAATTGAACAGCCTATCTGAATGAATTCATGTGACAGGATGTCTGACAAGTAACACTGATGGGGTGTCAGAAAAGGGTGGGGGGGGGGTTGAATTTACATTGCTGCTGCAGCAGAGGGTCTATGCCTGTAACTATGGCAACATGACAGTCAACTACAACGACAGTATGAAGCAACAAGACGGGATGAATTATTGGGTTCGTTTTATGGCGTCTTGCAGTCTTGTCCATTATTATTTTCATCAAGGAGATACAGAGGGTGTGTTTGTGTCTGCGTATGTATGTGTGTGAGACAGAGACAGAAGAGAAAATAGATGTGGACAAAACCATCAAGGAGAGACCACCTGACGTACCGGCTCTGCCCCCTACTGGCCCTGTTGTGCTTCGAGTTTTTGCACCATTGAAATGCCCATTTGAACAAATATAAACACTTGTTTGAATGTTTGTAGAGTAGCCATCTTATTTCCACACATACTGTGGCTGCATTTATGCTTTGTCATTGCTGATGATCTATCAATAAAATCACCTGGAAAATTTGCTTTAGTGCAGAACATTGCAACTTATACTTGAATGTTTACCCAGTCTCTTTGTAAATTGACCGGAATTAGTTCACATTAATGTCCGTCACGACATAAAAATGGGAGGATGTGAAGATGAAAGGGGGAGGGTGAGCAGAGGGAGACAAACTCACAACCTGAAATGTCACGCCGTGGGTATCACCCTTAGTCCTGCGCTCCTAGCACTCTGGGGAAACAAACACACATTCACCAATGAGAGGACAGTACACCTAAGCATGGGAGGAGATATCAAGATGAATCTGAAATCTAGTATGAACAGCAAAAAGACAGAAGGAAGAGAGAGAGGAAAATGAAAATAAGCAAGAAAGGAAGAATAAAAGTCTTCAGGAATGCCATTCCAAAATAGCCACAGCTATAGTAACGTTTACAACAAAAAAGTCTGACAACAAGAGTTGAATAATAACTTTTTTATTTGTGTCAGGATGGCATTCCTCAAGAAAAGAGAGCAGAGAAGCAGACTGACAGAGTTCTGACTCACGGCCAGTAGTGGGAGGAGCAGTAGCAGCAGTAGTGCTTGTAGGAGAGGAAAGGGCATTGGACAAGGACACGTGACTAGGACTAGAAACATTGGTTACATCCTGGGTCTGGCTGGTGGTGGATGATTGGCGTCTCAGAGCCCCCGCCCCCTGAAAGGAGGTGCCACTCTTGAAGGTGTTGACTACTTCAATCTGTAGGAGGAGAGCGGGACAGGAGAGGACAAATGGCTGCTCAGAGTGACAGAGACCAAATGGTAACACAGGTTGACTGACTGGGTGACGTTGGTGATAAAGGGAGTACAAAGTGTCGTAATTGTGACACAGTGGGCGGGGAGGCGTAGAGCGTCCCCTCAGCAAAATGGCGAAGGGGTAAATTTATACAAAAATACATTCCCTCACTTACCTTTAGACTGAACACTTCCTACAGTTTGGTTCAATTTTCTAGTTCATCAAACATCTGCCCGTAAGTTTTCTACTTCGACCCAGATACAATGCAAGTAAACAGAATTTATTGAGTTGTAGTGCATTGATATAATGTACTGAGTCTATAGTCTATGAGAAAACATCTAGCCAAAAACCCAATGGATTGGAATCTATTTCCTAATAAATTAAAAAAACATTTTACCAGCAGGTTCTTTCTTCATCCATTGCACAGGTAGACTTAAACATATTTATTTTCCAGTAAAAATTCGTAGCCATAGTACCATGACACATCCTTACACATCCCGATCCAACGCACCCACAATGCTGCCCTTGATATCACAGTGATAACGGTCTGCAGAGATTGTCACGGAGGAAACAATTCAGCCAGTTTCCAGTTGTATTTAACTCCCACGTCTGACTGGTGATCTTCGGGGGGTCCATACTATTCGCATCGGTCCACTTACAGAGGGCCGCGTCTTTGTGTACCTACATAAGTACCCTTGAAATAAAACAACTTTAAGGATGTTACTAACTAACATTAACAGCATTGGTGATGCTATGACACAGTGACAGACACCAGTACAAAACATAATCATGCCACTAAACAGCTCACCGGGTAAATTGTAATTTTGTTGGCGTTTACAGCAACAGCAGTGGGTTTGACTTGAGCGCTTTTTGTGTTCTCACCTGAGTCTGAATACGGTTGAGTCCTCTGAACCAGAGGATCTGTCCTCTCCTCAGCTCCCTTTCTGCATGGTCGATCTCCTCATTCTCTTCGTTTACATCCTCTTCTGGTAACTCGTCTTTCTGACTTAGCTGGCCTGCCCTCCGCAGGAAGCGCAACCTGCTGTTAGGTATGGTGGCTATCACCTGACCGAAAGAGAAGACAAAGAATTATGTCAGAGAAAAGGTGACAGGCATGAAGTACAACAACACAGAGGAAGGAAACCATGGTTAAACAGAATGAATGCAAGAAAACAGGCAAAGTGGGGAAACAGAACGACAGGAAAACAGATGAGTTTGCATTACCTGTCCCCAGACAAGCTCTCCCAGACCCAGGAAAACACACCACATCCACTTTTCCAGGTCCAGAGGTTGACAGCTGAATGGCTTCCCTCCAAACTGCACAATCACAATCTACACAAACAACAGCACAATTCAGACTCAAACATCATGAAGCTAAACAGTGAGATTCAAGAAAAACCACCACTATTTCTATTTACAGTAGTAATAGTACATGCTCACCTGCACAGCAAAGGTGCCAAAAACAATAGAGCAGAAGATGGGGTTCCTGAAGATACCATCGAAGACGTTCCTTTCTCCATGGATTTTACGTGCATTTATCTCATTGAAGAGCTGCATCATGACGAAGGTGTTGAAGATGATGGTGTAGTGCTCCGACGGAGGAGAGTGGAGAGGCGCATTACGTCCACTGTCAATGTCAAAGATCTGCTCACCTACAGGGCATAACAACCGACTATTACTCTGACATTATATAAGAAGGTGCATGTGGAAGATTCGACAGAGCAGGGGTTACAGCGCCTACCAACAAAAAGCAGAGTGAAGATGATAACAAGCTGGTAGACTCCATGTCCAAAAATGTTCTTGGTCATGGTGCTGGAGATGAGAGGTTTGTTGCGACCGTATGGCTTCCTCTTCAGCAGAGACTCTGTGGGAGGTTCTGTCGCCAGGGCGAGAGACGCAAAAGTATCCATGATCAGGTTCACCCATAACATCTGCACTGCCTTCAGGGGAGAGTCCTGAGGAAAAGCAAAGGGCATTGCATTTAAAATAGCAGCATCATAAAAAAAAATAATATCCATATAATAATAATAATATCTTACTAAATAATATCTTATTTTTCCTATCTTAGACTGTTTTCAAGTTGTTACTGTATTTGTTCTGTATTGGATTGTACGTATACGTTGCTAAAAAAAAGCCAGCAAAGTAAAGTAAAGTCCTCCTCTGACCTGTGTGATACAGGCACCAGTGAAAGCCACAATGACAGCGACAACGTTGACGGTAAGCTGGAACTGAAGAAACTTAGAGATGCTGTCGTAGACGTTCCGCCCCCACATCACCGCCTTGACAATGCTGCTGAAGTTGTCGTCAGTCAGAATGATATCTGACGCCTCCTTGGCCACATCTGTCCCTGCGATACCCTGGAAGTGTGCAGATAAAGTATAACCAGACAGAAGGTTGGGTTTCCTCTTCTACTGCCACATGCATCATACTGGATTATTCTGCAATTTAGCAGAAATCTGTCAAATCAGCTCTGCAGCCGTTTAGGGAAAAAGATGAGACTGTAAACTGAACTCCACACTGATGAGGATAATGATGTGTAATTAAATAGTGTGGTGAAGGTCTGGAGTCTTCCTGATATTCTTAACAGTTTTGTAAATCATAAGACAAGTAGGTACATTTTTGTAACAGTGTGACACAAAAAGGCCCAACATGTGAGGACGTATTTCTGAGAATGTTAATTTCATGTATATGACAGCAATTACTTGAATACAGACTTGTGATTTACAAAAACAGTGTTTATATTTCATTTTTAATAGTCTGCAGTGAGAAGGACAATCTGATTTATCTGCTGCAGGGAATCTGCGTGACCGCATGGATCCACTAGGAGGAGCTCTTGATCTGCAGCTGGAAGCAGAAAGCTGAAGAAGACCCTAAAAATACTGCAGAGGTGAAGAAGATATCTGCAGATGTTGACTGAGATCAATCTCACAAGAGAGAAAGCGGGACAGAAAAAAAGCCTCAAACAGAAAAGAAAAAAAAAAAAGACAGGGGTTACTCACCATGGCGAAGCCGACATCAGCTTTTTTCAGCGCAGGTCCATCATTGGTCCCGTCTCCTGTGACAGCCACCACCTGCCTCTGGTCTGCCATGGTGCTGTCAATGATGCCTGTCAGACATACACACACGCATTAACAAAGCATGCAATATTGCACGTATTCATACCTCAGCTGAAATCAACATATATAAGTACATTACAATCAGCAAAAAACTCTGTTGTTTTTTACTGTGTAAGAAAATTCACCTTTGACAAGTGTGTGTTTGTCAGTTGGGGAAGATCTGGCCAGAACTCGGAGTTTAGGCCAAACCTTGTCAATACGCTCCTGCTCCACCTGGACATGCACAGATATGTCAACACAAGAAAACACATGGAATACAAGAAAACATGGTGGAGGTTTTGGTTTTCTCTTTAACCTTTTTTATTTTTCTTCTTCTGCTCTCTTCTTCTTCCCACCCCCCACCCCACACACACACACACACACACACACACACACACTCTGACAGTAGTTACCTCTCCTTTCTCATTGCGGATTCTCCTGTTAAACTCTTTGCCGTCAATGCAGAGGAAGTCCTCTCCTGGATGAATGATACCACACTTTATAGCTATAGCTCTGGCGGTGTTTATGTTGTCTCCTGTCACCATGCGCACTGTGATGCCTGCACGCTGGCACTTCTGGATGGCATCAGGTACCTAACAATTGAAACACGTACCATGATTTGGTGCAGTTGACTCGTATATATATATATATATATATATATATACAGTAGTTATAATTAATGCAGACATATATTGCACAAGAACATATTAATAAAACATACCAAAGATAGACAAAATAGGCACATACATAAATGGGACTTTATCTACTTTAATTAGAGCTGATCTGATGTTTTTCACTGCCAGTGTCTGTAATGATGATGCTTAATGAAACATTTAATCTGAACCTTTTCACCTCCACACAATGCTCTGGTAGATTAATGAGGAGACATAATGTATAGAGACTGATTTGTGGTAGAACCACCAGGCAGAGTATTAATTCTAAAACACATGTTTTTCCTGGCAAAGGTCAGTGTGGGCGAACACTGCTTTCCAAACCCACACATAAACAAATGTGTGCACATACTGTAGATTAACAGCAACTCCCATCCATTTGCACCGACCCACAACCTCTCTGTCTTTCTCTCTGACACACACATACATTCAGATGTTCTTCCACACACACGGAGGCAGGCGTGTGCATACTTTAACCCCCAGAACGTACACATGGGAGCACGCTCGTATGTAACACACAGCAATATGAAAGACCAAATTAATCTACTGCTGGAAAATGTTCACATATTACACATTTAAATCAGCACTGAAACGGTGCATTCATGTAAATACGAAGGATTTAACTGGTAAAAAGTGGGCAGATTCTAAAGTAAATCTATACACAGGAGGAAGGAAAGTCTTTAATGAGCTACAGATTAAACAAAGAAATACTGGATATTTTCACCCCACTTAATTTCACATCTAGCGATTATATTGTACTAAACATCACAGATGTTTTTAGCAATTACAAATGAACCACCTGCACCTACAGTTAAATCCAATCATTTGCAACATGTGTACAAGATTAAACAAAAAGACTGCATTTTATAATAAATAATACATTAATAAGAAGAAAGCTCCCACTCTTTTCTCATCTTCTCAACCTTTATCAACAAACTCTTTGTGTTGTCGTTTAGCCTCTGTAACACTTCATCTGTTTCAACATAAGGATGATACACATTCAAGGTTGTAATGCCATATAGTATCTATCTCTCATTGGTTGATGAGCTGCTCTCACGTGTATACGTTTTTGGAACCGCCTACATGCCTGATGAAGGACGATAAAACCAAAAAACTGTATTAAAGTAAAGAAGCAATGTGCAGGAGTTTTTTTCTTTTTTTTTCAGAGTAAATCTGTCTCCAACACACCTGTGACATGCAGGAATTTGTATCAAATGATAATTAATTGCAAAAAACATTGAACATTATGACTGGGACACTGGTTTTCCATTGATAACATAGTTCAAGTGGGTTGAATATTAAGGGAAAATGACAAAAGTATCCACAAATAGCCACTTAAGAGGCCTACGGACATGACACCTTATAAATCTGCTGTTTGTAATGTGATTCATCCAGCCTTTACATTGAAATGAGGGTCTTGTTCTCAGTAAAGCTACATAAGTAACAATTATAGTCACAATAAAACGGTGATAAAAATTTAACAAGAACACCTTACATATAATCACTGTTAAAATGTACAACAAATGAGTAAAACCAGAACAGCAATAAGTATAATATAATAAAATAAAATGTTTAAAATACCTTAAGGATAAAAAAAAATTGCACTCTTCCTATGAAATATTCCTAGTGCGATGCAATCAACCGAGCATAGTGAGGTATAGTATATGAGTTAAATACGAGTAAAGGCCATATAAATAAATACAACCCAAATACCATCACCTCTTACAAAGAAAAAGACACAAACTATATGTCTTAATTACTCATCATGTTAAGGTTATCTGATCTGACACTCTAAAAGAAAATATTGAAGCAAAGGAAGCAAGTTATTACATTCTGCTTTTTCTGCTCTCACTGAGTCACTGGTATCAAGATATCAAGTTCCCGTCTGTCTGCCTATCTGTCATTCCTGCTGTGTGTTTCACCCTTTGGATTCCCAATGCTCCGCTCGACTGGTCATCCGAATCAGGAGGTGAAGAGTAGAAGAGTGAAGGCTTATTAAAAATACAATTTGGCTGACCAGAGGAAAAGGGTAGGAGGCTAGTAGGTGAGACTGAAAAACAGGGCTCCTGTGTCTCTGATGCGGATCTGGTTACACTCTCGTTTTTCTCCGTTTCTCCCCTTACCGGTCTCAAAATGTTTACCCTCTACCTCTTTCCTTTCCTTTTTCTCTCCTGTTCCCTCCTGTCTCCTCTCTCCGGGGCAGCCACACAGGGCAGCCACTTGTTAAGAGAGCGTCACATTGTGGAGGATGAAATTAGAAACTAATAAACAAACCAAAAACATGTTTACCACTCTGTGTGACCTTTTTAGCAGAGTGGAAAGTCATCTCATTTTCAATATTAGCTAGTCGTTCTACGAGGCCTGGAAAAATGATACCGGAGTATAACGCTGAAAATGGAAAACACAGTCTGGTGACTTCTGTGTCGGAAAAGTAAATGCATAGCAATGATAATATTAATAATGAATGATTAGGTCACACACTGTTGAGACGTCCTTAACATCTCTAACAAACACTTTGACTTTCAGGATTTTACTTTTTGTTACTTAAAAACAATGATTTTTCACAATATAATATACTTAGTTCATAAAATATCACATTAAAACTGCAAATACTAGAATTGTCATATCCTCTAAAGACCCAGCAATGCATTTCTGTCCTTTCTAGGAGACAAGAGCTTCATACCTTTATTTATATCTAATTGTTTGGCATTCATCCAGTGAAACAATGAGTTTTTCTCAAAGTGGCTGCTCTAAGCACGAGAAAAGTTAGTAATAAAATGTATCCAGATATTGTGTTTTTAAAATAAAAAAAATAGTTTTTATGATGAATTTTAATTGTTTTTAATATTCATGTCCAAACTATAATTTGAGATGCCTTTGTTGACATGCAGGAATTTTTAACACCATGAATACAACACTTTTTTTCAGTGTCCTCAGTGGTGGACAAGGGGATATAATAAATCTCTGTAATCTTATAAAATACAAAGTGTGACATGTCACACATCAGTACTTTGTATAAAGCGTTGTCTTTTTTGTTTTTGTGTCAAGCTGTTAAGATGCTGCACGAGATATTACAACAGACACAGATATGTTACTCATGCTGACGATTACTTAATACAAAGAAGCAGAAATTGAAATACTCTTACTCGGGAGGAAATAACTTTTCAACATCTAAAAATATTCAGTTTATTCAGATGTGATCAGGGAGAGCATCAACCTCTTGTGAGAAGCTGCAACCAGCTAAATATAGTTTTATTGCTTAAAAAATTAATACAATTATTCATGAATTATCTTTCATTAATTACTTATCTTTAACTAAGCAAATGGTTCATAAATTAATGATTTGACTGATGTATTTAATCAATCGAAAACCAACAGTATACACAACAGCTCATCTGATGGTTGCTCTCATTGTTCGGATATTCAATTTTAAGGATGATGGTTTATCTCTCTTTTTTTTTTTTCTTTAACTACGTATGCCTGTTGAGACGCTTACATAACTCTGCTTCAGACGGTGAAAAAAGAAAGAGACGGGCACGGTGAGAGAGAAAGGTCGGCGCAGAGTGAAGTCAAAAGAAAAAAAAAAAGAACAAGCAGAGGAAGGTGAAAGTCAACCCTCAAATACGGAAAAGAGGTGGTAAGGAGAAAGCATCACGGGGAGGTTGAATGGGAGACCTTGTTATAGAGTGAGGAGGGGGATGGAAGAGAAGATGAAAGGAGGAAGCTGAATAATGCAGCAGTCAGTTAGTTTCCTGCTTCCCTGTACCTGCGCAGGAGCTGACATGTCAGGTCACTTTCACTTCTATACACAGACACCTCTTTCCACCACACTGCCTCTCCCCATGCTGTATCCCTTCATTTCTGTTATTAAAACCTTAATTATGTGAAACCCTTCGGAAAATCGCACATTATCATTAACATTACAGCATGAACTTTTCCTTTATTTTATCTCTACATTTATTTTAATCTCTGCTTTTTTATCTCTATTTTGTGCTGTCATATGATTTGATGAAAAAGTCATATTTCTTGGTCAAATTGGACAACACTGTCATTTGTGTGGATATGGAGTGAAGTACACAGACTAATGATCATTTTAATGTGTTTATTGTTTCTAAATCAAACATCCAAACTCTAGTCTTCAACTAGTATCATAAAGTGCTGGTATGATAGTAAAATAATACTAGTATCACAAACCAGTTAAAAATAAATGTAAACTTGAAAAAAAAAATACTGACAGTGCCTTGATTTGATTAATCATGCAGGTCTGTTTTATAGATGTATATTTTTTAACCAGTGAGATCTTAATGTTATTAGCTAATTGAATGTAAAAATCTTTAATTTAAGTGCTGGCTTGTTACCACAGCAGTCCGCTTACATCCATAATACATGAATTACAGAGAGGGAATGTATATGAAAGGTTAAAGGTTAAGTTGTTTTATTATACCCTGTAGGGAAATTGGGTGTCTGGAGTTTACTCATCCTAATACACACACACACACACTCATGCACACACACTCCCACAGTACCCAGCATTAGTATTAGCATATAGCACACATTAGGAGCAGTGGGCTGTCGTTGAAGGCACTCAGGGGCCAACTTCAGATCTTCACCGAAAATAGAATGAACCTGTATGTACCTGTTTATAATGGCAAAAATTAGAATACAAAATAGAACCTGCAGCAACTCAAAAAAATTTTGTGTCTTGATTCATAAGTTATTTCACCCCTTTCGTTGGTCAGTCTGATATCTCTAAGCAATCTGAAGTCTGAAGTGCATTTCTCAAATCAATAATCATTTAGCAAAGTAATCAGTAGTGGAGTGACTGATGCTACACACACACACACACACACACACACACACTAATGTTTAGCCTTTCCAATGACATATGATACGACATGATCACCGTC
>JAPQRQ010000022.1:14018945-14093888 GCA_037367365.1 Apogon talboti | reverse complement strand
ATATAGTGACCAATGAGTTTCAGAAATGCAGACAATGCACATACTGAGCGTGCAGGCCCTGCTGTCATCATTCACAACAGGCCTCTTCAGATAATTACACATTCTCTTCGACATATTTTCATTCTAATTATTTACAGTATGTGGGGATGATAAGGGTGGTCAGCTATAATGTTCAGAAACACTGATCAAATATGTTGCATAGCTGTTTTGTGCACTGCAAGTGATTATATATTCCATTGCTGTTTCAACATGTTCAATTTTGTTCATTTGTTTCCTTATTAGCTAGCATTTGTAACAACTCATTTCCCTGGGGTCTTGCTATACAGTACTTGCAGTACACTTGACACCTACACTCTGAGCCGAAGAACAGCTTGTCAGGTACACTCTCTGTCTCTAACATACACACATTATCTGCACACACACTAACACAGCATGTCAAAAGTGCACTGAACATAATGCTTCTGACTTGCTGCTAAGCAGACACCTTTAGTCTGTGCTATTTGCCCCAAAATAGACTGACTGCAGGCTTGCTGCTCTGCATCTAAATAAGCCTCCAACCAAGATTAGATTTAAAAGAATAGCTTGACATTTTGACATTTTGAATTTTACTTTGCTGTTGTTTTCTTCACTCTGCGCTTGCTGTGATGTGAGGAGAGAGATTCTGCATTGGCAATGCAGTTAATCACATTAATAGCATGTTTGAATTGGTATTCAACCTAATGACGGTTCTTGTCCACTTGCTAACAAGGTTTTGATAGAGAGAAACTGTGCCAACGAGGGTTTTCTATTGGAGCGGCTAATACAAATATAGGAAACCTGAGCTAAGATAAATTATATCATATTATACTGTATGTATCTTTCCTTTCCATTTTGGGTTTGCTAGCTTTGGATTCTAATGCAATATATGGAAATTTGCCTAGATTGTACGAGCTTCTTGATTAATCTCGGAGCGGTGTATCCTCTGTCCTTGTTTGCTCAAGCACTTCAATACACTGCAAACAGATTCATTCAGATGGTGACATATTTTGCATGTCCCTCAAGCTGCAGCTGCTATGAGCCAGGGGTTCCATCTGAGGGGGTTGGAGAAAGTCATCTAAAA
Source organism: Apogon talboti (assembly GCA_037367365.1). Taxonomy (NCBI): domain Eukaryota; kingdom Metazoa; phylum Chordata; class Actinopteri; order Kurtiformes; family Apogonidae; genus Apogon; species Apogon talboti. Next base: position 14,092,789 of record JAPQRQ010000022.1, on the reverse strand, counting down.
TCTCATTAATCATTAAAACCCAATCAGACTGCTGGCCCTTGTTCATCTAGCAATTGGACATATCTGGTGAATGTTCAGCTGTGTGGCTCACAGACACAGACAAGAGTATAAATACTTTATACTGAGTTTGCGGTAAATAACAGAATTAATGCCTTCTCCTAATGACCAATGATTACATCAGGAAGACACTGGTTGTCATTGGCTAATGAAGGGATGGAACAAATGGGCTCATCTGCACCGTCTGCTAAGTGTTCAGGAGAAGAGGCTCCCATCTACAGAAAAACACTAAACCACTGAATCTAAGAGAAATCACTGCAAACCATACAGTGCATTTTATTATATAAATGTTAATGTTTGTTTTCCGTCTCTAAAAGTCCCCAAATATTAGTCTTTCTTTCATATATTTGTCAATTAAGCAGGCACCACAAATTAAATGTAAAAGGCACAAAAGTAAACCAGATTAAATAACTGTGTTTTTTCAATTTCCTCTTTCTATGCCCTATAAAAGGCAGAATACTCCATGAATTCAGAATCCAATTGAAAGCCTGTTGGCTAGTTGAACAACACCTGCCAACACTGAAAAGAAATCACAAAATAGATATATACTGCTGCAAAAAAAAGGAAAGAAGCCAAGAGCAAGCGCATTGAATCAACTAAAAGTAAAGATAAAGATGAGAATAAAAAAAAACAACAGATTCTCCGAAATCCCAAAGACATTTAGCATGATGTGGGTTTTGACGCATGAGGACGTTTTCTGGCAGGGGATGTCCAACATTGGCATGACTTGGCGATCATTTTCACATCCTGGCCTGGATGTGGCTAAGGACCAGCTGCCCTCTCCCTGGTCCTAAGGCGCTCCTGCAGGCAAGGACATATGCCAGAGGGAGAACTGGCAACCTTACTTCCTATTCCACCTGGGGCTCTCCTTAATCCATCCATCCTGTTTCTTCCCGCTCTCTTCTCCGTCTCCTTCTTTTACTTGCTTTTTCTCTTCACTCCACTTCCACACCACACCCTTTCCTGCTGTTTTCCTCTATACAGTATATCTTCTATCTTTCTTCCCATTCTACTCTGTTCTCTATCGTCCCATGATTCACTCCTTCTTGCTGCTTAGTGTCTTATGTCTTTCTCCTCTTCCTTGCTATCAGTTTCCCCACTATCAAGACACCCCAGTCTGTCTTCGTCCCTCTTGTTCACATGTTTGTGTGGATGATATTCCAGCTCTCCACATGACTGTATCAGCCAACTGGGCTAAGGCCTGGAGGTGGCTGGAGGGCACTGATACAGTCTTCCAGGCCATGATGGGGACGCTTGTCACATGAGTATGGTTTCACTCTCCTCTTGTATGATTTTGGAATTTATTTATGTATTCAGTCATCCTTGTGTGTCTATTTTCATTTTTACTATGTATGTCAGTCTAGCTTTCTATTTGCTTTCATCTCTTAGTGCTTATCATACATTTTTGTCAACGTTCCCTATCTCAAGCCTTATTGAAGACGAATAGATCTAAAATTTCAATTCAAGTCCAAACTGAATCTCATTCTGAAACAAATATGTTAGAAAAGTCTGTATTTTTTTCATGTAAATGATTGGTTAGTGGTGAGCGTGCCTTTATGAATAACATTTTTTTTTTTATCAAATATGCCTTGACTTCTTTTACACCTGACCATACTGTTACTGAAAAACACAATTGGTCAGATGTATTTGCAATTAAATAATTGATTAAATTCTTTCTTGTGTTGCTGCTTTTACCAGCAGTCCGATGCTGCTTTTCAACCTTTACGTAGTGATTTTGAAGAATTGCAAATTGTTTCATCATGGACATCCAGAGCTCCAAATATGCAAACTGCTTCACCCTGGACATAGCCTTTCATGTATGACTGACAGGTTCTTAATCAGTGCTAAGAACAGAGAGAATGTCTGATCTGTAATTGATTTGGATCTGGATTCATAAACCAGTCTCATATTTTCAACATCAGCATTAAACTCTTCGTACCCACATGTTGAGAGGGACTGACCTTCTGTGTCTTGTAGCTGAGACATTAAATTGATGGCTGAGTGATTTACATCGGTCCCATGGTAAGTTTATTTACGCCCGTCTGTCTCATCTGTCAAATGTAAACACTTCCTGAATTCAGACCTGTTGTACTCCTTCCATGTCATATACACACATTTTATATATGAGGCACCCACTGCCATCACAACTCAAAGCTTCCTACTAGGGTTTATACTGTTTAGATTAGATAGACAGCATTTTGTGCCAGGACTGTCTAATTTATCTGAGATGCCTGGTCAGTGAAACTTTTTATTTCTTAAACAAACCATGTAACCATGTGGTGCTTCCCAGTTAATGATATGTTCATTATCTCCATGAAGACAAGAATGCCCAATCACAATTTCCAAGAAAAATCCTTTACATGTTACATGCTTTTGCACACAGCATAGAAACATCTCAGATTCAACCAGCAAATGAAATCCCAGCTCAGATTACTGGATATAAAATTGATGATGATGGTCTGATTAATGCATGATATATTGTCATTTCATTATTGGACAATGTTATTGCGCCTGGCAGAGTCTCCTAGTAACATGTCTTACCACGTATATATGTAAAATACCAGTGGGTAACATATGTAATTTAAATAAAACATTAATGGCATTGGTTAATATGAAAATCTTACAGATTAGCATTTTTATTGGGACCAACCTCATATTTGATTTGCACGTTTCTCCCAAATCCACTTGAAAGACAATAACTGAAAGCATAAATTTCCCTTGTGTCATGTGATGTGTGATGGAAATCAACAGAACACATTAAGGTTTGGGTTGCTGCAACATCAAAGCAGTGCCATTTCAATGTAATGACTGCTTCTCTGTCACTTCCATCAGTAATGCTTAATCTGTATGCAAGGGTTGTATAGAAATATTGAAAGGAGGGAAGAACAAGTTGCCTTGAACATAGTTCTGCTGTGTATGTCTTTTTCTGTGTTTCTTCTGTATCAGTATCCAAAAGTATTTTCATACAGTACATGGGGACAGTGGGTCCTGGAAGCCACATACTGTACATTCAAGACAAACTCATGACTCCTTCAGCATTGTGCAAACAAGCATGTGACGTCCAGATGACAACGGCACATGAGCCAAAGCCAGTCACCCGACTACTCACTACTAAGCAGAAATGAGGTACCTGTTACTACAAACCATTATCAACTCAAATGCTTGTTACTTGTACCAAAAGAGCTGAATTGATTAGTCTTCTATCAACATTTTAAGACCATACACATATAGATGAATGAATTTCCTTAATAACAATGAGCTACTGTCACCACCCTTGCACCAAGGATCTTTTCTTCATAGCTGAGGCCATCTGTGTATGTTTGTTTTATCTACCTTTCTTGTCCCTGACCGGAATAATGACTTGAGCAGGTGGTTGAAGCAACATGCGACTGAGCTCCCTGTACTCTGACACAGCCATGCTAAACACAAGCCACTGTGCTGAGAGAACATACACCTGTGATATGAATACCTCCTGCAGGGTCAGTATGTCTGATATGACAGATGTATGCTATGAGTGATGTACATGTGTGCATCTGCACTTCACTGGCTAACACACACAAACAGTGTTAGCAAGTCACACAGGGTATATCAGAATTTCCAAACTGTGGTATGTACACCCTTGGAACATGTATCACCTTTAGGGAATGTGCAAGGCAAAAATTAAAGTGGTGGAAATAAATAAAACATTTTTTAATGTAAAAGCTTAAAATTAGTCTTTTTTAATTATATATAATAATGATGTTATAATACTCTAGACGCTGATGTATCGAATATATACAACATTTTGTACTGTTATGCATAGGACTGGCTTTGGTTTGTGCCCTGATCAAGATATGAAGTGGCTTCCTTGTCTATGTTTCAATGTAAACTTATGAATCGTCTGATTTATTACACCAGAGGAAAAATTTATGAGCAAAACACAGTGTTTCAGATTGACACACTCTCAGCCTGTCAGAATTATTTACTATGTTTACAATATACAATAAAAATGCTCATCTCAAAGTCATTTTTTAGGTTCAAAGCACAGTGAATTAGAAATATTGGATTTGTACCAGTTTATTATTCATCATGATTTACAGCCTTATTCCGCAACTTACATTGCTGTGAGGTATGATTGAGCTGGAATCATGCAACTTGGCCCAATAATTAGAAATGCACATTCTTTCCAAGATACAGCCCAATTACCCAGATGGTGGCGCTGCAATTAAGGGCCAATTTGCAATTGCAATCTGGAGAGTGTGTGTGTGACCTAGAAAGTTTAAGAGCTTCTGCTGTATGTAATGAAGAATATATGAAATGGAAATTCAATGAAAAAGGAAAGAATAAAAAGGACCCAATTCTACTGGGCAAATGTTTGCTATATGACTATTGCCTCTGGGGGCAATGCGTGTTCCTTTGAAATAACGTCAGCGTATTGACATCACCAGATCCCGTTCATAAATTGGTCTTCAGTATGCATGAATTCTTTACTTGATGACACCCAAGGCAAACTGGTGTGTTAAGAATCTCATTGCCTATTTGCGTGTTTTGGTATGCATGCATTCATTGCTTTCAGAATAGATGAATATGCATGCACATGGCTCCAACATATATGACCATGTGTATCTGGAGTATGTGTGAGTGTGGACACACCGCACTGTATGTGTGCACTGGCGCATTGCATAAATGTGAGGATGAGGCTCCTCCACTTTATAGTCTCTATATGCTGACACAAGAAGCAAAGCTACACTAGTGGCTGTATTATGAAGCCAGAGAGGCAGTAGGGAGACTGATATGGGTATCAAAGCTTGCCTCTTTGCCTTTGTGCCTTTGTGTTGTGGCCATCAAAGACTTCTATAGCCATTCTGGTATCCCACAGGATTGGCCTCTTATATAAGAACACACCAGCCAGCATACTGTAGGGCCGGAGTGGCACTGAGGGAGTGGAGGCGGCTGGGGAAGGAGGGAGGAATGCACTAAATATTTCTCAGAAATTTTTCCATTTGTATTGAGCTTTGTGAGATTATTTCATTCTCTGAGCCTCATCTGTTTTTTTTCTGGGTTGTTTTTCATTATTCCTTTTATCCCTCAGAGTGACAGCTCTTTGGGAATGAATGTTTCCCATGGCCACATATATAGTTAAGTACTACTGTACCAATTAATTATGGGCTAGCATGATAATGCTCTGTAAGTGTGCATGTACAGCAAGTGGGCAATTGTACATTGACACGTCGATGTAGGCATATGTGCATGAAGTGATTTTAAGTTTACACCATTAATTTCAACAAGGCTGACTACTTTGGTGAGTGAGTTAACCTGTTTTATGAATGGAGAGATTTAACTGACTCAATCTACTGTTTAATTCACATAGTCTAAGCAACACACTGCTGGCGATTAATTCTGTAGTGCTGAGCAGCTATGGAGGTACAATACTGATGCAATGCTGCAAAACATTTCCCCAGGTTAACCGAAAAGGATAAGGACTTGTTCATGTGGCACATCCTGGAAAAAATTAAACTATATTAACAATACTGATATACAGTTAGAACTGCATGATACAGTACAAATCTACAAGTCATGAATATTGTTGAAGAAATTAAACCTTTATTACTTTTTGCCCTGTCATAGAATGAGAGGCTTTAGCTAATACTCCATTTAACATGAAACAGTTTCAACTGACAGTGAAACTAGTGTTCTGTACAACACTGTATGTGCTTCAGTTCAAAGAAACCAGAGTTACATCTGACACCAAGCTGTTGCACTTCATCTCAGTCGACCAGTAAACAACACTTTCACCAAGACTGCAGTCATGCCTCGAGGGGTAAGAAGTCAAATCTGTGGGATCCCTCTGACGCAGATGTCCTGCCCGCCCTCAGCTCATTCTTCATGCACGTTCCATACGGACATTTGTCAGTTGGTCAGCCATCAATGAATAAACTCTAACGGGTTTTTTTTTTTATTATTTTAAAGACAGTGAAACAAAAACAGAATGGTACTGATGTTTTGTTTGTTGGCGTGTCATCAATTTACAATGAAGACATTAGATTATGGTCTCCAGAAAATTCATTCAAGTCTATGTAAGCTATGGAAACAAGCAGAATAAATATGTGTGTGAGGTTGAGCAGCGAAAAGTCATGCCGAGGATATTTTTTACTCAGGCGTGTTGCGATAACAAAGGACACCCTGTTTCTGGCAGCCTGTGCTTTTATGGTTTTTACAGCAGACACTTTAATATGAAGGAGCGCTGTGGACTGAATGCATGGGGATGCACGCACGTCTCATATTCTGTGATCAGAAGATGTGACAGTTGTGTGTGAGTCTATCTGTCTGTCTATATACTGTATTTATCTATTTCTTATTGCATGCAGGTCTAATTGGCTTTGAGAAAATCTCTCTTCGCTGCATTCACTGTAAACAAGAGACCATCTTCAGCACTTAGACAGATTGGATTCAATTACAGTCTGCTACGGTCTGAATATCAGATAAGACAAAATTACACAACCGTTCTCAAGGTGACAAGTTGAGTGAATGCCTGATGAATCTAAAGCAGCAGCCAAGGACACTGACTGCCTGCTTTGCCAAGAAGGCACTGCAGAACTGTCTCACTATTTCAGAGGTGCTCTCATCATATGATTTCATTGCTCTCACAGAGGGAGCTCATATTATTACTAACCAGCATTTAAGAATGCAGTAGAATACTCACTGTGTTTAACAAAGAAGGCAAAGCAACACACAAATGACCAAAACCCACTATGTTATATTATTATTATTATTATTATTATTATTATTATGACACCATAGTTACCAAGTGATAATTAAGCATGTCTTATTTTACATTTGTGATGTTTAACCCCTAAAGGATGGACGTGGCAATGGCAGCAGGAGACTTACCAGTATCTTAGTGGTATAGGCGCTGTTGATGGAGATGGCGTTGGCCAGTAAGTCCAGTGATTTCGGCGGCAGAGCTCCGGGTTCTGGGATTTCTTTATAGTGCACATCTCCAACATAGCACTGCACAGCCGTCATACGGTTGGTGGTTAGCGTGCCTGTCTTGTCAGAACAGATGGCTGTGGCGTTGCCCATCGTTTCACATGCATCCAGGTGACGCACCAAGTTGTTGTCTTTCATCATTTTCTGTTGAAAGCAGACAGCATGATTAGCACGACATGTTGCAAGTACTGGAAAATGCCTCGGAATATTTAGACTGATCCGGAACGGCGGGGCCTGAATTTGTTCATTATGCACTTGCAATGGTTAAGCATTGCTTTCTGTAATGACCAAAAATAGAAAGGATTGTGTTTGGGCTTAAAAGGCACAAACTTATACTGTATAGGTAAAACACAATGAAGAAAAGTTCCTTGGTTTCTGCCCTTGGTTTTTAACATGGTTAGTTTGCTTGTTTGAAGATGTCTTTAAAATTTAACATAGAGCCACAAAGCACATTTATCAAAAATGCCACAAATAAAGAGAAATAAAAATAACAATATAGGTGTAAAATACTAATAAACACACCATAGGTAAATTGTTCAGTCTGTGAAAATTACAGTATACAATGTATCACAATACAATATTAGCAAATGTACACATACAGTAAATGTACACTGTACAAATGGAAATCCCTGCCTTTACAGCAGTACCGAATGTAAGCATGTGTCACTTCTTCCTTACTTTGACAGAGTAGGCCAGGGAGATGGTGACAGCCAGCGGCAGCCCCTCTGGCACGGCCACCACCAACACAGTCACACCAATGATGAAGAACTTGACAAAGTACTGGATATAGACGGGAGTGCACTCCGGCATCCAAGGGTGCTTCTGCATCACAAAGTTGTCAATAGCAAAGTACAGGACCAGGATGATGACTGTGATGGCAGACATGAGCAAACCTGGAAAAGGTACAGAAAGTGAAGAAGTATAGAATTAAAAGGAGACATAGATTTGCATGTAATCAGAGTAAAATCGGACCAAATCTTCATTCCAAAAGGATGAACAAAGTATTTAAACCAACAAAACATGATTAAGCAACAAGAATTTATCAAGTGCTTTGTTTTTACTCAAAACCAATACTGCAGGAAGTAAATAAGGTAGGTGTTGCATGTTCCTCCTGTTTGTGCAGCAGAGTGGTCAGAGCATTTATACAGTTGGAAATGCTTCTTCGTCTTCGGTTGCTATCTCAGGGTTTCTCTCCTTAGTATACATGCTTTGCCTGAGTGGGCAGTGAAGACTAAATTAACCTTCACCTGCAGCAGGATTCAGTTCCAACTGCAAGCTCTCATCAACCACAACCATCTCGAGCTAGTCTCAGCTGTCATTGCTAACTCCCCGGTGGCTTTCTCCGGTTGTTTGGATTCCAAACTCATCTATCTGATGTTGCTGAAAAACCACGACAGACAACTTTGCGCCATCTTTTGACGAGAGCCTCATCGATCAATTCCCAGTACTTTCTTTTTCTTCAGCTGGTGAGAGATGGCTGGTCTGTCCTCTTAAGGGTACCGTGGCTTCAGTGATATTTTTTGTGCTCATGGAAAGAGGAACTATATCTGGTCAAAGTGAGGTTACTGCCATCTTTTCCAACAGACAAGTCTCTCCTTCAAATCCACATGCATATACCTGCCAGAAGGACAATACAAAACCATGGGGGGCAGGTTCTTGGCAGTTGCTCTTGTCCATATCTCCTTCTCTTTAGAAGCAGCAGCCTCTGTTCAGGCATTTATTGTGCTGGTTTGTCTAAGAAAAATGTCATTTGCTGAAGACAGGTGTTTTGGTCTTGCAGAGGCTAAACAGCCACTTGTTATTATGACAGTTTATGCTTAAACTTTAAGATGTTAAATATGAAAACAACACTGTTAACTTAATAAGATTCATGCTGCATATCTGGCATCTTTAACCTTGCTGTTTGCTTATAACCTGCACCTGCTGTAAGGTAGATACAGACCAGCTGTGGCTTATTAACATCGAATACAGAGGATGGATTGTATAAAGATTCACATAGAAGTAGGAATGCATGCAAGGGGGGTCACAGGCCCCAGAGTCGAGGTATTTTCTTCCATATCTTCCATACACCATATGATCTTGCAGTGCTGGTTGCCTGCTAATCCATCCACGGTACTTCATTGTTATGACACCATGTCCTCATTCAATCACTCAGGCCAACATACTGATGTAACAGCACACAGTTAAAATAAGGACTTCCTGCAGGGATTCAATGAAAATAAGAATCTGCTTAACTAATTACCTACTACTAGTGATAAGATGAGTAAATATCTTTGGTACAGTAGTCAGGTTTATTTAATTTCCTAAAAGGATGCTGAGGAATATTCTGTCATTTTAGGGGGGTCACAGTTGGCGGAATTCTCAAGCGTGTCATTTTCAGTATTCTCAATATGTTACTGCTGGGAGGACACCTACAACGTGGGCATTTTGGCATGTGGGCATCTGTTACTAAAAATGCTTGCTGAAATCCATCCACTGCAAGTACATCAGACATTTCAATATCAACTCCTTGTTTTTTTTGATTTTGTATCAACACTGTTTTTTTTTTTTTATTATTAAAATTTCATCAAAATTGATTTAAGTAGCTGGGAAATATACTCTCAGTTCCACCTACACTCTAAATGTTTCAGCAAATCAGCAGAGTTCAGGCCACTTAAAGCATAAAGTGCAAAGGTTCTCTCATAGCTCCATAATCTTGACATTTTAGCATTCTCTCTAACTGCTTCGATTGCTTTAAGTGACCGGGACGTGAGTCTCATCGGTGCAACATGTTGTTTTGATGGACAGGATGATGGTTCAGTACCTTGTTGGTCCTGATTTAAGTGTCTGACTGAGTGATGGACCTGTCTGTGTTAAATTTGCTGTACCTGCTTTGCCAATCTGGACAGCCAGTTTGGTCAGCTTCCCTTGCAGCACAGACTTCTCTTTCTTGGGCACGGACACTTTCTTCCTCTCTTTCTCGTCAGCCTCTCCACCTTCTGCACTCTTTAGAGGCTGCATCTCCATGGCAGCTGCTCCATCCTGCTTCTTTACTGTAAACACCACAAAACACAAAAGATGACACACGGTGTTAGAAATGGAGATTAGACCAAGGCAATGGAGAGGAGGAGGGAGAAAGGCTTTAAGTGTATCAGTAGCTCCAGCACACCCAGTAAATATAAACAGCTTAGATTTAAAGCCAACAAGAGATCACTGTGACAGATAGCGACTAAGGTATGTACTGTATAACACCTTTAGAAACCGTAATGAGAACTGAATTGTTTGTGTACAATTACATTGTTTTGTTGGAAGGAGCAGGGTATGTCATTTTCCTCAAATAAGTAAAACACTGAGATTCTTCCTTTTTTTTATTATTCTTGCTATCTTTTCATCATAAACATATTTCCAAGAATTTCCACGACACGTACATCCAAGCTCCAGGCCACATTCCCAGATTGTTTAGGAGTCTGCTGAGTATTTGCACAAAGTTAAAGAAAGTAACCTTATGCAGCAGTTTCATGCAGAAAGGAAGTTAAATGTTGTTCATATGAAAAAATAAATAAAATAAAATATACATACTGTGTTGGCTTGAAAAGAAAAAAGGACCAAAAAAAGCAGGAAAGGAAGTGAAAACAGAAGATCTGGAATATAAAACAATAAAGATAAAGTATACACTGAATATATACCCCCTAAGGTGAAAACAGATTGTGGAAATGTATTGATAACCAGAATTATGAACTGTCTTGCTGTTTACTACTGGAATAATTTACAGTTTTAAATGACCTTGGAGCTCTATATGTTCATATCCTTACATCATGTCCTAGAAATATATTTGACAAGTCATTTTCTACTAAATTATGTTTGGAAAAGCATTAGTGCATTGGAAATGTTATACCAGACTACTGGACTGTGCAGCCATCGAATGATCATTTAATGGATTCATAAGAAACTGTGTAAACAGGCTTTTTTATACTGACTGACAGAAATGAATCACTGGAAATTGACAAACGCATTAAAGCACCATGATTATACATTTCCATGAAACACACCATCTCCAGGATACACTGCTACAGACAATCATAATTATGACATATACTGTATCAAGTATTCTTACTGGTTATCTGTCTTACACAAGAAGATAAATAAATACATTAAATAAATTGGAATGAACATCTCCCACTAGTCAATATAGTCCATATCTGAATAATTTTTTTATCATTTTATACAATTTTTTCCATATTTCAAGATTAAAGGATATTGTTATTTAGCTTTATATTACAGGAAGTGTTTAGAAAAGAAAAAAAAAAACCTTTGGGTCTTCTGTAAAAAATAACTCCTCTTGGTGTAAAAACCAATCCTGAATAACCTCACTCTCTCGTTGGCTCTTCCTCTCATGCATACACACCGTGCCTCGCTGTTAATGTATCCCATTATCAAGAACCATTTCAGCCCAGCTTGCGAATCACAACGAGGCATGTGTTTGATGCTCACATTTGTCATACACTCAGGCTCTGTGTGTTGGTTTTCCACCTCTATGTCACAAGGCAGAGATGCTAATGTCCAAATAACATACAAAGCAGAGAAGCAAGACCAAATACCTGAAATATGTACGGGCGCAGGGAAAATGTTGCTAAACTGAAATGTGTATTTTGCTCTGATATATTATCACCATACTGCGCCGCTCGCATAGATGTGTATTCAAGTGTCACAGAGCAGACGGGACTCTAGTCAACATTTTGCCACAGGACATTTCAATGAACTCAAGATGAACTTTTTTCATGACTAGTCAGCAAACAGACCAGAATGTTTGTGTAACTATGTGTCCATTACTACATCTCATTACGCTTTTGGGCTCAGAGAGAAAATTTTGACAGGAATGCTTAGACTTCAAAGAACTGTTAACCGTCTGACTGGAAACCATATGAGAAGAGCTAATGATGCCAACAATTTCCACATTGACATTTTTAGATGACAGAAAAAAAACATTGGTTTGTTGATGTGGAAAGTGCCTCATGGTAAGAAATGAATTAATCAGCTGACTGAGAGAAAATACATATTTAATGAAAGATAAAAGGCAGGTAATTACAGTACCTAGAAATGTTTTTTTCTTTTATATATTACTGAAAAGTGAAATATCTTCTTTTTTTTTGTTTTACTGTCAGTCAGCGAAATCCTTCTCCAGACCTTACTAAACAACACAACGTATATACAAACCTTAAGGACATCATTAAAAATCACTGTAGTATCCCTGTAATCCCATAACAATGTATTTCATAGCGCATGACACTGAGGGTTCACAAACTGAGGAAAATTTCATTAAAAATTCATTTAAAAAAAAAGGGAAAACCAGTGTGTGGTTCAGAACCAGAGGCAGTACAAACAGAATATTCTAGTTTTTGGGGTGAAACAAGGCAGTCTGAGTGGGACAGGTGCAGTAGTTCAGGGACAGGTTGTTGTTCTCTCAGAGAGAACAAAACAAGTCAACAACACAACAAGAACGACAAACAACAGAACAGGGACAACACGTCGGTGACAGACAGAGTGGGGAGGGATCGTCTAACCTAATAAGACTGCAGGTAAAACCTGGGTCAAGTACAAAAATCCCACTATTTTGTGTTTGAGTGTAGTCTGAATTCACAGTGCACCATCCTTTGAAAGATGGTGGACATGTATTAAGAATGTTAAGTACAATGTAGGCTGAAATAAATAATTGACCCAGAGCTTACGCTGCACACCAGAAGGGGAAAAATGATAAGAAGAACGAGGCGGAAGAGAAGAAGCAAGGGAGGAGAGAGTGAGAGATGAGGTTTGGTTACCTTTAATTTGGTTGCTCTCCATATTGCCATCTTGCATTTTACCTATGATGGAGACATACAAGACAATAACAACAAAAATAACCAAGGCAGACAAGTCAACATAGAATCACCGCATAGACAACACACACATTGAGAACCAAAAATAGCAAACAGAGAGACAGGAAAATGACTTTTAATACAACGTCTTTGAGACAGTCACATAGAAAGGCTTGTGATCATGTATGTAAATGATGTAATGTAACTAAGAGATACACCTACTGGCAACAAAGTGTATTTACCACTTATTCTAGCACTATTCAGAGACACTGTAATGTGCAGAATGCAAAAGGGGCAAATTTTAATGGAATTACACATTTTCTGCAGATTTACAAATGTTTTAAATAATCTCTTCTGTGAGCACAGGTAATTCTGTACACATTATCAACAGCGCAAGTCAACCATCAGAGTATAAAATGAGATTATCAAGACATAGGAACAGCATTTACACTGAACACTGGCGGTGAGGGAGAGTACACTACGAACAACCTCTGCGCACACACGTACAGTACACACAAAGAAGAGACAGCATGCAGAGGAGAAAAATTTCAGAAAGCTCATGCAAGATAACACACTCTGAGGAAAGCAGACTGGAGATGTGAACAGTACGAACAGAAAGAGAGAGAGAGAGGGCCTGAAGGAAAAGCCTCCCACATGGAGAAGTTACATAAGAACAACTGGAGGAAAATCGAAGTCTACGTAAGTCCAGGGACAGTGGATGTATTATGCTCTTCTATTCTGCTTATGCAAGGTTTGGATTTATTCTACATGTGAATTTAACCCAAATGGACTGTATATCGTACTTAAACAGCTTTAAGGTTTTTTTTCTAACCCAGGTTTATTTTTATATTAATTATGTATAATTAAGAGCACACTTACCTACAGTATCATCTACCTAGGCTATAATTATAGTAAAATGCAATGTTTCCCTTGGCGGTAGGCAGATTAGAAACATGAAGCTTATCTTTCACTGCTCTGTAGTCAAATTTCAATGACGAAATTATGCAGACAGAGCAATGAGAGCAGATTTTCTTATAATTTTTTGGCATGTAAGTAGAGAATGAGGCTCGTTTCACCTCCACTTCCACATTAGTCAGGAGTCCCTGGAGTCACAATAAAGCTGAAGATGACAAATCGCTCTGTTCCAGCCCAGGACAAGGGCACCATTACACTGCAAATCACGCCCCTTCTGCCTTGAGAACAAACACTTTGGGGCTGTTCTCCAAGGAGACACAGATAAGAAAGAACCCAGTGCAGCAATGAAGGAAGTTAATCTTTTGCATCTTGTCCAGCTAACACAGAAATAGAGGACTAAGTGATCTCAGAGGACACCCAGCTAAAGGAGATGGCCTTACAGTTTGATTTTGCCACCAGGCTCCAGCGAGTGTCATGTCTTATATCGGAAACTTGAATTAATGTGCTCTAATAGTTGTTTTACTCCATGACCAAAAATAATAACACTTGAATACCCCTTTTTTTTTAAATGTTGCAAGACTCACAAATCCTTAACCCTTAAAGACCTAAACAGCCGCCGGCGACCAAATGCATTAACTGATTTAAAATGTCTAATCTCATTTGAAACACTAATTTAATCAATACAATTTAATAATTCAGGTAAAATGCAGTTTTAGCAGCTTTTCAGTAGGGTCACATGTGTTTCATTTGAATGTTCAGAGACTATATAGTGAACATAAAAAACATCATCATCTTCTGTAGCACTGGTCTCTTAGTAAAACCCATGTAACAAATGACAGTGGCTGTAGATGCTGTTTTTATGTTCACTTAATGACAATAATGAAAATGTATTTTTTCTTCACTTTTCTGTGCTATGAAATAATAACCCTTGAATTTACTTTGAGCTTTTATGAACATCTACATGGTCATCAATGTAATATAGTACATGAAATATCAGCTTTTTAGTGAAAAATCCAAAATTCAGTGGATAATATTATTATAAATGGTAATAAATTGCTTAAGAAAGGTTAGCTGTAGAATAAAATTCATTTGGAATTTGCCACAAAAACAGGTATAGGTCTTTAAGGGTTAATATCCCAAAATCTCCAATGCAGCAAAATTTTCACAATGAATCTGACCTCTGTTAGGATGCACTTTAATTGTTTAATTTGATTTTTCTTTGAAGAAAGATGATAAAATTCCAAAGTCATCGTATATTACTTACATAAGAAGGCAAAACAAGAAAAAAAGAGCAAAAAGAGGAGAAGAGAAAACAGGAGACTAATCTCTACAGCTAAATCATGCACTGAGAGCATGGGTACAAAGGGGTCCACACAACTGAAAGTGAGGGCAGAGCAGAGCAGAGGGTGAGCACCCATGGTAGAAGGCAGTGGGAGAATGGAGAAGGTAGGAGCAGTCAAAGGTCACGACAAAAAGAGGTCAGAGATCAGAGGTTTTATCAACCTACCATTAATTAGGCTGGCACTGCCAGGTGCATTAATGCCTGCAGCCCCATCCGTGGCTATAGTTGCGATGGGGTGGATAGGGGGATGGGAGCAGTCTAGCCAGTAACAATGAGGGCCGAACATGAATGAACAAAAACACACCCACGCACCCACACAAACACACACACACACGCACGCACGCACACATGCACACACACACGCACACACACACATGCACACACGACACAAGACAATGAACAGAAATAACATGGTTATAACACATTTAAGAGATTCAGTATGTAGACTTTATGTCAATAATACAGTTTAGTGTTGTGCTTAGTTTGGATTAAAAATGTATAGACAGTATTTATGTATTTATTATTATATGTGTGTTTTACAAGAAGTAAAACCAGGAAAACATCAGTAAAATAAAGTGCGACATTAGACAGACACAAAACATGAAGTCTGAACAGAACAGATGTGTAAAAGAATGTAATAAAATGGGACATTTGGCCAATGAAATCATTTGACAAGAACTGACAGGACATGTTTTGTTTTACTCTTATACAACTGCTACTGTATTTAATCTTACATGTACAAAAAACTGTGATAATTATTGGTTTTCTACTCTAAATTGTAGCAATTCATCTTTTATTTGAACCATGTTATTCATGTGTTATATCGTTTAGCATCACAAAATCATAAATTGAGCAAAAAAAAAAAGTTGCACAGGGAATATTAAATAAAATTCTGTAAATGAAAGGTAAACAGACTGCATTAGCTAGGGGAATACACATGTGCCAACAGTTAAGTAACAGGCATAATGATAATTCAGTATTAATGTGGGGAGTCAGACATAACCTCTCTTAGCCTCTGAATTGCTTTTATTTGCCAATAATTTATAATGAAAAGATTCAATCAAATGCAGAGTACTCATTTATTTATTTATTTTAGGAGCGGTTATCTCAATATCAGCTGTATTGCTTGTATTATTTAACTGAAAAAACAAGACGCTTTGCATAGTTTCAGTTGCCTAAAGCTAGAACAAGAATATTCTAAGACAGCCTCACACAGAGTTGCTTATACTGTATTAATAAGGCTGGCCATAATGATGATGGAGTGAACAAGGCAATGCAGAGGTATGGGACATATTCAGTCTATACATTTATTTATGTAAGACAATGGAAGATACTCCTACCATACGAGTGAAACTGTGAAAATGCACATTATGGAAAAAAATGTAGCTGCTACAAATCCTGATTATCAACAATGTATCAACATAAATGGCTTAAAGTAAATGTTTTGTGGACTGTTTCCCCCAGGACCAGATGATGTTTGTTGTTAGTTAATCAGACACCGGGGACTATTTTTGCCTGCTTTGATTGATCTAATCTGATTAATTGCACTTGGAAAACAATCACAAATACAAGTCAAAACAAGGAGGCAGAATTTGTGAAAAAGTACATCTTACAAAGTGCTTACAGTATCTACTCTCTGGTACATGTGCTGTACACCTTCAAGGCTGTCTCCGTCATGTCATTGTTCTGTTATTACAGCAATGAGATGAGTCTGACAGCCTGTCTTTATTTAAGGCATTCAATACATCTAGAAACAGCACTGATGTTGAATGCTAGTTAGTTTGATGAGTGCAGTGTCTGTAAGAAAGGGAGAGGATTATGCACTGTAAAATGTGTCATCTGTTAGCACTTAAAAAGATGAGGCGCTGCGATGATCAGGCTTCTCTTTTTAAGCGAGGAATTAAACTGAGGCAAGGCCGCTTGGCTGCTACTGGAGAGGTGAGAGTTAAAGATGGTTTCTTGCAGGTCATTGGGGGGGTGGGGGTTAAGGTCACAAGGGTCAAGTACCACTCCCAGGGGGTCAGAGAAAAGTGATACTCTACCTGTGTTCTGGTGTCCGTCTTCCACTGCCCCACCTTCAGGGTGAATTTGGAATAATAAGAGAGTGAGGACAACAATGCACCTGAACCCACAGAACCTGGACAGTGCAGCTCACAACTGTACCGCCACTACTCATTGCATAGAGGTTTTAGACACATTCAGCAGAGAAGACTGTGTACAAAGTGTTTTTGTCAGCTACAAATAGCTACACATGGCTCGTACAGTTCACATGTGTTAAACAGGTGGACATTTGCTCTTTTACAAAACACTGATATTATACGCAGTGTAATGAAACGACAAAAGATGATTTAAAGGTACATTACGGGGCATCAGGAACAAATATTACCTTAATACGTCTGAAGCAACTGCAGCAATTTGAAAAAAATGAGGTAATATTTGTACCTTTCTTTTCTTTCTTCTCTTCTTCCTCAGTGCCGGCTCCCAGCAGAGTGAAGATTATCCCAGTCTGTGAGTTGACACCAACAGCTGTCACCACCATGCGTCCTGACCCCTCCATCACATGGGTGCCTGAAGACGACAAAAAAAAAAAAAAAAAAAAGGTTCTTAAAATGTTACAGCAAATCTGGAAAGATTTATATGGAATGTGCAACACTAAACAGTTCCTCCTAAAATGTTCTGGTTTACTGTTTATTAAGGAAATCAATGTAAAATCACACAATAAACATCATTTCGATTAAAACCCAATGTGCTGAGGTAGAAAGTCATTAGCACCAGTAAAGATTGCTTGTGCATGTACCGTATATCCTGTGCATTACTGTAAGTCAGTGTGGGTGAGTATGGGATAATTAAAGACGGCAGCAAAAAGACACGCAGCTAATTATCCACTAGGGAAAAAAAAATACTACATGGTGTGAGATCAAATTAGCCCGTATTTCTGTTTTTTTTCTGTTCTGATATTCTTCATTTTTAAGAATCTTACAGCTGCAGATTGTTCATCTGTGCACCGGCACAGAAAAAAAAGTACAAGAGAGAAGCTTGATTAAATAACTGAACCTTGTAGATGTGCTTTTCTTCCTGCCTTGATGTTTAGAGATTTTAATTAACAACCTTTTTTTAATTTTATACACAATAGGTCCTGTTAAGTAAGTTAGGCTCCAAACCTGAGATGAATACGGAATGACTATTCTCTAAGGATTTAAAGTTTGCTGCAAAAAGTTGCATCATTGCTGCATATTATTTAACCTCATAGGACCCACTGTCCACATGGGAGGACAAGAAATTCATAGCTTTATACAAAAAAACCCAAAAAAGAAACAACTATCAACCGCAAATGACATTCCATAAAAAAATTTTAAGAATGCATCTGAAAAAACTGTTGCATCATGTTTCCAATATAAGCAATTATTTAATTAAAAAAAGCCAAAACTCAAAAACCTGTGGGGCTCATGGGTCTTAGGAGGTTAAAGACAATAATTGACAGAGGGAGGGAAAAACAATTATGTGACATTAGGAGTCATGAGGACCTCAGAAGCAACCCACGGTATTTACATATTTAGTTTTTGGCACAGGATGATGGATTTGCACACAGGCTGAAAGATGGTACAAATATATTTTTGGTCCTACTTGAAGGACTAATTAACTCCAAAGTGATCCCTTTTGTTAAGATGTGGCAGAAACATATTTGCTGCTTGAAAAGTTAGAGAGGAAAGATGAACAGATACAATATTATTATTATTATTATTTTAGTTGTTCTCACTAACTTCATCATGTTTTGAAGGAATAAACATAATCACATAGCAAACAGGAAACAATGGTTTTAACCCTTTATAAGGTATTGATAGAAATACTTTGAAATTCAACATTTCAACCTTAGTGTGGACATAACAAGACTATATTACTTTTGTGAACTTCTTCAAATTTTTTTATTGTTATGTATAAAATCAAGGTAAATGAAGTTACCATATTTGGTTCCTTACCAATAAGTGGCAGAAAAAAAAAATCCAAGAAGTAAATTTAAAAAATACAAGAAAAACACATGTAAGGTGAAAGGAACATGTAGTTTAGAACATTAGAACATTACTTTTAGAGCATTAAAACATAGGTGGTGATCCAGACACCTGTCAACATACACATTATCCCTTTAAACATCATTACTTACATTAGTACCATTACTTCATGGTACCTAACAAAGCAGGTACACTCACTGTTCATGCAGAGGTGGACCTTACAGACCCTGTAGACCACATTGGACCTGAGACTGTTGACTCAGTCCTCACTGTTCTCATTGTAATGTGTGCGGAAATGACCAAAAAATAGTCACTTGCCCGATAAAGGGTTAAAAGTGAATGCATGTTTTCCAGTTCCGGGGACATACCAGACAACAGCATGGGGTCTTTGTCTGCAGATTTCCTAACATGGTCGGACTCTCCGGTCAGTGAGGACTCATCAATCTTCAGGTCGTTGCCTTGAATCAACACTCCATCGGCAGGAAGCAGATCACCTTTAACAATAGAAACACAGCAGGAGATATCAGCAGTGGACTGAGATACATTTTGATAGATTGTAATTCAATATCAATACCATATCCTCTCTATATAATATTGCTGGATTATATTGATCTTGCCTCTAACAATAACATTTCATATATGTATGCGCAGCTGATACGAGACAGGATATGTCACAGTTCCTGTATTATGTATTTGGTACATGTTGGCCTCAGGAGGGGATGTGTGTGTTGCTCTTCATATAGGATTGTCTCCAGCTAATTAAATTCTTATCATTAACATATTGTACCTTAAATATATTTAATTGCTTGAGGTGGACTTAATAACTTTAATCCCCTTCTGGAAATGAGATTGAAGTCTATTTTCAGCTACTGAACCATGAAAATTACTTTTTACAGAACAATGGACTAGACGATTAAGGACAACAGTCAACCAAACTCATCATGGAGCTCTTGGGAGTTTGATCACTCTTGGTCAGAAGAATAATTAAAGGTTTGAAGCTGTGGGACCTGAAAAAAGGGGGAAAAACATAAAGAATCTGAAAATATGCATCTTCCTTCTGTAGCTCTTGCCATAATATGTACACATGTACATTTATATATATTCAGATTTTATTTTATATTAATTTTAACTTTATTTTAACTATATTTTTGTACCCTGCTGCCCTATTATTTAGAAATTGCTAAACAGCATTTCCTTGTTTTTAAACTTGCTCTTTAAACAATGACAATAAATCTGATTCTGATCCTGATTCAGATTCTCTCAGTCCACAGACATAGGTAGACGTCTTCTTTCTTCTCTGACCAGTTGAATTACAATATACTGAAGGATAATTGTGGATTCTTTTGGCAGAAAACCATTGAATACTGTAGCTTTAATTGCTGGTGTGATGTTAGTGAACTAAAAGGCAAGAGAGACATAATGTCCCTCGTATTAAAGAGGACGTAAAATCATTACCTGTGAAATATGAATCAGTAATAAGACGACGTGTGACACTGTTCGGTAATCACTTTACTTCCCACATGCCCTTAAATGAATTCCATCACATATAGCTCAACAGTCCCCTCACACCTACCGTATTTGATCTGTGCAATGTCCCCCACCACTATATCAGCTACAGGCAGTTGTATGACTTGGCTGCCTCGGACAACCTGGAACTTCTGCTCCTGTTCGATGCGGCTCTGCAGTCCTCGAAACTGCTTCTCCTTTGACCAGTCATTGAAGGCCGTCACCAGCACCACACACACCACAGACAACAGGATAGCTGCACCCTCGATCCACCCAGCCTCTGCCTCACCTTCGTCCTCTACCCCACCTGCCGCTGCACCGCAGGCTGTAATGTGGTTGCAAGGACAAAAAAAAAAAAAAAAAGAAAAGAGGAAAAAGAAAATTACATTGACGCTATACATTTGCAAGCAAGCTTTGCACTGTATATACAGCACAAGAACGTATACATAATGAAAGCGATACTGTATGTGACGCACTCAGACTTCTAAGTGCTGTCTTTGTGCGTAGTTTGAGTGCATAATTTAATGGTGTAGACATTGAATATGCACCGTTTCATTGCATACACTCTATAATGCCCGCAAAAGCAAAGATGTGACCTTTACAGCTTCACCTCTCCTCGCCTCTTCGTTCATTTGCTTTATTTCAACAGAATGGCCTGGTGTATTTCAGAGTGAAAAGGCCTTTCCCTAGTCACCCTCATGCTGTTTCATGTAATTCTCTGGGAGCCACTGTGCTGTACACTCTTGGCTAGCTGACTCCTAAACCTCTCCGTGGGGTGATTTGTTTTGGATTATACAACATTTGCAGCTCACAAGGGAAAGAGTACAGACTCTATTATATAGATGGTACATATACTGGATCTGAGTTAACAACTAAAATCCAAATAGGTTTTGGGGGGGGTTTGTACTTACTGGTACACTACACATGAGTTCCTTTTTTCTGAGATCATTATTAAATGGTAAATCTACCCTCTGTAGAGTAGAATGATCTCAGAACACCTATTTTCATAAACCAGTTTACTATTTATTAGTGTTTGTTGTTTAATGTTTGAATAACAGAGGCAACATGGACACATTAATGTATTACAACTATCTCTACAACATACATATTTAGCTTATTTACACCAAATAGAGAAACTCTTTATATCTTAACACCGCCTGCATGGTCAGCTCCACATTAAAATTCTGCAATACTCTGACAGAGGTTTTATGTTTATTCACTTAATGAAAATCTTTTAAAACAATGCCATTAAAAAAAGATTAAAACATTTAATTTTTTTCACAATATTTGATTTCCAGCCCATTACTGCTTCATATTGAGTATGTTTACATGGACACTATAATTCTGTTATTCCAAAAATTATTGTAACATTCAGAGTTTGACAAGCCTTATATAAAATGCTAATTATGTTTGGATATTCTGCATTAGGCCTTTCTCCAAATGGAGCATTTTCTGACTCTGACATGTGGAAGATGCAGATATTATTCCAGGTTTATGAGGACTTTTTGGACATGTATCCAGTGGATTCAGAAAATGAATGTGTTATTGCACATTGTGACCCACAACCCCTGTTTATAGTCAGTAAGGATAAAGAGTCTCTAGTAGAGTTGCAGTCTCTAAAGGAAAGTCCATATTTATTGTCAAAAGGAGTAACATACCTACCTAACATTATGACAGAGGATATCAACAGGTTTATAGATATGAGCAAATATCTAAAGCTGTCCTTGATGTTTGAGGGAACGTAAAATGGAAAACTTTGAAAAACCTTTTTTTTTTTTTTAAAGATTAAAAAAAAAAATCTTTTTAGATGGGGTCTTCACAGCTGCACATGGCTTACAGGGGTTGTCATATTTTTCCAGAATAAAGGAAAATCCTGATATATTTTATGCATGGAAACGTGGTCATTGTCTGTATCCAGAAAGTGCAGTAGCTGTCCATGGTGCTGAATGTGGAGTGCGTAATGTTTCAAACACAAAGAAACACAAACAAGTACAAAAACTGCTTTACGTCTCACACAAAGATCCATAAAATAAAGGGGGGCTAAAACACGTGGGCGATCACTGAGCCAATATGCAGTACAGTCGATTTCTGTTCAACATAATTGCCTCTGGCTCGTATTGTTTACCTTTCAATTGGTTTCACAGAATGAAAACTGAACATTTTGGGACAAAATGACTTTTAATATGTTTCATGTGCATTTGAGTATTGTTTTAACACTTCATTTGACAACATAACTTGAACATGTTCTTTAATTACGGTACCTGTTTGCCCCCCTTCCTAAACATAGTGGGTTTCCACATCTAATGATAATGATCTCTTTGTGTGTTGAAGGATTTTGTTTTGTTTCATGTATGTCTGATGGAGATTCAATTATGGGCCTCCCCATTTAACTGCAGCCAGGCCATTTCATATGTAAATGAGCATCAAGTCATCCCACCACTTTCTATTTCTGGACCGTGGAGCCTTTTCTGACCTATTAATAAACAATAAAACAGCAGTGTGATGTGTGCATGTGTGCTTTTGTTTGTCCACATGTGGCTGGTGTGTCACATTTTTCTTACACTTGCATGCAGTTGACTGTCGCCATCTGTTTATAAAAACTCTTACAGCTTTACGCTATGACCTTATGTCCACCTCTCTACATGTGCTCTTCCTCTGTTACACACACACACACAAATCTATTTGCTGTGTTTTATATCCCTAGTGCTACACACTTATATTTCTCTGAATTGCTCTGCTATTGAAATCTATTCATATCTGCTGAAGTTTGTGTGCAGATTTAGATTCATATATATTCATGTAATTCAGATATGAGATGCAACTTGCATATCGGCACCTTTTTTGCTGCAAATTAAAGAGAAGCCTGATTATGTAGTAATTTCAGATGGACACAGTTATTAGCATAATAATTCCTTTGGCATTTCTCATTTATTTAGACTTGTAAATGCAGAGAAATAATTCATAAAGCAACAAAGATGCACAGAAGATATGCAAGGACATGTACTGTTCTTAGCTGATGATCTTTATTCTAATTTACCTATAGTGCTACATGCCTATTTAATGATTCAGAGACTTAATACATGTAAAAGTCCAAACTAAGGATCACATTTTTTATATTGTACTAGTTTTATTCACTTAGCATTGGTTTCACACTACAATTTTCAATACCATCATCTATATGGGCTGAATCTCCTTATACCACTATACTTGACATTGATTGGTCTGCAGATGGCCGTGTGTCTGTCGTCAGTAAGGCAGGTAGAAGATTCGTTTGAAAGAAAAAAAATGATAGAACCTATTCATTTCACCTATATATATATTGGTGCTGCAGATTCTTTATCTCCAGGTTTCACTGCTCTCCCATCCCCTCTATCATCATCTCAGAAAATGCATTCAAATTTTATGCATTATTATGTGTTATTTTTCAGGGCGACTTTTTATTACTTCTTTGTGCCGTATTCCTATTAAAAACGTTTCTTCCTCCTCTCCCCATGAACAACCACGGCTCATTTCTCTTGCTTCTTTTTCTTCCTTTGTTTAATGGATGACGATAGCCTGCTGTAACTTCCTGTAATTGGTTCAAAAGTCTGAACTGATGAAAAAAAGTACTTTCACACTATAATTGAACTGAACCGTGGTTTCGTTTGAGTGCGGCCCATACTCTTTTCAGTCCAAGCTCCAGTACATTGATCCAGGCTGTGGTCAGTGCCATCTTTTCACTCTTCTTTTCCTTCTCTCCTTAAACAAATCCCTTTTTTTTCTCTATCTTCCTGTTTGCTAATATAGATGATGTTTTGCTTACTGTACTTAACACTGATGCTTGATTTGATACTCTCTTTTGTAAGTCACTTTGGATAAAAGCGTCTGGTAAATGCAATGGAGTGTAATGTAATGTTTCAGACTGTTCCAGCCAAATGACTTTGGGGAGATAGTGGTAAAAGCAACTTAGGTTTATTCATCTAAAAGTGTCAAATCACAACCAACAACAAAGTCTAATGTGTAATATTTCGGGGTATTAAGAGATTCAAAATTGCAGACATGGAATAGATGTAGCTTTGCCCAAAAAAAAAAAAAAGAAGTCACCTCCTTGATTTAACTAGGTATGAGTCTAACTGGATAATTACTGCGGTGATTAAAATGTTCTCATTTCTTAAACAACCATCAGTATGATAGAGAGCATAAAGATTAGACTGTGTTTTCATGGAAATAGGTCATGTGGTCTGATGAATCCAGATTGACCAGAGTGATGGGTGCATCAGGGTGAGAAGAGAGGTGGAAGCGATTACCCATCATGCCTAGTGCTTACAGTACAAGCCCGTGGGGGCAGTGTTATGATCCGGGGTTGATTCAGTTGGTCTGATCACGGTTCAACACTGTTATGTGTCCAGAAAATATACTGAACCAGTGGATTTTATTCCAAGAAGACAAAACCATCAGGCTCCAATGGGCAAGGAGTGGTTGAGGGTGCATTTTTACACATAGATTAGACACCACACAGTCCACATCTGAACCCTGTTGAGAATCTGTGATGGAGACGACTTTACACATTCTAACTTTCCATCATCAATACAAGATGTTGGCCAAAAACTAATGCAACTATGAATGGAAATAAATGTTATGACACTGCATAAGCCAAGACGAATGTGTGAGGCACTGCAGTATTGATAATATTCATATTCATTCTACAAAGGGAGAGGATATTACTTGACAGCAGCTCAGAATGGACTTTCTACACTATTGCTTTCCTTTATTTTTTTTATAGGTGGCATCCAGCAGTAAGATCCATTACTATCACTTATTGTTTTTGCAGAGTTAACATCCCCTTAATTAAAAAAGACCAGGATGGACTAAACAAACACTGGCACTAAAGAGGGCTTTCAAGTATTTTGCATCCACTGGAGGAGAGGAGGTGTTCCACTGGTAATTCATGATTATGAAACCATACAAATAGGACAGTTTAAACTATTCCTTCTTTCATTTAGAAGACCTTTAAAATGATGACTGGTCCCATTGGCGGGGTGTAATTCCATTACTGTGATGATTGTGGGGCAATGACTGATGTTGCTGACTCAGCACCTCGTTATGATCTCTGTCTTCATTTCCTGTTTCACGGCTCACAGGGCTGATGTATGGGCACTGGGAACTCAAGGTTATTTCTCTACTCAACACTTCATTAACCTTCCAGGCACCTTTCATACACACACTTGACACATGCATAAAGAGCAGGCATACACATATGCACACGCATTCACACGTGCGCACAAAAATGACCTCAGTGCCCAATGAGTCACTTGACCTTTTGGAGCAGGTCACAAAAAAAGTGTGACCTGCCTCACCAATTAAAAGAGTGTGTGCATACATGGAAGTGTGAGTAGTGGCAGTAAAGTCACAGGAAGTGATGTCAGCGGGCCAATGCAATTATAGCCTTTTGCTGTCCAGTGCAATAGTGTAGATAGTGAAGATAACTGCTGCAGTGTGTCTGCTTCTGCATTGTGTGACAGGGATGATTTTTATGGGAAGTGATGTCACAGGAGCTGTTTGACTCACATTCTCCGCCGCTTTCTCCGGGAGGGTGGTAGAAGGAGAGGCCCAAGGAGATCAGGGCAGCGATCTCCAGAATGATGAGGGTGACATCCTGCAGGGCCTCCCATACCAGCTGCAGGAAGGTTTTTGGCTTCTTTGGAGGTATCAGGTTTTTTCCAAATATTTCTCTTCTCTTCTCCAGGTCAGCCTGAGCACCTGCAAGACCTGAAAGAGGAACACATGGAGTAGATTAGACCGGTGGAGATCGCAGCTTAAGGTAAACGGATTTTTTTTTTCTCAATTTAATAACAATAGTTTGGAACTTAAAAAATTATTGGATGAACCAATATTGTACTCTAAATGGCAAAATATGATAAATATATAACTCTCTGGATGTTGGATCTATCATTTTCCTTCAAACTGTAGTTGAGAAGCATAATGTTGCCATTGATAACTGTTCTACAAGTTCTGCTGATACTGATAGTTTCTAAAACTTATAAGCAATGATTTTTTGCCAAAACCCATTATTTGATCTCTTTTCTTAGGATTATAACATATTTATAATGTGCCGTATTACTGAAACCGTACTGTATTTATTTTGCAGCTTTCAACAAGTTAAATTTAAGATTTTTTTAGGACTATGAGTGCATTTAAGATCCATTTCATGTCTCATTGATCCAAGGCCAGACGCTGATGATCCTTTTGATGTGAATACCAAATAACACTGGGTGATGCAGGTGTTTAGTGTTTGGTATGGCTTTATATTTTTCTGACTTCTCATACATCAAATGTCATAACATACCCTAATCTGAACAATTTTTGGCATAAAGTGTAGCAGAATATATGTTTTTTCAGAAGGCTGTAACTAACCATTGAAAGCAATGTTTAAGACGTTTTGATTTTAAGCCCATTTTTAAGGACCCATGGAAGCCTTTTCATGGAGCTCTAAGTTGTTGTTTGCTTTCTTTTAAATACTTGTTCTGGCTCTCAGATCTCACACAACCACCTCTAATTACCAGTTTGTGTCACGATAGGCATTGAGGCACGATCTCCATTCCTTATATTCTTCTGCTCATCCACCT
The DNA here is from genome assembly GCA_037367365.1 of Apogon talboti. Classification (NCBI taxonomy): domain Eukaryota; kingdom Metazoa; phylum Chordata; class Actinopteri; order Kurtiformes; family Apogonidae; genus Apogon; species Apogon talboti. The sequence goes on along the minus strand of JAPQRQ010000022.1, from coordinate 14,065,557 downwards.
CCTCATACACCACAGGCTTACTGCATGTAAAATTCATGAAGGAGGCACAATTTACTGGCGATGATTTTCAAACACTACCTTCACAGCTTCATATATTCAAATGTGTACCTCAGATTTGACTTATATGAAACGTATTTGTCATTTACTATTACAACATGTCATTTTGTTTTTTTGTATTTTATACATTTAAGTACATTTAAGTTTAATCATTATTATGTTGATTATGGATGTAATTTATGTGATGCAATTTGAGGTTTAAAGTTGATTTTTCATCTCATGTGTGCACCTCATGGAACTATGTTATGTAGCCAACCAATTTTCTAATAAAACAATTAACCGCTTAATTACAAGTTGTTTTTTTCCATGTCATTTTGTGTGTCTTCTCTTAAAACTAGTAATACGTTTCTCCATCAGGCTACATTTTTTTTTGGTTTCTACCAGGCTCCTTCTCAGTGAAGCACCGTTATCTGGCAGCTGAATGCACACGCAAGCAGAGTGTGTAAGCACCGTCTCTCTTTTCCTCTCGCTGTGTTTCTCCCTCCCTTACAACCACAGACATTACCACAGCATTATGTCATGCATGGTGCGTCACTGGGTCTCCCAGGAGTGGCACCAGATTGCACCTGATAACATTGCTGCAGCACGATGCTGATTCACATGTGAATGCATATGAATGTGAGATGACTTTAAAAATCTGCAGAAAATGACTGATGACCCACTTGTGAGCACATCTGCGTCGTCTGACTGCAGAGAGAGAGAGAGACAAAGGAGGATAACAGAGCTGTTGTGTGGGAGCAAATGTTGAGATACTGCACAAAAGGGGACAATACAGTAATGAAACTGGTTCCACTCGCTTGATGAAGAGAGAAGCAGCGAGGGAGAGGGAGAAGGAGAGGACAGAAGGAGGGCAGGCCGAAAAGAGAACAATTCCCAGCTCCTACGTAGGAGAATGCCCTGGTTACAATTAGATCAGTCTATAAATAGCCTCATTATCCATTCTCTTTTAATTGTCTCTGTGAGAAGACCTAGCATGCTCTTCCATTGATCTCCACAGCTCCCTGCCTCACATTACTCACAAACATGTTAGTGTGTGTGCATGTGTGTTTGTATGCGAGCGTGGATCCGTGAGTCGTGACCGCCTGCACGTGCTGGAAGTGTGCGTGTGTGTGTGGGTAATAAGGCTGGCCAAGCATGCTTGCAGTTGCTTTCACTATGGTAAAACTGGAGCTGCCATAATCAGGCTTTAGCCAGTTACAGTTGGTTAGTCACACACAGATCTCAGACATAAATATTTGCACAGATGGACATTCGTTCATACGCACATTTAGTTTGTTTACAGCCTCTTCTATGTTTTTAGGTAGGTTAGTTAGACAACACATGCGGGATGTGCACATATTTTTGCCACTCATTTCTTGCGGCGGTTATAAAATACATACTGGTTGTGCAGAGGCAGGGGGAGCTACTGTAGCTCTAGCACGCAAGCACCATTCTGCATTAGGGCAGCAATTGTTCCACATTAAATTACATTACGCTGTGTACCAAAGCATTTCTGCTAAGTGACCGCTGTATGACAGAGATTCAGTTCAGCATGACATTTAACCTTGTTAAATGTTTGAACTGTGTTCTCCTTGAAATCCCCTTGAGATGTGAGCTATGTTGTAATCAATCTCCCTAATCATTAAATACTCATTGCTTCCTGGAAAATCCTCTGCTACATTAGCATTCCTTTCTGGAAAGCTGATTGTTGCTTACTGCAAAAGATTCATTTGCCAGATTATGAAATTTCTTAGAGTAAATACCGTCAGCCCACCTAACTCTTCTGGCAATGGATTGTGAAGAGGCAGCGAGAGGGCAGAGAAACTGTGGTGATACACAGATGAGTCACAGCAATCCCAGAAAGGATTAAGGGTGTTCACAGTGTCTTTACGGTGGAGTTCATTAGCAAGTATTGCAGAGTATAGAATAAATGCACAGCAATAAATGAGGATATATAAAGAAACTCCTGGTGTAATGTGTAACTTATTATTACACAATACAATTTCATTCCAAATTTTGAAATGAATTCCAAACTGTAAAAGTGTTTGAGCATTTGAGCCCCCAATGAAAAATGAGATGAGAGATGATGCACAGCCATTAGCAGTAGGTTTCAGCTTCTTTCTAGATTGCCAGCTGATGGCCTTAAAACAGTGGGCATCCTGGTGACTCAGCAGATTAAGGAAACAGCCATTTACTCTACCAGCTCTACCAGCAATACATCCTGTGTTTTAATCTTAGTTATGAATTTGGTTGTATGCCATCAAATCACTCTCCCACACTTCCCACAGAATACCAGCTAATTAAGAAACCCACTTTACTGTAAAGCACATTTGCTACAGTCAATTGTGTGTACTGTCGAAGGCTGCTCTATTTTTTTTCCTTAATGTACCATGGAAAAAACGGACAATTTTATTAATTGTGAATACTATGGATTAGTCTCCTCTCTGAGTTATAGGCATCAAGGAGCTAGCACTAAAACTTGGCATTGAACATCTTATAAAATCTAAGATGAAACATTCTAAAGGTCTAACAGTTTATCATAAAAAAATATAGTTTGCAATCAGTGATTATTGATTCTATTTCAATTGTTGTGTCTGTGTTGTGTCTCAACAGACTAAATTAAAATATACAGATACTAGATACTCTAATAGATCTAAATTGTTTGTATTTGCATGATAAAAAAAGATTTTGATAGAACCATGTTTCTTATCACTTAATTTTCTTCTTACAAGGTGACTGATCACACAATTACGTTAAGCATCAAAATGTAGGAAAATCTCCAGGCAATCTGAAAGGAAAATAAATATTCAATTTCTCTCTACCTCTGTTACACTTCCACTCTAAATTATGACTGGTAATGCACTAATCTGTCAAATGCACCTGCAGTGATTCAGATCTGCTTCGTCCAATGGCACCTGATCTAATATCCTGTTTCCAGGTAGAAAAGACAGGGACATTAAAAAAAAAAAAAAAACAACTTTATGCCATCCTTCGTGCATAAGAGGAAATAGGATTTTTTTCACTAAGAGGGAACATGATGGCATATTTTAACAGTTGGCCCTTTTTTGTCTGCTACTAAAAATAGATCACCATGGAAACGCTATGCATCCCACTCGTTGAGTGGAAATACCCACGACTCTGAACCTTGGAGAATGTGTGAATATGCAAAGAGTGTGTGTATATGTGAGTTTTGCATGTACGTGTGTCTCTCTGAAAGCGTAAGCATGAGTGTGCACGAGTGTACAGACATGTGCCAGCAAAGATAGTACTGAAAAGAATGTAGACATGCAATGACCTCTAAATGTCCTTGAAAAACTGACACGTCATTACAGAGCAGTAAATGAATCAGACGTATAAAAAAAATAAATTCATAAAAAGGCCTATTTAAATAATGTACCTTTACTAACATGTCTGAGTACTTGATTTTAAGTCCTCCTGCATGTTTGCATGAACTTTCTCCCCTTGCACAATACTATGTGCCAGTGGCCAAAGCAAGTCACCATGGCAACAAGGTTCTCTGATGATGATCATAATCATCATAACGATGCAAAGTATTGATGCTTTTTTTCTGCAACAAATCAATAGCTTCAACATGTATTCACATCTTTCACCGTTTGAAAAGAGAGAGGGGGATGAAAAAGGAAGACAGAGCGCTGATGTGTGACTCAGAGAACACAAGAGAGCGAGAAAACGAGGGAGACAGGGACTGAAACGCAGAATGAGAGTAGGCTGGATGTAGAGTAACTCTATGAATAATAACCCATCAGCGGCTAAAAGGTGGATAATTATCATGCTCTTATTAAAAGATGGAGTGGTGCAGAAATGTGTCACAGTGTCCTTGGGAATGACCTCCATAATAATGACACCATTTTATGCCACGGAAAAGAAGTGATTTTTTTTTGCTTTATGTCCTATTACGTCTAGTATATGCATGTAAGATTGTGATGTGTAAGCATTTAAATGTTAATGTAAGTAACTACATATAGGTGAGAATGAAGAAAATGAGGCAAAAATGTGTACAACTAAAAGAAAAATAAACAAAATGTAAACACAAAGACCCTTGTATGCGTCTCTCAAATGTGTGTTAGCTTGTTTGTTTGTAGGAAAAAGGTGGGAAAATAGAGCTGCAAGCTGCGATGAAGCGGGGCAGAGTCTCCATGGCAACACGATGTGATCATGTTAAAAGCGTAGCTGTTAGCAAGTGACTGATGTGACTGATAGTAAGTTTCATGTCAACTGACCAATGACTGGATGCAGCAAGGGCATAAACTCACATCCTGTCTTGGTCACATGCTTTAGATTTGTCTGTTAAAGATGAATCCTGTCGAATATTTCAAAAAAGAATTAATGATGTGTTTAGTGAGTATGCATTTGTACATTATCTGTTCGATGAAATCTGATCTGGTTTTGGTTGATTCAGTAGGTTGTGACATTATCAGACATAGTCACTCTTATCAAGTCAGTATATGAAATAATATTAAAGACACATCTTTGGTCACTGTAGCACCTCAGTGGTGAAATAATGTAATTTATTTACTTTCTCATCATTGGTTTGGTGTGAAAACATGAAACAGTTGCTGAGATAAGATTTAACTCCCTCATTTGATGGGCTTTAAAGAGACAAACAAAAATCTATTTGTGAGACTTAGTCTGAGGATAATCTGTAATAAACTGGTATGAAAATTGGACAAAAGTTGACATGTCTCAGCAACAGAAATCCAATTTATTTTTAAGTCTTTTAATATCTACTCATTACATGGAACTTATGGCAGAATAAGTGTAAGACCAATATACAATATATGTGTATTAGATATCGTTATCACCGTTTCTGTGGTAGAAACACAGCTACGTCACATGGATCCAATGTAACCCTAAAAAATGTGTTTCTGATTAAATTTTTTGTTCATTGGCTCCAAAAATTACATATTAATATAACAAAAGAAAGGAAGAGGGCAGACCTTTGTCCATTACTTGAACCAGATACTAAATGAAAGTTACATCTCACCTCCCATTCCCTGTTTAAGAGGAGGGTTCTGCAGAATTACCGTGGCAGCGTGTCGTCTGCTGTTGCCTCAGCTCTACAGATTGGCCTTTTTGGTCATCGTGCTTTGTGGTTTTGCATGCACTGATTCTCTGTACGCTCCATACACTAACAGCAGTGGGCACCGCAGGATACGGGCTCTGCGCCTGTGAGGACGGACTGATGTGACATATCTTCAGTGTAGTAACATGCGTGCAATCTTCCGCTTTTATCTACAGACCATTGAGCAGTCGGATTGTCACAGGCCACACATGCAGGCAGACATACTGCACTTTAGATAACCTAGTGACAAAACACTCCTCATCTCTCTTTGTGAGCTGGTGCAGGGTCACATAAACCCACTTATACACACATACTGGCAAAAATCTATCATCCATCCCCATTTGGACAGTCCTATCTAAAAGGTAATGGACCAGAAAGTGACACTCTGCAGTGTTTGACAGCATATGACTGAATCATATGTGTGCATTTATGCTCATGTGAATGCATGACACCATACCACAACCTATTATAGTATGGTGGCACTTATGTGGACAAACAGCCCATCATTCAAGCATGACTAGTTTATTGCACTGGATTGAAGAGAAATAAATTAAGGAAACCGGATCAATGAGAGATTTTATTTTTTATTAGGCACCAACAAGCATAGAGCTTCAAGGTGGTCATGGTTACTGCTTTTACAAACAGACTACTTAGGACTCGTCTAAAATTTAGCATCTGCTAGAGCTTAAAGTGGCTCTAAGTGTAAGAACCTTCAGAGAATTATCAAAAGAATCTGCAGCTCTCCTTAGCCTTAGCAAGCTCTATAGCAATTTCCAGCTCAAGAAATTTTAAGCTGTATAATCCACAAATCTTGTTTTGTTATGTTTTTTTCATTCTGTTAGTCACCTTGTAGATTTTTTTCCCCCTTTTTTCAGCTGGAGCTCTTTTCAGGCAAAAATTTCCCCTAAAATTCACTTTAAAGTGGATGCAGAGCACCAAACACCAGTCACACTGGTGCTCAGCAAAAAAAGCACTAAAAAAACAGACATTTGATGTGTAAGAAAGCAATTACCACTCACCAGTTCAATTTTCTATTTGTCTCTGCAGCTCAATACACTCATCAGTACTGCTATTGCATTTTAATATACTTTAATTTTGTGAACCTTGTAAGATGACCACTAAAACAACTCAGTGCCATGTTTATTTTTTTTTTTATTATTTTTTTTATTTTTTTAGAATTAGAATCTGAATCACATGCCTTTATTGTTATTGCAAGTACCACACACAACTACATTTCAAGTCTCATCAAAAGCAGGACCTGAGTCTCACACAAACACATGAAACAGTCACACAGACACTCAAGACAAGGTAAAATAAGCTAAATTTATAAAGTGGATATGATGCCATGGTAAAATTGTAATGAATTTTATCATAAGAGAATCATGTCCTTCTAATCATCTCCTAATGCTTTTATGGCAGATAGATCATGATAATAACAGAATAAAAAAAATAATTAAAAAAGTGAAAATGCTTGGTGCAATTCACTGCAGCCAAAGATATTTAGTTTATCATCAGATAATGCAAAGATAGAAATTATAGTCTCAAATTTATGAAGGCATAACTAGCAAAATTCTGCTGTTTTTGCTTGAAATAAATGACTGCTGAGTAATTTTTGATTACATGTTTTCTCCCAAACTAATACATTAATTTACTACTAATGGCTGAATCTGTAATTATGACAAGTCTTTGATTGCACATAAGCTTCTGTATAAAGGTGCAAATTCCGCAGAGATTCTTTAGTCTGCAAAAAAAAAAAAAAAAATGGTTACAGCAATGATGAAAATAAAAAAATCCAATTGCGTGTGTGTGAGTGTGTGTGTGTGTGTGTGTGTGTGTGTAGGTGTGTGTGTGTGTGTGTGTGTGTGTGTGGCTGTGGGGGCAGCTGTACAAGTGGGTGAGTTTTGCTGTCAGGCACTGTGCTCTATGAGTCTGACTCATGCGAGAGATGGGGTGAGAGAACACAGCTCACAGCTCTGTTTCACTCACACACACATATCACTCCACAGGCTAACTGATTATTACTTAGTAGTCGTACTTTGCAGTCCATATCACCATAAGTGCTAAGAAATTTATAAAGAAACAACTGGATGAAGATGGTTGTGTAAGTGATTTCTTCAGGTCTGAAGACTGAATAATGCATCCCACACTCATTTTAAAAGCTATTATGCTCTGACCCAGAGTACACGGGCTCTTTAGTTTCTATGACGATACTTCATGTGGTTTTTTTAATTTCCAAACGTTGTGAGAAAAAAAAAAAAGCGGCGATTATGTAATCTTATGCAAGAAAAACAGGCCTCCGCAATTACAAAACAACAACAAAAACCCATAGTTGTGATGAAAGCTGCTCATATCAAGGAATCTGAACACCCAAAGGTTTAATTTACACCTCTTCAGATTCTTTTTTGGAGGCCTGCGAAGTAGCACTGCCTGGAAGGGAAAACACGAACAAGATCATACAGATTCACTTGGAAAGAAAGCTTTGCATATACATTAAGTTTCATGCAACGGTTATTTAATGAGTGTAAATTAGGGTCGGATGATTAATCGCAATAACAGTGTAATGTTGGTTCGCGGATATATAAGATTGGTTTTTCATGTGTCACTGATTTTGTCCTGTTTGCATTAGCACAAATATTCATTGCATCAAACATGCACTGTTAATTTCTCCATAAACTGCTTGATTAAGTGATGTGTTTCTATGTGGGTTTTAATAAATAGTGGCAAACATTTGTGAAGCTGTGGAGGTTCATACTTGGAATGGAGTTGTGACCAGAATCGCTCACTCCTGCTGTGCATACAAGCACGGATCAGGGTCTAATTGCCCAGTTTTGCCCTGATAAAATCTATAATATAAAACACTGGTCAAAATGTCTAGTAATGATGCTCACACAAAACATTTAGTGCTTAAATTAAATCGGCGATATGATTATGGTTTAATTATCTTAGCATTTCAGGAATATGCCAAACATACCATTCAAAAGGTCACTGCCCACTTTGGCTATGAAGTGACAGCAGCTCTCATTGATGCCAAGTGCACACGATGAGATGTAGTGGCTGTGATAATGGTGCTCCATGGTTATGGGGGTTTAACTTTTGTAACAGCTTGCAAAGTGTCTATTTATGAATCAGCAAGCTTTACCCCAACTGGGCTCCGCTGGCTGAAACTGCCTGTGCTCTGTCCATGTCAAATGTGCCAGCAGACTGAGAGGGTTTCTCTAGAGGAGTAGAAAATGACACACTGGACATGTTTGACATGTTTCAAGTCAGCAGTACAAGACCTCGGAATAAAATAGAAGCAGGCTGAAGTTGCTTTTTCTCAACAAATGCTTATTTCTTAGTCTATTGCTCATCTTAAGTTTTGCTTACTGATTGAAGGGCATTCTATCATCAACCTCAGAAGTCACATCATATTTATTTGAAACTATTATTGTATCGTGAACGCTAAGTTTCAATATTTTTCAGATAAAATGAAGACTTTCTAAACACCAAAGCAGAAACCAGAAGAGCAGTGTTGTACAGTAATGAAGGAATGACTGCCTTTGGTTGTTATTAACATTTACTTGTACTTTTGCTTTCATTACTTGAGTACATTTAATTGTAGATGACTTGATATACTTAAATACAGTAAATACTAGATACTTAAAGGCTGAGTATTATTTAAGTTGGTAACTTGAACTTCTACCACAGTCATTTTTTGAGTAGGGTACCTGTACTTCTACTCAAGTGTGACGTTCCACTACTTTATACAACACTGCAGAAGAGGAAACCCTGGCATGTATAAAAATGTCCTTCAATCCAGTGCATGTGGTAAAAAGTGACAAACAACACAGCCCAAAAAAAAAAAAAAAAGAGTGTCCCGTCCTCTTGAATTTATTAGTCATTATGTGTATTTGTTCCACCCTCTGAGCCTCAAACACTGTAATATTAGCTGGCCCGACTGCCCTAGATGTGGACACAACATTAATGAGACATCTGTTTACAGCTTCTGTGAGGTATGTGTGTGTGTGTGTGTGTGTATGTGTGTGTGTCTCTATGAGTGTGTGGCAGAGAGAGGAAAAGAGAAAGTGAGAGTGTGTTTAGACACAACTGCTTAGTGATTAGGGCAAAGTGTAATAGGGTCAGTAACTTCATCCTGTAATTCCAGACCGTTCAACCATTCATTCAATCAATCAATCTACACATGTATCTCTGGATTCTTCCATTCATCCATCATTACTTTGTCGTGTCACTTCTAAGATCGTACAATTTTCAATGTAGCCTTTATGTAAATTGAAAAAATGTCATTGGTTTTAAATATTTACTGAGGTGACACTGTGATAAATAACCAGTGTGTACTCTCTTTTTTATCATCTGACAGGTCTCACTATATCTTTTACAAACACATGCATAAATGAAGAAACACACCTGTTTCCTATTCCTCTCACGCGTGGCAGGACTGTCAATGCACTTATAAAGAGATTGTGGTCGGGTCGACTGTAGAAATACACCATTAGGATACAGAACTAGAAAAGATTAGGCTACAAATTACTCCACAAATACAAATACCCTTGTTATTTAAGGTGATATAATTTCAATAAGTCAACAGTAAACTAAGAGGACAGTGTTTTTTTCTGATGCACTGTGCAGAAAAAAAAAATCAATATTTGCTATGTTTTATTTAAAGAAACCATGACACTGGTTCTGGCACTGTGGTTTAAGTCAACCATGCCGATTAGGAGCTGTTCCATTTTTCCTCATGCCCACACACACTCACACAAACCAGCAACCTCCCCTTGGGAGTGAAAAGGGAGAGCATCCAGGGCCAAGAGGCTGAAAGGGAGAGTGACAGTGGTCTATCTCCTGTCTCCCATCTGGGTGTCAGTCTCTGGTTTCGCCCAGGGGCTCAGATAAGCTCTGGACACAATAGGGACAGCTATTAAAATTCAAACTACCAGCGAGAGTCATGAAATAGTCATGACAGGTAAGGGAAATCTACACACTCTAACGTGCCCTGTATTGTCTGTCTGCTTGGAACTGCAGGGAAAATGCACTGTTTGGGGGATAATGATGCCAACTGAATTAAAACACAAAAACATTTAAAAGTCCAATTCAGAGTTATAGGAACAACAACAACAACAACAGCCATATCAGTAATACAGAAATAATATTTGCTTTAATTATTACATAAAATCTGCAAAATCAAACACATCCTTTCACATACAGTAGCCATAATAGCTGGCTAACACAGATGCTAGACACAGAAAAAAGTATTGATCTATGCTTGGGCTATGCAGAGATTCTGATTGAACTATTATATGACAGAGCTGATGAAACGCCATCCAGAAAGTTCCATCTGGTGCATAAATGGATGCCTCTCCCTTAAATATTCCTGACATGGAACAGATGTACCTACACGGCATTAAACACGATTGATTTTTCCACATGCAGCTAATCCGAGGTTTGTCATTTAGCGCTGGCAAGGTTAAATTTACAAAATGTACTGTGATAACAGCATATCTATGATAGACAGGCAGACAGACTATTCTGTCACTTTAAGAATGTATTTATTTTTGAATTTATTTTCAGTATGTATTAATCTGTGGATTATTTGTTTTGGTGACAAACGTCTACATCAGCAGAATCTCTCCAACGGAACTACATATAAGTATTGGTAAATGCACATATGAAGTATTAGACTTAAGGTAAGTAATGGACAGTACTTAAAACCTTACCAACTATGCAGAATATATTTACTCAATGGAAGAGAAGGTGCAGAATCGCAGAAGCTTGAATGATGTGTTTGCACATTTAGGGATAGGCAGTGTCGGATTTTGGTGCTTTGATCCTGTGCCCTTGGGTAAGTGTGACTATCTCTGTAGCAGTATCCCTATTCCCCCAGGAAAGACTAAACAGGCTTAGTTTCTTTTCAATTATGCCTTTGGGCAAGGCATGGCAGAATTTCCTCAAGTCTTGGGTGTTTCTTTGCACAAGGCACATTTTGAAAGCTCACTAGACAAGACAGTATCCATTTAAGGTTCCTGCTTCTCTTTGCAACCACTGCTTTGCTGACTTATTCTCCTCTACAGTATGTGTAAGATGCAAGTTATCATCTTTGCTGTGCCCTTAAGCAAGGCAGGGCGGGATCTGCTCCAAAACTGCATCTGTTCATGTGCCCTTGAGAGGGAAATGCTGTCTGTCTGTGTTGGCAGCAGTGGTACCACCCTTGCTCTGCCCCGCAGCGGGAGAAGATAGAGGAGAGAGGTCAAATCAGGAAAAGAGCTGACATGGAGAGAAAACAAGCCAGTTATAGCCTGGGACTCTGCATATCCAGCTAAAAGCAAAGCCACGCCTGTCAACTTGCTATCCATACTACTGGCTTCAAGCAGCCGGTTCGGATTCGGGACATTTTATACGACAAGAAGTTGATGTAGATATATGGCAGCAACTTGGGGGCAGAAAAGCATTTGGAGATGTCAGTTTCCAGCACTGTATTTTTGCACCACTCACTTTTTTTTGGGCAGGCCGGAACAAAAGTAATGAGGAACTGGAGAAGAGTTACAGGTCCAACCATCAGTGTGAAGTATGAAAAACTTTAACAACGAAGAAGAGAGCACATTAATGTCTGTCATAACCAGCAGTGATCAAATCAAAGCAAAGACAGATCAACTGTGACTCAAAGACTGTAGTTGCTCTGGAAACTATAAAACTACAACTACAGCATTTGTTTGTGAGAATTTTTCCCTTACTGCATGTGAACTGTAGACCGACCTCGATACTATAGCGTACTTCTCACATGGGCAGACATGCTGTATGCTGTTGTGAGTCAGCACCAGGCTCCATGAGAACAGGCCAATAGAGTCTGGTTTTTGGCATCTGTCCTCTTAATTCAGTCAGGCATCTCTTGGGACAGCTGACTTCACTGCCGGCCATGCCCAGTGTCTCTGTGTGTGCTGTGGACATATCCGTCTGTCTGACAGCGTCGCTGACAAGCTTGGGTTTATTCAGGGAAACTTCTCACTGCCTCGGTAAAAAGTAGTGCATGATATACAGTATAAATACATTCTGAATTATTTATCTATGTTATTGCTTACTTGTTTTGCTGTTTGACTTCTGTTTGGCATCTTTCAGCACTAGACTGTAAGACCATTTATGTCTGGTATAAACAGGTCTCTTCTATAGCAACAATATATGATACAAAAAAAAGAAAAAAACAAAAACGCACACATTGGTCCTGATAGGTGGTTTTAGATTACGCATGAGTCTTAGTCGATATCTAATACATTTAAATTTTATTTTAGGCTGAGACTTTGTTTAATCTGTGTCTGGGAAACCAGCCCACTGTGCTCTCCTCCAGAGACAGTCATCAAAACCTGATACGAAAGTGTAAGTGTTTAAGAAGTGATTGCACTTCACAACACCTCCCCACGGAAATGTTCGCAAGCCATTATTATTTTTCCCACACACCTACTCTCCTTTTTGTGTTGTGCCACATTTAAACACCATCACAGCTTCACATGGATACCTCGCAATCCTCAAAAGATGCTTTATTAATAGATTTATAGTCAAATGCATTGACCTTCTGGATGAGCAGCTCAAACAGCTTAAATTAGTTTTTATCTTTCATAAAGCCATGGCCCTCACTGCCCACTTGTGGTTAGATAGTCATTAAGGTTTGTTAAGACTTATGTTACATATATTATACTCATATAAACTCAAATCATTAGTTGCAGATTAAAATGTTAGCACAGTAGTTCATCCACTAAGTACTATTTTTCTTACAATGTAAAATGACCTTATATATAAAGAAAAGAGGAAGAAACTGCTCCATGTGGTGAAATGCAATGAAAAACAGAACACAAATCAACATTTGTGTGCAAAACCAGAAAAACTGTATTTCACAATCCTTACAAGAATTGAATAAATGACAACAACCATGATACATTTTGGCCAAATCTCTAGAGTATTATAATTTCAGCATTAAAATGGAGCTAAAATGACACAAGGTCCACAGTGTAAGCTATTTTCTAACTAGAAGTGCTTTTGGTCTATCTATAAAGCATCAATAAAGTGCATATGAGCATTCATGTTATCATAAATGTCAAGTTAAAACCTTTTTTTTTTTAGTAATGGCTAGTTGCAAAATGAAATACATCATCTGACAGGCTGCTTTAGATTCCACCACATCCATTCCCTTAGGATATGTGCTTAATATTGCATATAGAGTGGTATTGCAGAGTGATTGACCGCTGTGTCATAATACTGCTTCAGCCTGCCTCAAGGTCATTGCTACTATACTGCAGAGGAACACCTGTGTGAGTATTTTTGTGTATTTGTGACTATGTGTGTCTGCCCATGATGTGGTTTTGCTCCCTTGTAGAGGAAAATGGCTGTGTATCATTTATAATCTGTCCTCTGAGAGCCATCTCTCCCTCTGTCTCTTCTTCACTGCCTCCCATTTCATTCTCTCTCTTTTTCTATCTCTTCTATTCCTTTTACAGATTCAGAGGGGTGGGGTGGAGTGGGGGGGAGTCGCAGAGCACGAGAAACTGTCCTTATTAAAGAGAAGACGGCTCCATGTGAGAGAACCCTTGTGGGACGGAGATTAAATAGACTGCGTCAGAGGGGAACGCGCTTGTGGTGCTGTGACTGGAGGATGCGATTAGTATGATCATCAGGGAGGGATGGAAGGACGACGGGAAAGAAAGGGAGCAAGGAGGAGAGGTTGGGTGAGGAGATGAGAGGAGCAGAACATGCACACAGGTTTTTAGAATAGATGAGCAGAAGGGAAATGAGGGAGTGAAACGTAGACTTTACTACAAGAAAGGAATCAAAAGGCTAGAGGAGAAAGATGGGTGGGTATGCAGGAAAATGGAAAGGAAAAGGTGATGAAACGCTAGATCAGGTGGGATGTTTGAACTGAACTCAGCGACAGAGAGGATAGAGGGAGAGGAGAGAGAAGGTGAGAAAAGATGGATGACAGATGAGAGGGGCAAACAGCTTCCTGAGCTATGTATAGAATTCATAAAGGGCCAGTCATGAGAACAGAACAGAGCACAGAGAGTGAGAAATGAAGTGTTGGGTTACAAAGTTTTAAACATCTGACCAAGGCCATCCTGTGCTCTCCCTTCTTTCTTTTTTTCCTGACAAATGCTACATCTGTGTCCTTGACAGCAAGGCAATGTCACTGAAGAAAAATGGATTCCAAAGTACATACAGTGTCACAGATTGAAGCTCAAAACTGTGTGGTTGTGTGGAGGTTGGGCTTATTGTGTGCATGTGTTTGTATGTATGTATGTGTGTGTGTGTGTGTGCGTGTGTGTGTGTGTGTGGTTTCCAATCGCATTCTAATAATCAAGTCAAGTATTCACATCATTGAGTACACTGTTTACATAAGCATCATCAACCTTCTCCCGGGAGAAATACTGAAGCTGCATACGATGCATTATGATATTCATCACATTACTGCAAGAAAAAGCAATGTCAAATTCTATGAAGCATTTACTATAAAACACAATTGTCTTCCATAAACTGATCTTCACCTGCTTTTCTTAAATGTTTTCTCCACTTGTCAAAACCTACTGCGCTCCAAGACCACACCTTAATCAGCTTAAGGAAAAAAGTCATTTCCATCTTTGTTTATATACTGATGTAAATTTAATAAGTTTGTACTGTTATTATTACGAAAAAGCACAAACATATGGAACACATTTTTTTTTCTAGTTTGGGTGGAGTGGGAACTGTAGAATACAATCCACTGTTCACAATGATATTAGTGTGATAACAGTGATTCTGTGATGCATTAATTGCGTCAGATAAAGAACGCTTTAATTTCAGAGAAAATGTTACACTTGCTTGAGATTTTTGTTTGAAAAAGACTTAATGCATATATTCAGAAATGGAAACATCTTTTCAAATAAATCCTGCTGTGAGACTGATCAGCTGACATCTTCACAGATAAAAAACAGTTTATGGAAATCCACCACATTTTCTTCAAAATCCTTTGACGTTCCTTAGAAACGTGGCCATTCTGTTATGTACAATACATCATGATGTCTGGGTAAATGAAAAAATAAATCCCTAAAATGATATAAAGCATGAATTAAGGACTTATTTACTCCACTGTAGTGTCAGTCAGAAAATTCAACAGAACAATAAAAAAAATGCAGTCATTTTTAACAAAGATAAAAAATGTCTGCAGCTGACATGTTCACATGCAACATAATTTCAATCAAAATAACTCTGAGTACATGTAGGTTTGATATTCACCACCTGTACCATATACATCAGACAATACAATAAGCTTCCATATCACTATTTCGTTCCATCCCCATGCTACAGCTACAAATGTAATCATTAAAAGCTTAAAACCTGGCCTGCTACTTTTGCAGTACAGTTCCACTGTAACAGTAGACATTGTACAACTCAAAAAAAGTGAGAGTAGAAGAGCGAGATGATGAAGGTTATAGATGTAGAGCAGTTCTATTTAGGCTACGCTGTACATGGGCCCACTGGGATACCAGCGACCGACCAGCACACAGAAATAGAAATGGGAGCAGAGGAGAAAGAAAGGAGGAGAGGTAAGGTTTGGTGAGGGAGACAGAGAGATAGAAAGGGCAGGTAGAAGGGTTGATGAGGGGGAGGTCTGGTGGGGACGAGGGGGAGGAGGAAGGACAAATATAGGTGCGTAGACAGGAAGTAAAAAGGATTCACTGGGAGGGAATTATAGTTGTAAAGTGGGGGACAATGTTAGCCCTCAAAAAATTTATTATTTTTTAGATTCTCAGTGATCCTGGTACAACAGAACAGTATAATAAAAAAAACAGTATGATGTGGTTGATAATTTTGTTTTTAAAAAATGTTTATCAAGCTACAATGGTCATTAGCCTCAGTTGCTGCAATAAGGGGAAATAGTCATTTATTTTAAAAAATCAGAAAGAAAGGGTCCATTCAAAGGTGGAAACAGAAATATAGGTACATACTGATACTTGTGGTAAAAAAAAAAAAACAAAACAAAAAACTGATAGTAGAAGTACTGATTAAAATACAGGATCTAAAATATACTTAAAAGTGTAAAAGTAGCCATTTTAACTGGTTCTGTCTTTCACATCTTATTGATCTTTTACATTGTTTTTGTCCTGTTATGTATTTCATGCTATTTTTTGTATTGGTACACTTTTTATAGTGTTTTCATCTTGTCATTGTGTCTGTCCTGTGTGATGTATACATCAAAGGACTGTTTTTACTATGTATAATTTAGGTTGAAATCGGTCTTGATGTAAAGAACCAAAGTCCCGCCCATTCCAGTTGTCCTCATGGGACCTCACTTTGGGAAAATATTGCATTATAGTCAGTGGCGGCCAAAAACTTTTTTGATACTGTTTGAATTATTTAAGCAGTTACACGAAGGATGTTTGTCAGTTTAAAAAAATATTGTACAAGACAAGAAATTTGTAGTTTCTGGTAAAACTGCGAAAATATGTAAATAGAAAGACTGCACATCTCAAAGTCATGGAGGTGCTATTATCATAACTGTCTCTATGATCTGGACATGTCTCTGCAGCTTCAACATGGCCAGACTTGCAGTGATTTTCACCTCTTTCAATACTTTTTACCCTGCTCTCCAAGATTAGGGTAAAATGGTGTTGGTGGCGTGTATCACGTGCAATACAATATTATGCAGTCCATTTAACTGTGTAACAAAAAACTGAATAAAATGATGTTAAGTTAAGACATAATATGTGTAAATGGCAACCCAATTTGAACACGATCAAAATAACATTCCCACCATTAATCTAACTGAAATTGGTCCCATGAGGCACAGGGGAGGGGGCAGGACTTCAGCTCTCCATTGGGGACGCACAAAATAAAATATTAGATCTAAATAGTAATGAGCCTGTTTGAAAAATATAGGGAGCTAAAGTAAAAAGTTGTTAGAAAAACAAATACTCAAGTAAAGTATAATTACCTCAAAACTCTACTAAAATCCAGTGGCAAAGTATTTATACTTAGTTATATCGGTGGTCAAATTCTTACACATACAGGAACACTTTGATGTGACTGAATGTGCTCTTCTATTGTGCAAGTAAATGGGATGAATAAGTTAGTGATGAAACAGGTGGATGAATGACGGTGAATGTTATGTAGGCATAGACAGCTGGTGCCGTGGCACTGCAGATGACTATATAAGACTCACTGGTGGTTAAGGTAACTTTCAGTGTTTGGTATCGACTTCACCATCAATAGCTGGTTGTGCTAAACTGTAGTCTCTAGAAGCCGAGGACAGGATCTGTGGATGTGTTTGTGTTGGTGCAGTGGGAGTCAAAGAAGCACAGTTTAAGAAGAGTTGGAGTGGAGGTAGGTAGTGGAGATAGTAGGCAGGAAAAGAGCAAAGAGAAAGCAAAAGGGATGAGGGTGAGCATACTGTATGAAATCAGGGAACCTTGGTTAGAAAATAGCTCAGTCCCATGCTGACCAGAATATTGGATATTTTAAAAAGCTGCTGAATTTTACTGACTTACTCATATTCCGCTACATTAAGTTGTATATTCCTAGTCAGCATTTGAGAAGAACCACTGGTAGCTCTGTAGATGGTGAAATGAAATGCATAAAAGAGGTGAGTACAGCGCTGATATTGATGACGTTAACCCCTTAGAGTCTAAACTTATTTACAGTAATAGAAAAAACAATGATTTGTATTGTTGCTGTGATGCAGATCCTAAATTAAGTGGCTATTGTTCATTTGAACACAGCACCTCCAATAACTATGATGCAAATTAGTGACATTAGGCATAATTGTCATAACAGTAACTAAACAAATGTTCCAATCTCAAGTATGTAGATTATTTTACAGATGCTACTATTGATCAGAAATTTCAGCTAACAATTAAAATAAAACAAAAATTATCCAAAAATCAGTCAAATGTCATGAAATTAAAAACACCGTTATAAAAACAGGGTGTTGAAGGTCAGGGATCAGTGGTAACCAGGTAACATATGTACATTCAGAGTATTGAACGGCACCTCGTTACAAAAACAGTGAAATATTGAGGTGAATTTGTGACAATGGTCTTCAGGGAGTTAATATTTGATGGACTACTGTGCTATTGTATGTAGATGAATCATTCTAGAATGCCAAAACTACTTCAGCCTTAAGTGTTTGTTGCATTATTATTGTGATAGCTCATTTTCTGTTCTCCATTACATTGTTATTTGAAGAGGTACGTGCAGTTCTGAGAGGTACATGGACTCCTTATATGTAATTTGGTGTCCGTATGTATCTATATTTACTTCTCCCCCATCGTTAAGTACCATCCAAGCCCCCTTTTCTCCTAACATCTAAGCCTATCTGCGCCTTAAGCACCTCTTTACCCTCGAGAAAGAGCCCTGCCCTGAGAGGTCTTTCGCAGTTCCCTGCTCCCAACCCAAGAGGACCTCCCGACTCACCGTAGCTTTCTACCATCTCTCGAGAAAATAGTTGTACTGTCAGCACCCACCAACTGTCTTTTCTCCTATCTCACAAGAAGCAGGTCATAGCCCGAGCAGCTTCCTGCCGTCTGTTCTCGGAAACTAAGCTGTGGCCTGACATCCCATCTGGCCCCTGAATGACTCATACCATTCACCTGCGGACTGCCTGAGGGAAACGCTAGCTTCTTCACCCCGCAGTCACCTACAAGGGAACACATAGGTAACTACATCCTGGATACAGGTATTCCATACGAGGAACTAGGCTACTGAGAAACTCGAAGAAAGAAAGGTGAAAGTGAAATGACGCATTACAGAATAACGGTCTGAGAATAAATCTTTGATTATTGATTACTGATCAGGTGAATTTTATTTGGCCTGTAACATGTCAGAATATAAAGAAAAAACTAAGCTGAGCTCAACGAAAAACACCTACATTTTAAAGAAAACACTACAGCAAAGAATCGAGTTGTAGCTTAACATTTTGGCTTAAAAAATCATTAAATTCATAATATCTGATTAATTACCTGCAGGTTGACTGACTGATTACGTGTCTTAGCTCTAGTAAGATGTGCTACCTTAAAGAAATTTTATGATTTGTGTACAATTTGTGCTACATGGTCATTATGATCACATCCCATTTTAGTGTTAACAGCAGTGATGCCTCTGGTTTCCAAAGCCATGGCTATTGTGAACATGATGAGACTCGTGTGTGGGAGAGAGTGTAGCGGTTCCCATCTCTGACAAATCTACTCAGAAAGAAAATGAGGGCCGATTACCTAACCCTAAGGCAAACATAAGTCCCAATCACGGATAAATGAATGAGCAGGCTATAAAATGTCACTGGAACTTTATTTGATCATTTTACACTTGGGGAAACAGCAATGCAGCAGCAGCAGCAGAAGCAGCTTGGTGCCTGATACAACTAAATGCATATGAGTGCAACCTCTTCACTGATAGCATTTCTATACTTACTGAGCCATTATGCATTTATGCTTCATAATGGGCTATAGCCATTCATGAAGTGTTGATATCAGGTAAAAGGCCTGTTATAGGTTCAGTATACAGAGGCTAATAGGTTAACCATGGTCAGGGCCTCTTACCATCAAGCATAGAGCTTCCATACATGTACACATTACACACCGGACATAATGACAGCAAGCAATACTTATCCTATGATAATCAAGGATAATTGCTGTGATCATATTTCTGAGGTGCCATATGTTGCATGGAGCAACTACTCAGCAGACAAGTGGGTTCATATGCATAAACATAGAAGCACCTGGGATGATTCAAATAGCAACAGACATCAGGCCTCAGTTTCCACAGTTCCACTAAGAGATGTAATAATTCATAATGACAATTAGAGCAAAACAAGAAAATGTATGAGGGCAGACTGGGCTTGTTAGTACTGACTAAAATATATAGACTTACAGCTTTATTCATTGAAGCTGTTGACAGTGAATGATGGAAGCAACCACCATCTCTCACTAAATGCAATGGCAGCAATTATTATTATTATTATGTAAAACCTTTTATCACTGTACAGTAATAAAAAATAAACTAACAAATAGCATATATCTGAACATTTAACCATATGAACCTATTGAAATTGTTGAGTTATTCACATTTAATCTCACTGGATAAATTGCCATTGGTATCCCACTTGACAAAACTGAAAGGAAAAGGTATAATTCTGTGATGATCCAGAGCAATGAAATGGAATAAGAGAATTCACTGGATGACAATATGGTCTGCTATATCTGATAATATTAAAAATACGCTGTATCATGCAATTATGACTCAGCCCAAGGGCCCAGGAATGGAAAATCTAGGGTAGATGTCCATGTAGAATACAAAATGTAGTTCATTATGCATGTAATATCCTTTCTTTCTAGCACTAGAGACAGTGCTGCACATCACACTGGTTAAATGTTCAGAATAATAAATTCATTTACCAATACCAGAAGAATGTAAATAATTATCGAATTCCTTTTTCTACAAGTTTGATTACTTTCATTCCACTTTTATTGCAAGTCTACAGGCTGTGATTCTGGTTTAAGCATACTGATAATACATAAATGGTTGTGCATCTAATGTGGATGCTCATGAGAATAGGGAAATGAAATTCTAATTTTATGTCTGTTATGGTAATTGTATTGCTTGTTCTAATTCAGTTTCATTTCTGTATCGCTGTACCACAGCAGGCTTTGTCTTACTCTGATGTTACAAAAATGGAGATGAGCAATAGGCACCCCATTCACTATCAGTGTTCATCTGGGCTTTAATTCATCTCCATCTCTTTTCCAAGGCTTTTTATTTACTCTTTATTCTGTGACTGGGAAGATTTTCTCTTTTTTTGTTCACATAGCTACTGTCTGATGCAGGTATTACTACCAGCTGACCTAGAAGTGGTGCTATTGGATGAGAAGACCAGGAAACACAATCTTCTAAGACCGGCAGCCTATAAGGTTACAGGTTACCTCTGATGTCACACAGGTGACACTACATGAATACTGATCAATGATCCCTACGTCAGGGGAGATGGATGATTTGAGCACTGTAATAAATATTCAATATACACATGTTGCTATTTGAGAAGTCACTTTTTTGTGTGGTCACTGGACTGAAGAAAATGCAAATCCTACAAGAATGTAACATCTGAATGAAGAGGATGGTATGACAAGGCTTGTGTATGCACGTGACAAAATACATATGAAAGCTAATTTGTTGCACCACATGCTATGCTTTTATGCAGTTATTAATTATCTATATTAGGGAAAAACTGCGTAATCCAATACAACTAAATTATCCAAATCCAGTAGGATTAGATATTAACATTACATAATAAGGAAACAAATAAGGACATTTGGTTTCTTGCTTTCTCATTCAGCTCATGCCCTGTCCATATTTGCCGACACCACAGCACATCCCACGTGGCCAAAACCTCTACCGTGTTGCCCCAGAGACTTGCTCCTTAATAGGGCTACGGCTGATTGGCTGACAGGATGGGAGAATGACAAGTGAGGGTGGGGGGCTCGTGCAGGGGGNNNGGGGAGGGGGAGTGAGAGGGGCTAAACTGTCCAAGGAGATTTCTATGCATACTAAACAGGTCTAACACTAGCTGGCTGAGCAGAATTTTCATTAGTCCTCTTCAAACGGGACTCCCTCCCCAGTCTGCTGTTGTGATGCTGTGCTTACGCATTTGTCCAGGTGCTTTACAAGGTTTCTGCATCTCTGTGCTTTTACATTATTAACATCAAATATAACAGATGTATATGCTAAATAATGAATGCACATCTGAATCAAAAGTGGACTAAAATACAATCTATCTTCTATCACATCATCGGTTAAACATAGAACATGTTCCTCTAGAGGGGAACCTGTATATGACATTCACCAAAGCACACATATTCACACACACACACAGACACACACCCAGATACATGGACAAGCACAGGGACTCACCTTCTGTGGGTGAGGTTTTCAGTCGTTTGCACAGTCCCTCTACACCCCCGTAGTCCTCCTGGCTTTTGACCACCGCCTCTGTGCCACGCAGCTCCATAAATGAGCGCAGCTCCATGAGGGAGCAGCCGAAGCCTGCTGCATGGCTGTCCTCATTTCTTTGGTTCTTGGCATAAAAATCGCTGTTCGACATGTCCCCCATGATGTCAGCTAGTCAAGTCAGTTAGATTAGTGTTTGTTATTGCTTATAGATCAATCAAAAAGCTTGCCCAACAGACAGATGAGCTCAGTCTCATCCAAAAAAAAAAAAAAAATCCAAAACAGGTATCAAGCAGGCAGCAACAACAAGCGAAAAAAATAAAAATTAAAAAAAAGAATGCCTCTTAAGTAGGCAGGTAGAGAGATTGTAAAGGGAAAAAAAATCCGAGTAGGTGAATGGATGAGCAGCGTCTCAGTTTCAGAAGAGACTGTCAGATATCAGCAGACCAAAAACCATCAAAGAGAAGAAACAGAAGACGAGGAGAAGGAGCAGCAGAGAACAAGGAGAGGAGGGAAAGACGAAACACAAGCGGGGAGCATCCAGGTGAGTGTCGGACAGCCCCTGTGGTCAGGTCCTGAGAAGGGAAACGGTGTTGGTTGCAAGTCCTGTCGGTCTCAGGCTCACCACGGCTGCAGTCCAGACCCGCTCCATGTGTGGCTTCCCATTGCTGCAATTCTGCTGTTGCCTCTGCTGCCTCTCTGTCTCTACATGGTGGTCTTCCCCATCACTGCTACAGGGAGAGAGAGAGAGAGAGAGAGAGAGAGAAAGAGAGAGGGAGGGACAGGGAGAGAGCGAGAAGAATTCAAGAGATGAATTCAAAGAGGACAGAAGGTGAGGGTGGAGAAGGGAGAGGAACAGAGAGCGAGAGAGAGAAAGAGAGCACAAGGATGAGCGTTGCGTTCTCAGGGCAGGTGTGAATGCAGCGGTAGATGGTGCACAGCTGAAGGACAGCCTCTCCTGGCTGCTACAGTAACAGTGGCTCTGTCTCTGTCTACTGCTGCTGCTTCTACTGCTGCTGCTACCGGTGCTGCTAACCTCATTCTGAGGACTCGCCGACTGATGGAGAGAGAGAGAGAGAGAGAGAGAGAGAGAGAGAGAGAGAGAGAGAGAGAGAGAGAGAGAGAGTGGGGGAGAGAGGATACGACGGAGAGAGGGGAGGGTAAAAAGAAGAGGATGCTCCTTTCTGGTGCAGAGCAGAGAGGAGTTGTGCGCGGGCGGGAAGCTGGGGCTGCTCTGACGACAGAGCACAGAGACAGCACGTAACGCTGCGCTGTCACGGGAAGGATGGGCTAAGCTGTGGAGCTGGTGCTATCTCACCACTGGTTCTCTCTCTATTTCTACAGTAAGTGACCTCTCCTATGCAGTCACTCAATTTCACTTCAGCCTGTTGTCTGATATCGCCTTTCATTAGTAGTTTTACTCCATGTCTGTGATGAAAATTTGAGCAAGAACAATAATTCAGCCGAGAAACATAAGCTTTAAACTAAATCACAATAAACTACAGTGTCAGTATTTAGTTAATAGTCTGATAAAATGATGGTGTTACAATGGGGGAAAATATCTGCAGGAATGAAAACTACCTGAAAACTACCTTCACCTGCAAAGACCTGATGTCCTGACATTGGTCATTTCATATCCAGATAACAACACATATCACAATATAGCATATTTTCCATAAATTCAATCAGCAAATAGTTTTGTGGTGTATAAATTGACCACATTGACAGATTCTTATTACACATTGATAGCATTATTCAACAAATAAAAGGTACATAGAGCCATTAAACACATGATAAATAGAGAATATGTTTCTGCTTGAAAATAAAAATAAATAAATGAACACAAGGCCATACTGTGAATATGATCAGAAATATCAATACAAAATGCTTTGATACAATGGTATACAAATTGTTCCAGAAAAAAAAGACAAATAAATGACCACATGCTTCGCTTAAATATTCGGAATATAATCAAATGCAATCAAGGAACAATTTCTGGTATATAAACTATAATATTAAAATATGAAATACTTCTGTTTAAAATATATAACAAGTACAAGAAAAATTTTAATTGTTAATGTGGCCTTCATGCAAATGTCCTGCTTATGTCTTTCTATAGAAGACTGTAAACCTTTTTGCAAATGAGAAGAGTGTGATTTCGTCATATTGAACAGCCTTACTACATCATGCACAAAACACTATTGATCTGTCACCAGGGAAAGCAGTGACATCGCTCGCTCATATTGATCCCTCCTCTCTAAATTATGCTAAATAAATTGTCATTTATATTATTAAATTAAATCAACCTATGACACAGCTGTCCATCTTCACCACCCACACAGGAAGAGACCATGGATCATTGAATCAGTGCCACTGTGCTGTAATATGTTGGAAAAAAAAATACAAATAAATGAATAATAATTAGACTCACTAAAGCACAAAAACTGGCTGGTACTTGTAATGCATAATATTAATAAATCTCTTCTAGGAGATCCACAGGAAGTCATAAAAAAGAAACAAAAGCAGTGTGCATCTGACAACACTCGGTATTTTTAAACTCTCTCCAGCTATTGTTGAAATGCAGTAATCTCACAGAAAAGCAAGTAACATGAGCATTAATACATTATTTATGCCTGTTACAGCCACTGTGAAATTTGCCCCATTCCAAGAACCTGGCACACTGAAAATTAAACAGCGCACAACAAGCCTATTTCTAACAAGCTAACTGGGAATTAAAATTGGAATTAAAAATATTTCACATTGCAGCAGAGGAGATGAAATTGTCTGCGACGCATGGACACCCTGCACCATGTTTGACAAGACTGACAGAAAAGTAAGGAGTCTAGTCATAAATGCCAGGCGTGGGGATACAGATGGGACTTGTTGAAGAGGCAGTTGTTCTATCTGGAAGAGCAGGGCGCCGACCTTGTCACAGCGGGGAGGTGAGACGTCCTGCCAACATGTGAATACACATCTGTAACTCCACAGGAAGCTGTCCTGTCTGTTAATGAGCGCCCGCCCGTTCTCAAACGATAAAAATGGACAGACCTGGCAAAGTCACCTGGATGGATTCAACCCAACAACCTGCTACACATTTCTCCACAGATGCTTAACCCGTAAAGACTCAGTGCTAGTTTTGTGGCCGTTCCCAAATTAATTTTTCACCCTAGTTAACTTTTATTAAGGGATTTATCATAATATCATTCTCTGTATTTTTCACTTTTTCAATGAAAATCAGGTTTTTCCTATATTTAATTTACTGATCAAGTATTTTAATCATCATGATAATTATATCAAAAACAGAGAAAACTTAAGAAAAAGTGACTATTTGAGTAAAATAATTAATGAACTAAATGTGAAAACAAGCGTCTCCATCCACTGTCATTAATCCAACTCCATGGGTTTTACTGGCAAATCAATGTTGTTGAAGATGATGGTGTTTCCACGGTAACTAGGGAGCCTCTGAACGTCCTAATGGGTCATATCTGATGACCATGAAAAAATGAGAAACTGCATTTTCCACCAATTATTTCAACATAATGATAGGATCAGTGGTTCTAAAGTTATTAAACACTTTAGATCAGTAGATGGTTTTGGTCACTGGTGGATTTTGGGGTCTATATGGGTATAGGGGACTACAGTAACTGTGTTGGTTTTAGTGTCGGTTATTCTAAAATAAATGTACGCTAAATAAAAATAATCAAATTTTTCCAGTTTTGTTTGTTTTTTAGTGTTTTCTTAAACACACATAACAGCAAACAGAAACTTCTGTGTTTTTTCATTAACCTTTTGTGCTGTCCTGTCCCTCGCCTGCCGATCAAGTCCATTCAGTGTTGGCGATACTCTGTCCATGCCAAGGCAGACATGTGTGCCAGTCAGATCCTCCAAAACCAGCAAATGAAAGCAAACAAATGCTCTCCCAGGAAAGTGTGTGTGTGTGTGTATGTGTGTGAGAGAGATTATATGCCTGGATGGTTGAGCAAGTGGCTGAGGAGAGAAACGACATCACACAGGTAATTCTCTGTCGCACCAGATGGACCACTTGAAAGAGAGTGTATGTAGACTGTACCTCAACACTGAGAGGGCTGCTGGTTTTCGACCATGCTAGCTTGTCTTGCTGCTTATCAATTAGCTACCTGGGCAAAGTTGTAACCAGGAGGGCCGTGGATCGTGTACAACTGAGATCAAAAATATGAATAAATTATCTGGCGTGGCGCGGAGATATTGATTGTTTTACTTGTCCTGCCTGCGGTTAGTTAAGAAACAAACAATATTAATCACATCAACTGAATAAATTTGTGTACTTTTCACTTGCTCATTTAAAGATTCTCTAAGTAGGGATTGTGAAAGCAGGTGTTTCTGTTACCTATCTGTGTTTCTAATCTCACAGTATCTAATGTTACATCCTCTTGACGCGATAAAGGAGCTGAAGAGACAGACACTTCTACAAAGGGATCAGTTTGTTGTGGCTGATCTCATGGATGTAGGCAACTGGGACATTATTACAAAAGGAGTAAAGAGCAATGCTGAAAACATCAGCAAACAACTGGCCTCCAACATAAAACAGACTACGACATAAACGCAGGACGCAAACTAAACTAACGCACCTTATTAACTAAACTCATTTGGGACGAGGATTTACACTGGACCTACAGGACATAAAATTACATATTCATCAGTGTTGTATAGCAGCAAAGTAATAATACTTCACTACTGTACTCAAGTATGTTTTGGTAGAATTTGTACTTTACTGAGTATTTTTTATTCTGTTGACTTCACTAAATTTCCTAACTCAATTTCATACTTCTACTCCCATAAGTTTTAATGCACAGTATTGTTACTCGTTACAAAGACTAAATTAAATTAAAGCTGGGTGTTTTCACCACTGAGATTACCAGTGACTGCAACAGTCAGGAAGATTATTTGTCATTGGGCCTATTCACGTAATGCGCATACGCAAATGACGGTCCACGCTCAACCTGTCGGCGATCTGTTGACATGAGGGAGAGTTGAATGAAGTTATGATATAAAACACGTTGGTATTAAGTCAGTGTTTTAGACTTTGGATTCCTCGTTTATGAAGTGTAATGTTGGCTGCATGTTTTGAGGTGCCACATAAGCTTCATAGTTTTCTTTTTCTGTTATAATAACAGCAGTAGCCTACTGCTGTTTTTGAAGTGTGCGATATAGACACTATTTTCAATATTTTGACTTACTGTCTTTTACTTTACCGTGTTTTAAAATCCTGCATAAACTTTATAATATTCAAAATTCTGACTGCCTTTGGTTATTATCATTAACTTTTTCATTTACTTTTGTTTTCATTACTTGAGTATATTTAATTGTAGATTTCTTGATATACTTAAGTACAGTAAATACTAGATACTTAAAGACTTTAACTTAAGTAACATTTCAGTTGGTCATTTTTTGGGAGGGTACCTGTACTTCTACTCAAGTGTGACTTTCCAGTACTTTATACAAAACTGATATTCTTCTGCTTTTAAGTTGCTAATAGTTTTTTAATGTGTGAAAGGACTAAAAAAGAAAAATAGGACACTATTAAAAGCAGGACCACCAGCACATGCCATATGATGAGTATTCCTTCTTTAACTAGTCAGTTAGTCATTTCTGCAGCTAAGTGGTTCTCAATCCAATCCATAACAGACATAACCAACTGACGCACATTACAGATCTAACAGATCTGTCATTCCCGTTCACAATAAGAGCTCAAGTGTAAACATAAACACTGTGTAATTGAATTACATAACTCAGATGTAGGTCCTTCATATTAGTGAAACAGTGTCAATTATCATTAATGGTATAAGGAGATATGACACCAGAGAGAGGTAACCAAATGGAATTCATCGTGTACAGTGAACAGGTTATGGATTTCTCTGAATTGAACCATTGCCAAAAACATTTGACATATGCAAGTAATTCAAGAAAATATATAATGTTGGCCTGGTTGGTTGTAAAGATTTTAATAAAAGAACAAGAAGAACATCAGAGAGCTGCAGTGTGTGATTCAACTGTGTCTTTGATTCAAGCTGATAATCTGTCATTCAATTTTCTCTTTGTTTATCCGGTTTTAAACAAAATAGAAAATAATTAATGAGTATATCAGTGGGTTATATTCTGACTAATTTAACAGGCGCCCTGTAATGCGCTTTGTATTTTCAGTGTCCGATTATCTTGGTAGTGATGTAAGTGACTGTTGTTGGCGGTGGTGTTATATTCTGCTGGTGTGCAGGAGCATATCTTTAAATTACGATGACATGAGCAAGAGAGGGAGAAACTGAAATGTGGGACGGAGAGGAAAACGGAGAAGAAGGGGAAGGGAGAAGATCTATAATACAAAAGACAAAAGTTAAAAGATCGAAGAACAAAGAGGAGCGTATGAAAGAGTAATGCAGGCAAATGGAACAAATGTGGGAAAGCAGAGAAATACAGAGGAAGTGAAAGTGTAAGAAAGAGTAAGGCACACAGCTGATGGCTCCGCTAACTTCAAAGCAAATGATGCCCTCCCTTTTATAGAATGTAAACAAGCACTCACACACACACAATCCCACTAACATGCATATATGAACATACAGAATTGATTTTCTTTTGCTTAGAAAAAGGAGGTCAGCTCCAAGCGTAGCTCTTGTTGGTGTTTTGTATGCACTGACAGATGAAACACTGATGAAGATAGTTGTGTGCTGAGGTGAAGGTTCGCATGATTTTGCTCTTTCTCACACATTACGTCAGCACCACTCCCAATCTTTCTACTAGTCTTTATGTAGTCCTCTTGCATACCTGCCTATCTGGGGCCGATTAAACACTCTCCCGCTGTGCTTTTCTTCTGTCTACCTCCTTGCCTTCTTGCCAGTCTGTCTGTATTGTTGGCAGGCTCCCCGTGGCTTGACATTGAGTAATGACTAACATATGATCACACAGTCAGGGAGAAAGTGCAGATTTTGCAATAATTAACACCTTTTTTAGCTAAAGTGCGAGAACACTTAATTGGACTTTATGAACTCAAGCACCATATGGGATCCACATTAACACATAAAGCTACCAGATGACCAGATGCTGACCAGCGCACTCCACTGTGTTTGTCTTATGACAAACTACTGTAAAACCTCCAGAAGGATCTGCTGTAGACCAGCTGTTAAGACACACTTCACCAAAACAGACCAAAATATGAGGCACATCTTATAGTTTATCTTCAACATTGTGTTTTTGTTGCAAAACAATTACTCTTACCAGCTTTTTTTATTTACTTTGTTATCTAATGTAAATAAATTCATCATCCTCATAAGTCCAATTTATTTGTTTTTTAATTTTTTTTATGTGTACATTGAAGGTCTATGGCTCACAGTTTTAGGGATTAAAGAGAATCTTATTGCAAACATGAAATATAATAATATTAACAATGTTTTCTTTAAAAAAAGAATTAGAAAAGAAGTAGAATTGTTGAGAATAATCCATTTAGATAAGCCATGCATATCTATAATGGACCATCTCTTTACAGGGGCTCAGAACAGGCTCTCATTTCTCTTTTTTTCCCCCTGTTATTTTACAGCAGGTAGCATCCAGCATTAAGGCGCATTACCATCATCACCTATGTTTCAGTGTGGACCACAGGTAATATCGCCTGAACCAAAAAGCCCATAATGGACAGAACAAACACTGACTCTAATAAGAGCTTTTCGTATTTTTTGTGGCCACTATAGACAAGGGTGCAGGTGGGGGGTATCCAGTTGAATGCAATCTTCAATTTCACTGGTAGACGTCACTAAATATCATGTACTGAACTTTTAAACATATGAAAATCCTGAAGTATTGGGATTAATTCATTAGTGTTGCTGTGGGAGCCCTGTTCCTTCTTAAATAGACCTCCAAAACAGCAGCCTTAATCAATATACAAGAAAAATATGTAGAACAATCCTATGGTCATGTAAGGGTTGTAAGATTTTAGGATGTCTTAAAGAAATGTAAGCATTTGTACCTTTCAGTGTAATACAATGCATATGAATCTCCCTTGTTTATGTAACTGTGGTTCATAAGAATACCATACACGAACACACTAAACCATCATTCACAATAGAACACTGTGCTTTATGTTTTAACAATAATTGCAGCTTCAAGTTTTCCATTTTACACTTTACTTATCCTGCTGGCTCTCTTACAAGTGTCAATGTTGAAAGCTCTAGATTAAGTGATGCTTAGTTTGCTGTCCTCCACACTGGAACTGTGCACATTCTCTGTGTGACTGTCTCAAAATGTCCTTGAGCACAGTCGGGCAAAGCTGAGGTATGAGCTGTGCCCACTGCACCATCACCAGGACTGGCATACAGCCCCACCTGCCTGTCACAAAAAACAGTGCAGGAGACTTCACAGACAATGACGGAGTTCTGTACACCTGCACATTTTTAGATATCACCCCGTCATTTCAGATAACAAACATAAAAGCAGCGTGACACTAGATTAATTTAACTACAGAAAATGTGTAAAATGCTCATCACATGAAGTACTCATAAGAGAAGAACCGGTGATCCTGAACACCACAATTCCACAGAGTACAGCTTCAAAAGGAAGAAGTCACCATTTCACTGTTAGAATAACAGCTATTACACTGGCAGGAAAGGCACGGGTTCTTGAATTCTGAGACTGAAATACAGAGAAAGTAAAAATAACATCCGATATATCAGTCAAATGAACCTAGAGACCCTTAAAAAGTAGTTTTACTGTGTTGCTCATAAACTGCATTACACTGATGTTTTCATGACCTATTTAAACTCTTCATTTGTGAAAACACATAAAAAACCTGGACAATAAAAGTGATAAATGATTCATATAGGCAATCTGTCACACACAGACACACACACACAGTCATTAATTCTGACCAGTAAATCACATTTTCATTATCATCACAATATGAGCATGAAAACATTGAAAAAAAACTCTGCAAGACAGCTGCCTTTAGTATAACTGTGTAAATCTGGTGACAAGCTTATTTTGGTATTTATCACGAGTCATATAATCGTCATTGAATTGAACAAAGTTGATGTATATTACAGATTTTCCTCAGATTGTTGTGTCCTAACACAAAATATGAACATCCAAAAAGAGACAAAGACATATTAAAAGACATTGTCTCTCGGGTGAACTGTTATATAACAGCTACACTGAGTGCCTCCGTTGCAGAAAGCCACCATCAGTGTTTTCTAATTGGGTTGAAAGCAGCTGTCATGCTAACTAAACACGGCAGACAGATTCTGATGAAGAAATAGGTTATTTTAGAAACCAATGCCTGAGCTTGACGAGGACTTCAGTGCCCGCGCAAATCTACCTGAAGAGATGATCAAGCAGGGAGGAAACAGAGGAGAGGACAAAGAGGGATGAGTCAGACAGAAGAGGAGAGAGAGATACACATATATCAAATCCATACATTGGGTGTACTGTATGTACATTTACCCTATAGGTCACTGTATACTGTAGTGAGTAATGCAGCACCAGAGGGTGAAGGGTATTTGTATATGGAAGCTGCAGGAGGACTGTGTTCGAGGCCATAGAATTAAGTAGTGAGTGATAAAAGGAGAGAAGTCTTGATGGTCCCTGTCTTCCAGCACCTTCCTCCTTAAGAAATCCTAAACTAAAGAGGACAAGTAGTGGCTCAATAATATGTCAAACATTGAGTCACGCTTATACTTGTCCGTCTCGTTCATTTTACTGCTTTTGTGATGCACGCCGACCTCACACACCCCCCCCCCTCCTATTTCTTCATCTTTTCTGCATTTCATTCTTTGATAAGCTGCTTCACATAACTGCTGTTTTCGTCCTGTTACTGCTCCTGTTGTTCAGCTGTATTCATGGACACCTGAAATCCTTGTCTGTACTTAGTTAGCAATAGCATTATACAACACAACCAATGTCAAGCTGCAGAGGGAGAGTCATATGTAGCTCTGTTTGCAGCAGTGGTGTGGATGCACATAGACAATTTGAACCAAATGAATATTGGCATTTCAGCATCAGCCATATTGAAAAGTAACAAACATAACACGGACAACACTTATGATCATCATTATAGAAAAAGTAGATTATCCAAATATTGTTAGTGCGTAATGATCAGATAATAAGCAGTGGTTTAGTCTTATCGTAATAACGCCGTATGCCCTGGTGCTGTAACAGGCTGTGGTTTTGCTTCTATAGGGGATCATCCTGTAAATGAGGAGCTGCTTCCTTTCTGCTGATAAACTCTCCAAATTAAACCAGACTCCTAACCTGATCCCCAGAGCATGGCATCTAGCTGTCAGTCACTTTGTACAGAAGGTCAGGGGAGTGGAACCACGGTAAATTATAAGATAGGGAGTGAAGAGGAGCAAAACATTTTTCTATTTTTTTTTAATATTCTTCTTCAAGACCAGTTTGCAAACTTTACAAATGTTGATGTGATGCTTTATTAGTAAGTATTTATACAAAGGCTGATTAATGACCTGATTCAGGGAGAGAGAAAATCATATTTTTCCAGCACAAAAAATGAAAGTAGCTCTTTTGAGAAATAAATTCACTCCAGTCTAGTGTGAATGATATCAACCTGAGCTGTTTCTTGTCGTTAATTAGACTCATGGCTTCTAACAACAACACAAGCTAACGATCATATTTAGCCTTAATGAGCCGAGCTAGGCACATAATGCGGACACATAGATCCAAAGCTTGGTTATCACTTGCTTTTTACTCTGTTTTTGCATGCCCTTTGGAGTCTTGATTTCACACATCCTCGAAAATGAACACTGCGATCCAATTCAGCATGCAGTAGTATCTAAAAGTAAGGTCAGCAAATGGACTTAGTCCACAACAAATATAACACAGAATAGTAAGTTGTGTCATGTAGTGCAACATAACCATAAAGATTCACTTGAAAATTGACTTTATATGCAGGAAGTAGGTTGTTTTGATTCATTCATTTATTCATTCATTCATCTTCTGATCTTCTTTGTCCTCGAGAGGGTCGCAGGGGTGCTGAAGTCTATCCCAGCTACCAATGGGTGAAGGTGGGGTACACCCTGGACATGTAGCCAGTTCATCACAGAGCTGACTTTTTGATTAATTATGGATGTCAAATTAATTAAAACCTGCCATACCTGAGGCAAATTGTTCTCATGAACATGGTATCCACTCAATGCAAAGAACAACCTTTTCATGTATGCCCTTTGTATAAATAAATAAATAAATAAATAAAGTTTAACCTTTAACACCCTTGGTGCTCCATGCTCACATCCAGCTATAATCATAAACGCCGGAACTTACTCAAACCTAAAACTAATCTGTTCTGCCATCACATTCATTACCTTCACAGAATAATGCACCAAACAAGTGGATGACAAATGTGCTCATGGGGATTTCACTAATCCATGAACAGTATGACAAATGGTGCAGACCACATGTAATATGGCTCACAGAAAAGTGATGGCACTAAGTTGCTTGGGAGGTTTTCTGAGCAAGAGAAGTCCCGCAAAACACACTGAGTCATCATCATTTTAGAGGTTGAATGCTTAAAGCTTTGGCCTGAGATATGGAGTGTAATGAGGCAGAAGCCGTCCTTTTGAACCCTGACATATGGTATCACTGCAGCTTCGACAACTCTCAACATGTGTATGGATAAACGCTGTGGAATTTGGCGTTCCATAAATAATAATCAAGGTTGGTATCAAACACGGATGGTTTTGTTTGTTTTGCTGTATAACTTTGGCATAGAGTTATTGTAGATATACACTAAGGGGGTGGAGGACGCTTAAACTGTAAATGTACCAGAAAAGAAATCTGCACAGCCCTACAAGTGAGCTTCAGCAGGGATAACACAGCTGTGTACAAACTACAAGTCTGACCCTCATCTTCTTCCATTTGTTTCCCTGTGGGCTCGGAGCCTGACCTCAGATTGCTCATCTGTTCCTAGATTTACAAACCTTTTTTTTTTAATGGATGTACTCTGTTGCTTTTCGGGATGACAAGCTGCTTTATCTGTGTCCGGAAAATAATCAACAACATGATACAGCTTCTTACAGCCGCAGTGGGCAGTTGTACAGCAAAACAGGCATGGTCAGATAACAGCTAAGGTAAATCTGCATCATCATTTTATGGAATAGAATAGAATAGAATAGAATAGAATAGAATAGAATAGAATAGAATAGAATACAATGTTTGCATGCCTTTCTGACAGTTTTCTCTTTTAACTTCCATTTTGTCTGCATACTTACCAGAAGTTTGTGATAAAATGCCAGAATCTGCCGTCTTTTTGCATCTTACAGTGGGTGGAGGTTGGCATGTGCATATGAGCTGATATCTGTAAACAATCTCTCTGACAGTGTCAAGCAAGCAGGACTAACATCTACAACAATAGCTAGCTAAACACCTGGTTCCGCTGATGCATTTGTGCCATTGTTTTGGGAGAACAACTTTTGTTTTATGTGTGGGAAGAAAAGGACTGATACTGGTGTTCCAGGTTTCACTAAAAATAGGACAACAGGTACAAGGCCTAGAAAGATAGACTAGGAATACAAAGACACACCGGGATGTTATTCTAGCTTTGAATTCAGCTGTCTACAGGGAGATAAGGGGAATGAAATGGTGTAATATAGGCTGCAGCATGCACTCAGTAGAGCATGTATATCTTACAGAACAAATGAAAGGGCTCAGAAAGGTAACTGTTTTTGTCCACTAGTACATGCAATGTTTATCCTGAATTAGCACCAGCAGAATAATTATATTTAAAGTTGTATGATCTGTCATGTTAGAGAAATGCCTATAATGGTATAAAACTCTCTTTATGGAAATGTATCTTGTCATTTGTCCAGTTTCACTTTTTTTCTGGGGTAGGTAGGAAATCAGCAGGAAGTAAATGCAAACAGTGGAGCAGAATGAATGTGATTCAACAGGACTGGTTTGTATGAGTGTTTCACATAAAAGATTCAAATAATCCAATTTAATTAAGTATGGTATTTTGTTTTTTTTACAAACTACTCTTAATGGAATTTACAGAGCAATTATTATGTCATGATATATATATTTGCCATGATTTAAAATTATAATTTGCATGATAGAACATTTAGTCATATTCATCACTATACACGTGCATACTGCGCTTTTTCTTGTCTGTGTGCTCAGAAAAACAGTTATATTTCTGTATCTTTGGGAAAATATGTGTAAAGTTTTGAGAATGTTCGACCACTTCCAAAAAATCCTCAGAAAGATGCTAAAAAACAAAAAACAAACAAACAAAAAAAAAAAAAAAACACCCATACAAAGTCATGCACACGCAGAAGTTATGGGACATTTCATTGACTCATGTTCATTTCCTGGAGGCTAATTTTAAAAATAAGTCTTAACCCACAAATTTAATGATTTATGTTATGCCGACCTGCACTTTCTCCTCCTAAGGGACAAAGAGTCCCCAAAAATGACTGTGGAAATGCTTTAAGTCCCCATAAAGTTACAAATACATGGTCGCACACACAAACTCATGCACACGCAAACACATTAACTTCTTGCTGCAAGGTCACCGGAAGACACAAAGAAAAAAGGCCGCTGAGGCCCTCTACTTGCTCCAGATGAGCCTGTAGAAATCATGAGGGAGTTATTGGACTAATTAAATTCAACACATGCAGGCTAAGTGTGCTAGAAGGAGACTAAAGACAGACAGAAGAGGGGAAGGACAGAACAGAAGACGAGAGGACGCCAAGAGAGCGAAAATTACACAAGAAAGACAAAAGCCTGAATTTGTGTAACACATAGAATGAGCTGATGATGCCATATGTCACTGCTTTAATTTGATTTAAGGCTTTACTACTGATCCCTACTTGTTTATTTGATCATTGAGGGAAATTCTTCCAAAGCCAAATGCCAACAATTACAGTGCATCATGTTACAAGTACTCAAATAAGTAGTAAGTTAGGGCTGGGCAATAGGGACAAAAATAATTCTTTTAACTTATTTCTTTCTTGTCTACATGAACTAAAGGTAAATTATGAATTATTTTTCTGGTAGGCAATGACTGGAGAAAAGCAGTCACAATGAATCCATCACAATTTACAAATAAGTTGCATTTAGAATTTTTGTTGAACAAGCAAAGAAGCACATAAACTCAATCCATCAAATTAATTTTATACACTGCCAAGCCCTATTAGATGGATTAAAATGAAAGTATGTTTAGAAATTCTGATGTATGTTTTTAGACTCTGTTGCTTGACCTCCTCTGTTACTCCAAAGAGATCAATACAAGTAAGTTTATGTGAGCTATCAAAAAATGTAATTGTATGACGCCATAAAAGTCTTGTACAATGTGTTTGTATGAACTCTGTGACTATATACAGTCCATTTGTGCTGCAGCTTCACAAACCACTGTGCTTTTTTTCTGATCAGACACACAAATCCCTATATAAAATGACTACTTTTAGAAATGACACAAAGAAAAAGAAATATGACCATAAAGGAAGAAAAAAAATGGGATTACTTGGAGAGAATCCCATCACTATTTGTCTCAGCTTAGAGGACAAAGGAGTTCATCTCCAACTGCCCTGAGATTTAACACACGATCCATCTACCTTTTACCTCCTTCTTTCGCTTTCTCACCACTCTCCTCTGCTGTGGTCTCCATGGATTCCTCCACTCGTAGACAGGCTTATAAAATCCAAATGAGCTCCATAATATAACCAGGCATCACCCATCGTTCCTGTCATTTTTTTTATTATCAGCAAAACAAGACCAAACAGGTGAACACCAGTCTCCTGTCCATTACTTTTCATGTAAAAAAATGACTGTCAGGTCTGTTTTAGCACTGTGGTTGTCGCTATGCTACACAGAGGTGATGATGACACAGCAAAATTGTATGCATTGCAACGTTAACAGACTCTCCCTTGACTGTATGAGATATGACAGAGAAGAACAAGGTTTGATTTTCTTTTTACAGCCTGTTGGTTTTGGACATTTTCTTTGGTCTTTTAAACAATCATCTACTCATATGTAAGAACTGATTATAGGTGCGGTAGAATACATTGTAAGTATGTGTGAAAATGCTCACACGGAAAGGGGAAATCTATGTCTGCTTCAAGTTAATTATACGACATTGATTAGGTTTACAACTGGAGTGATGTAAAAGTGGAAAGAGAATGATTCATTTTGTCAGCACATTCTTATTGCACTGTTATTGTCGACCAATTATAGGTTTAAAATGTAAATGCTCAGGAGATAACAAAACACCAAGAACTTATATTTATTTTCTGTCTCTTTGCTTTAAATGGGTCTTCTTCCTTTTAGGCTGGGTGCTGTGCACAAGTCGAATATTTTTGTGTGCTTTTGAGAAGGAGATAAAAAAAGAGAGCAAGAGAAAGAGTCGGGGACAGAGAGATTCAGGCTAAAAGAGGACTGACAATCTTTGCTTCTGAGCTGCCTGGCTGTCTTGGTGCAGTGAAGCTGATGGTCGAGGTCACACAGTCATCCCAGCCCCAACATGCACAATCAATTTTCTATGACAGCCTGTCTAACAGTGTGCTGGACTGACTGAATGAATGACTAAATGACTGACCGGCCAACTGAATAAATGCATGAAGAACAGAATGACGTGGTGACTCCACAAACCGCTGACTGGTTGTTTTTTGCCTGACAAACCCGTGGCCCTGAACGATGATCAGTCAGTTAATCAGGAGGATGACAAAATGTTTAACTACCCGGCTAGTAAGATTGCAAATGCATCCGCGAGTGACAGTAATCAGACACAGAGCCCGCCAGACAACAGTCAAAAGATCAAAAGCGAGCAGTAATCGTGCTTTTAATCTCCATGCCAAATAGTCAGGTAGCTAATTCAGTGAAGACAGCTAGAAAGCAAACACACATGATCAACTTCGGCAGCGATACCTGCTGCTATGACAGAACCAGTCAGTACGTGTGACAGAGATGAGAGACCGCACACTTCACACTGCCAACAGATGGCCTGACTGAGTGAAGAAGTGTGCAATAAAACATGTTCCTCTCGAGAGTATAGACTGTTAAAGTAGAAAAGGAAAAAGCTGGAGACTAGAGAATTGGATTCCTTTCGAAAGTAAGAGCATGACAGAGATAATGGACTTACATAGCAGGTACGGTATGTGTGTCCATTATGTGTACAGTGTATAAGTGCTTGAATCACATTTTTGTCTTCAGCTCTTGTTTTTTCTCCTGTCAGTTTACACTAGTGCAAAGACTGTCACTTATGTAGATTGGACTAACATGGAAAGGTCAAATATATCTCCAAACATGACTCCATTCTGCAGAATGGCATTTCATCCTCATTGTTTTCTCTCCCTCCTCCAGATCACCTGCTGTTAAACCACCTTCCTTACAGATGCAGGGCGACAATCTTAACCACGTCCAACATGCCTACAAACCACACACATGGAAAAATGTATACAGATTCATATTCACACATCACAGCACCCCGACATGCAGATGAATCACAGCAACAGATTCATGAGCGACCAACAAAACCAGCAAACAGATAAGCTGCTCATACATTCACTCATTCACATTTTACACAAGGACGATGTATACTTACATGGAAGCAAGGTTATCACCAACATCACTGTGATGTGGAAATCCTCCCACCTAAAAATAATATTGCAACGGTACATGCAGCAGTGCACTAACAGCCACGTCGGTGTGCAGTATGTGTGTGTGTGTATGTGTGTGTGAGTGTAGGTGTGCGTGTGTGTGTGGAGACTCACTAAGCTGCACTCTCACTGCTACTGCCTCAGCTGGGGTTGTCTCAATGCACAGCCTGTACCATGTCGGCAGACAGCAGGGGTGGGCGTGTGTGTGTGTGGGAGTGTGTGTGTATGTGTGTGTGTGTGTGTGACAATGCTGCATAGCAGAAAGACTGCTCTTCACTTGACAAGGCTTTTATCTGACCTGATACAGGAATCGAGATAGAAAGATGGACAGATAAATGAATGGGTGGGTGGGCACAGGGACAGAGGGAAACTTGGCAGCGTGGAAAAAATTCAAGGAATTAAGGAAAAGATGTACAATCAGAAAAGACGAGACAGCTATATATGGATACTTGCACTTGCTCTCTGACATTTTCCCCCAGAGCAAAGCAGCAGGTTTATTGGACACACAACCTCATTTCAGAAATGACTGAAAGACGAAAGGCAGAGAGAGGAAAAAAGGAACTGAGGGAGACTGTACAGTATAGCACACATGATAGGGACAGATAATAGAGAACAGACAGACTTAAGAGCTATAGGGGAGCAATTGGCAAAAGGAGCACGAGAAAAAAGGAATAGTGGAGGAAAAAAGAGAAAAGGGTGACAGGACAGAACCGGGGAGCTGGTAGGCACAGGAACAAGAGAAAAAGATAGAGTGCACAAGTGAAAAATGAAGAGCGAAGAGGAGGCGAGATGGCTAACTTTCAAGGACATACATCATTGTCAGGCTCATTCTGGTGTTCGGGGGATCAAAATACCCATCCAAGACACAGAAACGTGCATACGGTTTACTCCAGCGGATGTGACGGCCGCAGGGCATAATGCTTTTGTGTGGCTGTGTGTCTGGCTTATCCACAGCGACAAACACACACATACTGTACACACAAACACACCTGTTCTGCCCCAGCCAGTCATCTGGCTATCCAGGAAGCCAGGCCTGACAGGAGAGGATAACAGCTTTGTGTCATGTTGCCGTCACGTCACTATCCCACATCTCATCCTGTCATAGCTTGCAGTGAGTGAAGGGGAGGAGCAGCAGCAGCAGCAGCAGCATGAGAGCTTCGCTGTGCCAAACTGCTAGCCTTGTGTCTCTCTTATTTGTTTTTTGTCAGTGTCTATTTTTTCTTCCTCACTTTCTCTTGCTGTCTAACAAATACAGTCCCCCCTCTGCCTCTCCACAGATATGCCAAAGGTGTTTTACGTTAATGTCAGACATGTCATGATGTACAAGGAATGGCCAATACATCAAATGAATTCAACTAAATGGGTTTCTTAATAAATGAGATAAATACTTTAGTCATAGCATCAAGATAAATGCTTCATCTGGAGAGCTTTCCTGCCCCTGTTTGTTTGTTGTAATATATTCATGTGGATGTTTCTCCAGTCTTAGCTCTATTCACATTGGGGCGAGTGTTACCTGCGGACCTGTAGTAACTTGTGGTCTTTTGTGATTTTAATCCCATGTGAATCACCCACTCCAATAAAAACTCGACCATAACAATAAATGCGAAATAAAAATGTGATAATAATAGTCCCATGCTAATAAACATCTTTGTGATTTTGAGCGATTTGCAACATTTTTTCTTTCCATTTTGGTTTCAGTCTAT
This sequence comes from Apogon talboti, assembly GCA_037367365.1. Classification (NCBI taxonomy): domain Eukaryota; kingdom Metazoa; phylum Chordata; class Actinopteri; order Kurtiformes; family Apogonidae; genus Apogon; species Apogon talboti. The sequence continues at coordinate 14,025,169 of JAPQRQ010000022.1, read as the reverse complement.
TTCTTTGTCGAGGGCTGCGTAGGCTGTGCCTTTGATGATACATGTGAATGTTAAAATTGCTTTGGGTGGAAATTCAGTTTACAATATAACATGGATATCCACTGAAAGAGCAACATTAAATCCTTCAGAAAAGCAACATCTGAAAAGATGATGGAACGAACGCCATGTATGACAGCTACAGTGAAGAACATTCTCAGCAGTTCTATTGACAGTTTTCTGTAAGTGCCCTTGACAGTTGAACCAGGGGAATAACATCAGGAAATTCATGTAAAAACAGCTTTTTTTTTTTTTATTCTGTGCAAATACAACATAGACATGGGGGGGTTCGTTTCCAAATCACCAGGGGTTCACAGATCATACATGTCTCATGCGAATATGAATTTTTACCTAACAGGGGTTTTTTTCTGTTATTTGAAAAGTATTTTTTATTTTTCAACAAACAATACACACACTGTTGGGTGGTGCAGTGTTTGCCACTGCTGCCTCACAGCACGGAATGCTTAAGTTCGGCTGGGAGGGGCCTTTCTGTGTGGAAGTTACATGTGTGGGTTCTCTCCGAGTACTCCGGCCTCCTCCCATTGTCCAAAGACATGCACCTCCTTGAGTTAAGTGGTTGTTCATCTCTATATGTCGGCTCTGTGATGAACTTGCAACATGTCTAATGAATGAATGAATGAATGAATGATTGAACAATGCAAACTAACCCTTGCTGCTTTTTGTTGGTGTTGTTGATAGCACATATACACCTACACAGCACATAACATAACATAACAGTAATAAGGAAAACTTATTTTGAAATATGTTTCATCTTAATTTCACTTGAGGAGAAAGAAAAAAACAAAACAATTCAAGCTGTCAGTTATTACTCATCAATGTTTATCTTTTTGGCCGTGACATAACTTTTAGCAGGGGTAGACAGAAGGTGGTAATTTAAAGGCTGTCATAATAATGATAATAATAATAATTTGGAGCCAACAAACAATTAACTCTGTACTATCCATCCAGTTAATACAATATCACCGCATCGTGCCTCCTCCATGTGAAAAAAAAAAAACTGCAGGAAATTAGACGTCTTTCACTTTGACTTTGTTAGAAATTTTAGTAATGGTTGAACCAAAACATCAGGCCCATTGTTTTTCTGCATAGAGTACAGTAGCATTAGAACTTCAAAACTTCATCAGTTTGAAGTTATTGGGAGAAAATGAAGCACTCAGCCCGATGTCCGGAGAAAGGGTGTTTAAAGAAGGTTTAGTGGATTCTGTCATGTCATCAGAATGACTTGATTAGCCTCCACTGCAAACACCACAGATAGAGTTGACTGCAAAATGAAAGCATTATGTCTTTCACTGCAGAGGACTATTCAGCTAAAATGGTATATAATATATATTCTGCACAGGTATTGATCACACTGAGATATTTATCGATCTGATAAACATTAATCAGGATCAGGAGATTGTCAATTAAAACAACACCTTGACTAAACTAATAGGACCAGGAGAGCACGGCTTCCCCAAAAGCCGCAGCAATGCAGACAAAGGCAGCCGTGGTTAGATGTTTTACCTTTCTATTATTGCGATGATAGATTACCTTTTAGTACTAATGATGATTTACCTGTGGGACAGTGAGGTGGTTCTACAATGCTGTGTGGGTGGCAAAAGTATTAAAGAACAACCGTTAACTCCATTTATCTTGGCCAAAGCAGGGAAAGAAAGTTTCTAACGGAAGGAGTCACACACACAAACACACACCAAAAGAGAGAGAGAATGGGAGAGAGAGAGAGAGAGAGAAAGAGAGGGAGGGAACGCAGTGATGGGGATCAGAAACAACCTTTGAATATCAATGCAGCATGTCTGGGAGAAGTCAGGGCTGCAGTGCACCAAAACCTGGGAGAAAGAGCACAGGAGGACAGAAGCATAACAGGCGGCAGAACTGGAGGCACTGGTCTTTCACAGCTGAGAAAACAGCCCATATAATGTTCTCTTTATTCATACGGATCATAGACGTGTGAAATGCCTATGTTTGGTTTACCCCCCGTAATCTGGCAGATAAAATGGTCTAATTCAAGGGTCAAACAGAGGTGAAGTTGTTGCATTGTTGCACAGCTTTCTCCATGTTTGTGTGATGTCTGTGTTGCTTTGCAGAACTGCTGCATGGAGATAAATTACATTTCTTTTAATGACTGTCATTCCTGTGCTGCTCATGTTCCTTTAGTGAAAACTACACCAATTGCTTCATTAATATGAAAGTCAGCTTCCTTTTCACCCAAACCTAGCAAGTACACACATTTTAAACAGATGCTGAGGATGCACCTTTACACCGACACACACCCACTCACACATTCAGTATCAAAGTAAATCCATGCATCTTAATTAAATGACAGTCACTCAAGGAGCCTATTAGATGCATTAGTATAATGCTCCTTATCCTTTTGGTCCTTCTCTTTATAAATGATCTCTTCCCTCTAGCCCATAAAACCTTCATTTCCTGTCAGAAAGGATCTGTTAACCCATAAAGGGCCATATTTACCCCCGGGTCAACCAGACATCTCATATCCTGGTCACTAGCCACCTGCCAATAACCATTAGCTTTATTAATTGTTGAAGCCTTGGACCATCCCCTGAGTGCTCCAGCAAAAGAGGACCATATACTGTGTTTGTGTGGAATGCACACACAACCACACAATTAATGAGATGACTCCCAGAGGTCTCTAACCTTTCACTGGGAGGTCATGCGAGCTCCTTATCTAATATATTACACATTCTGTATGTCTGTTTTGCTTGTGGCAATAACGTCACAGGCTGAAAACATAGCACCGAATACTGTGTGCTACAAAATTACACATGATACTCGAAAAAGGTGCTCAATCGGCTGAAATGTTCCTGCAGCTATGAATGATATGTTCTATTTTACAAAAAGCACTACTAAGAAGATTTAGAGCGAGAACTTTGACTATCCATACTGTGTTCATGAATCATTTAGTGGATTTGGAGTAAATGTGTGTCATGTTATCCCAAAGCCCAAGGTGACATCTTAAATGCACCTATTTTATATGGAAACCCAAAAATATGCAGTTGGATGTAATATAGGACAAGTATATCCAGCAGAATCTCTTGGTCGGGAAGAAGCTGGCATTCTAACTTGAAAAATAATTAAATATCAATTTAATTTCTGTTAATTGACTAGGTGATTAATCAGCTAATCATTGTAGCCTCTATTCCAGATAATCATTAAGTTTTATCACAGTTGGCAGATAATGATAGCACCATCATAATAACACTCACTGGAGATTCCTCTGCCTTCCCAGTGTTTTAATAATTATAAACCAGAAAAGAATTAAAGCCTGAAATTACTGCTAGAATGATCACGTTCAATTCTCTATCAAAATCCAGTCACATCCACATGTCAGTCAGTACACCACTACCGGATTCAATCATCCCATCACATTTTCCTCTTTCATACCTTTATCTTTACTGCTATGGCCCTTCTCTCTCCTTTCAGTCCTTGTTCCAAGAGTGATGGAGAGCTTCGTCAAACTCTCCAAGGACAGCCACAAGCCATAAGACTAATGGAAAGACACACAAAAGTCTGGCGGCGGACACCTACAGTACGTCCACATTCATGTACACACACACACACACACATAGCCAGCAGACAGGGAGGCATTGCCCAACATCGACAGTGAACTCAGTCAAATTCTCTTTAGCTAAGCCTCTTGCATACCAAATCTGGAGGCAAGGGTAGACAGAGGAGAGGGGGACATCACCAAAGACAGCCAGCACATAAACACAAACTCTACCATTTCAAATGAAGCAAGAACAGCACAGTCAGAAATCAGTTATATATCTTTTATGGCTGCATATTTTATAGATGCACCAATAAAATAAGATACCAGTCACTGATAGTAGTGGAAATTGAGTATAGACAGTCATTCTCTCATACAAAAGGTTGATGATGACAGCTCCAGCATGAGTGTAGTCATACTCAACACAAAAAGAAAAAAAATCAAAACAAAAACATTGGCATCAGCTTTTCTGAGACTGAACGGAATCATTTATAGCAGTGTAATCTCTATTACAGTCACAGTCCAGTAATGAGTAAATAGATCAAGTTAAATTCTGAATTAATTGGTAAAGATTTAACCATCGCCCTATTCAGCTTAGTCTGTTGTTACATCTGAGCAAACTGATCATAGGAGGCTGAACATCTATGAGTGCAGAGGTTACAGTAGAGCTCTATTTTTGAGATCTTCATGTTGAAATTGTTGAGTCACAAACAGTAGAACAATAGTAGTTCACATCCACATTAATATTCTGTTCTTTCCCTAATTCCAAAAATAACAATAATCCGAATAAGCTGTTTACATGGCCAGTGAAAATTAATTTGTCTAATATTCCTGTTTACATGCAGCCATGCATACACTATTAAAAAAAGTTTATTTATTTATTATTTTTTCCAAGTTTTCCACTGGTGGCAGATGTTCTATGGAGTGAACATATCCTCCCTCTGGTCTTTCAAACACCATCTGGAAAAAGGCGAGCTGTTCAGTATTTGCACATATCTATAAACTTGATGTCTTTTTAACAGGTGTGTTTCTCCTTCTTACCAGAAATATGGATTTTTCTTTGCATCCATCTCTACCAGAGCAGACCTTTGTCTTTTACTGCAGCTGAGTGTAAACAGGGGCTTTGTGCTGCAAATTAGATTGGACATTCAAAGGATCCACACAAGACCACAATAATATTGGCATATCCAACATGTGTTAATCTGAACATGGCCTATTCAGAAAAGGCATGATTTGGAATATCTGAGGGAAAAATTCAGAATAATAGTGGAAAATTATTATGAATTTAAGCTTCCTCACTGAATGTGACAGGGCATTACTTAAATCTTGTACTAAATTAAATCCAAATGAACATGCACTTCAAATTTCTTGGAATACATAGAAAAATCAAATGGTTCTTCCATTTTACATTGCCGTTTCATAACTACCAGATGCATGATTATACACCTTGTACTATGTTCTGTGTAGAATTAATGTAAGGCACAAAGTGAACTTAGTTTTAATGTCTTTTTTGGATACTGTACAAACTGATCACCTGTGAACTAGAATCTTTGAACTGAAAACCTATAAAAGTTTATTTTTAGGTGTTAACAACTTGTTAATTAGTCAATTTACAGAATCAGGTAGAAACCACTACCAGACTCTGCTATTCTGTAAATCTGTTCAGCTGGGGAATTCACTGAAGGGAACAAGATAAGTTGGATGTCCAAAGCCATTAATCTACTGTAGCTTCAGCATTTTCTTCTTCTTCATTCGTCTCTTCGCTCGCTCGCTCTCTCTCTCGACATATACAGTCCTTTCTAAATAGCCATAAATTCAGTTCTTATTCCCCCATTTCGAAGGGAAATGAATGCCTTGTTGAGAATCAGGCTGTAGCAGTGGGATTAATCAGTCTTGCATGCCTGTTAGCCGGACAATTCCAGACAGTTTATAAAAAGACTAGAACATGTGTAACATGTATGTGAATAGACAGCCTACCACCACTGCAGTGCAGTTAAATAACAAATCTTGTTTGCTCTGAAGGACTGGTCAATGCAACAAGAATCATTACTACAATTCAGGTAAACTGCATTCTGCACGCTTTTCTGAGCCAGTGGCCGAGGAAAAATAAGGTTTTGTTTGCTTTATTTACACATTGAGACACTGATTTTGATGAATGTATTTTAGTCAGAATACTGAATAGCTGGGGTCGCCTCTGGAGTGTCCTATAATGCCAGACACAGTTTGTTTCTTAGACTACGCTTGATACGGCCAGAGTGCTGAACTATTGAATCACTGTCCAATGTAATCAACAGAAGAACTCACTTTGCTCACCTTCCAAAAAATAAACACTGATGTGCTTTCACACGTCAAACTCCATCTAAAATGAGTTGCTTCAAGGACCTTTTTGTTAAAACAGCCAATTAATCATAGCCAAGTACATCCACTGAACGATTGCCAGCTATCCTAACCACAGGAAAGGTGAGTAAAGAGAGGGCTTAGCTATTCTATCCCTGGAGAAGGTAAGGTCAACAGTGCCTTGGATAGTGGGCTACATACCCATTCCTTAATTTTCTACATCTGCTTAAGCCATACAGGGTCACAGAGGGACAGGAGCTTTTCCCAAACCAACACTGAGCAAGAAGAAGAGCACTGGACAAATTACTAGTGTATCGCAATGCAG
>JAPQRQ010000022.1:13999103-14011500 GCA_037367365.1 Apogon talboti | reverse complement strand
GGAGAGGAGAGGAGAGGAGAGGAGAGGAGAGGAGAGGAGAGGAGAGGAGAGGAGAGGAGAGGAGAGGAGAGGAGCCTTTCAGTGATAATAATTACATTGCTAAGAACATATTGAAAATAGGGATCAAAAAGGTGGAACCAAATAAATGGAGAATAGGACATTTTGCGCAATAATATGACTACAAATGAGGATGTACATTTGATGTAATTTTGTGAAGAGGTGTTTGAAACGGTGCAGGTAGAGAAGGAAGGTGGAGAAAGGAAAGGAAGGTAAGCAGAGGGACGGGGCAGGATGTTGCTGGGTAATGGAGATGAGATGTTAATGTGCCTGCTAGTGATGCACTGCAGCAAACCAAGGGAAGCAGGAGAAGGAGAAGAGATGGTAGAGGATGTGAGAAGACACATGGCTATTAGATGGAGAGTGAGGCGATAGAGAAATGAGACAGTGCAGGAAAATGGAGGGGAAGAGGAAAATAGAGCAAAAAGATGGTGAGAAGGAGAGAAGGCTGAAAAGAAGGGATGAGGAGGGAAGGCAAGGATAGGAGAGGCTGCAGATATTGAGATCTGACCTGAGCTGATGATGATACAGCAAGATTATGCTTGAATAAACTGATACTGATGTCTCAGATGAATCTATAATGATGCTATTAGGACTGGATTTCCATGCGAGTACAGTGTCTCTTACCAAAGAATCCTGTCATGATGTCACACAAAACTGAACTGGGCACTCTTGTATGTGAATTTGGTCACTCTACTGTTTAGTAGTAGTGTGCTTTACCTATTTTAACCCATAAAGACCCAGTGGTACTTTTGTGGCAGTTCATAAATGAATTTTTCTCACTATTTAAACCTTTCTTAAGTGATTTATCACCATTTATTACAATATTATCCTCTGTATTTTATGTGTTTTTCAGTGTAAATCACATATTTTCCTATATTTATTTCACTGATCATGTAGATATTTATTAAAGTTCAGATTAAACTTGATGGTTATTATATCAAAAGCAGAGAAAACTGAAAAAAAGTGATTTTTTCAGATAAGATAAACCAAGTGTGTCCATCCACTGTCACTGATCCAACTCCATGGGTTTTACTGGTGAATCCAGGTTCACTACGGAGCCTCTGAACATCCAAATGGATCATATTTGATGACCATGAAAAGACGGCAAACTGTATTTTACACCAATTATTTACATGTATTGATAGGATTAGTGGATCAACAGGTATTAAACATTTTAGATCAGTAGATGATTTTGGTCGATGGCAGTTGTTTGGGTCTTTATGGGTTAATTCCACATACATACACACACACACATCTTAGAAACAGTGCACTTGTTTATCATAAAAGCACTGACTACGACTCCAGTAATGCCATTATGTACTCACAACATTGTTATTTTCCTGTTTCCAGGTTTAAAACTATGCTGCCTCCATCTTTAATGCTCGTCACTGCCCAATTACGCAAAACAGCTCAGTCTTCAAAAAAGCATGACACAGTTCTTCCTACATGAAGGCATCGTTTGATGTTACAGTTTAACTACTGCCGAACTGCAAGGCAGCAGATCATCTAACACGTGGTGTCTCTGTAAAGACTGACTAAAGAGAACGCGCAAAAGCAAACCCATTAAAAGATCTGAGAAAAAAAGATCAGAGGGAAAAGAAATCATAACCTTTACCATAACAAAACAACCTTACAGAAAGTGCAATAGGGAAATATACAGGTTCTAAAAAGCAAGCCTGTATCAATCTGTTTAATGTATTTAATTGAAAAAAACGACTGTAGCTGTACTGATTACAATTGGTTAATTATACACACTGGAATGTCTTATTCAGGTGTGAAGCCAAGTCTGATTCATGTTTCCTTATCTTGTTTCCCTTTTTGTCTCTCTGTGGTTTTCTACCTGTCTGTTATGAAGAAACTCAATGAATCCATTCTACAGGTTTGCATTTGCGTCCTTTCCTTGGTGACCATAACATATCTATGTAGCAACAGTGTGTTTCACATATGACAACAGGTGAATATCACCTATTGTGATATTCACCTGTTGGGTTTCTGTAAATTGGCTTGAGAGTCTGGTTTAGACCAGCTCTATATGTAAAGTGTCATGAGATAACTTCTGTTATGATTTGGCGCTATATAAATAAAATTTGATTTGAATTTGATTTGAAATGAATAAATAAATATATGATTAAAACCCGTGTGAACAAAGACATTACACATTAAGAACATATTGAAAGAAGATGTTTTGATGGTTAAACTACTTTCATCACTGTCTGGATGAGGTACCAGACAGGGTGGGCGCCATAAACAGTATCCGACAATCTTGTTAGTAACTTATTAACTTATTAACCACAAATACAGTTGAGTTGTCTATCAAGAAAAAATGTTTTATTCAATAAACCAAAGCACTAAAAGTCAGATTTGGCAGATGTGTATTCAACATAGCAGACACTGAGGTATTCTATTATTCCTGAAATCTTAGTAATGGAGATCAATGAGAACAAATGTGACTAATATTAACGCAGTATTTGTACAGATAAGATCAGTGTGAGTCTATGTGGTTGTCAGTGTTATACTAACCCCGCTGACACCATTTACAAAAGTTCACTTCTACATCAGTGTCAAAAATGGTTCCCCACACTAAAAAGTAATTATAAATGTAATAAATTCATATTTTGCTCACATCTTTTATCAACTTATCTCCTGACTAGATAAAAGAATAATTAATAACAAAATTAGCTTTTATTTTATGATTATATATTATATTATTTTATTTTTTTACAATTTTAAGCCATTTTTGAGGCAAAGCGCCCCCATTTCAATGCGAAAAAATAAAAACATGGACTATTTTCCAAAAATATAGTGCAAGTACAAAGTGGATTATTTGTGTTGAAGCTATTAGAGCCTTGTATACAGTATGTCAATAATTTATAACAACACTGACTTTGATGCATTTTTGTGATTTGAGGAGCACCAGTTTATTTAAAAATAAAAATTATTATTATCCTCCACTTGTACCGTAAGTGTCAAAAACAGTTTGTTACACATAATATTGGAAACAGTTTTTTTTATTTGTTTGTTTTGTTTTCATTTTTTAATCTATCCAATTTATTTAGTCTCTGGTAAAGATTTTGCCTCAATGTCCAGCTGCCAGTAGGCGTGATTAAAATTGATCCTACTATAGATCAGGTCACTTGTCTTAAACCCACAGCTCAGGGCAGTGTGGATGTATTTCCACAGACCAGTGTTGTATTACACACTCATACACTGTGTACACTTGTGTCAGAATTTACAGGTGGAGGATGGATTCCAAATGGCTTAAACTGCTTAAATTAAGGAGCTGTATTAATTGTACTGATTACCTGAGAGCATCATCACATCCAGACATGCCACTCCAGCAGAAACACGCAAAACATCTGTTAATAACTGTTAACCAATTGTTTGGGGCAAGACAAAGCAGACAGCTGAATAACTGGGCAGTTTTGCAGAAAATTAAATATCTTGAGTGATTTTATAAGAAATTAACCAGTGTTTTCAGACAGGTGAGGTGATGTCGAGGTAAGGTTGTTAAGATGGCAAAAAATGTCACATTTGTCAAACATTGGGCATTTCATTTAATTATGAACTGTTATTATTGACATATCTGAATGCAAAAAAATCTACAAGAGCAGAGTAAAAACAATAAAATCCAAAAACTTCACAGATAAATGACAGATAAACCATTAGATCGAGAAAAAGTCATTTAGTTTTGATGCTCTTCTCTTTGATTTTACATTAATTTGGCTCAGGTGCTCTAAAATGGCTCAGGTGCTGCACCTATAAACCTCATGATGGCTGTTAACTACTGAACTGAACTCAAAGTCAAATTAATAAATACCCAAATTAAAAAAATATGGATCAGCTGAAAAGCCTAATATTAGCCATCATACTGGAGCTAACTTCTACAAATAATAAAATGTCCCCTTGATAGCATTAACCAGTTCAAATATATGGATGTTTTTATTTGCTGTAATCTTTGTTAGTGTTCATTTTGTTAACAATTTCAAGAAAAAAATCTGTTTATTTTAGCAATATTCTCCAATCATGTTTATGATTCTTTCTAATTATCAAATGACAAAAGCCTCTTCCATATACAGCCTCTAAAATTAGATAATATATTTTGGCTTAAAGTTGTAAAGCTGTATAATTTTTGTCAGCATTTGGATGAAAAAAAATCTATGATTACCTTTAAGCTTATTGAAATATTTAAATATATTAAGCATATTGAAATATTAAAACGATTCCACCCCTTTCTCAGGAATAGTCGGCCACAGTGATCACTGTTAAGAATCTATAATATGAGACGTTTACTGTTTTATAGATCACTCCTTGAGTCTTGGAAAAGTGGCTTTTTTTTCAGGAACAGAGTGAAAATCATCTGTGTTTATATTTAGGCTTAATTTGGACCAAGAGGAGAGAACTGCAGAAGGAAGACAACATTTTTAAAACATTTTTAGCTTCATTTCACTTTCTACAGCTTTAACTGTGGTCCCTTTCTCATTGTATAACCTCTAAAACCTTCCCATGCACAATAAATTCTATTTTTATAGAGATAACCTGAGTAATTTTTTATGTTACAGCAAAGTACCAACATGCTTTCCTTCTCTTTTCTAAATATTCTCTCTTAAGTGCATGATTTAAAGGCTCTATTAATTGGATTCAAAAGAACAAGTCAAATCTCAGAAGTGTTGGACTTTTGGGTCCGACATAATGAAGAAAGTACTATCAGCAATCTAAATTATTTAAATGCCGTATGTGTCCCATTGCGTGACACATCTTTCTTGACCTCATAAAACCAGAACATAATTTCATACCTCAACGAGCAGCTCCCTCATAATGTCAATTCTTAAAATGAATGCACCACATGCCTGCCTTTAACATCGCGGCTATATTTATCTTAAGCACTGTAAGTACGTACAGTGTAGGTGAAACGCAATATACTGGATGGACGTCAATCGAGGCTTTTCATTCACAGCTTTTTGTGTGACTATGACATAAGAAGTCTCCTTACAATAGACCCATTCCATTGAAACATGAATCACTGGTGTGTGAACATGCCTTTAGCTATGCGCTTTTTTGTTCATTTTAAAAGTTACTATTACAGAAGGCTCCTTGAAATCAGTTATTTTTCAATGGGAACGAGAGCATATTGAGTAAACTGTGCATTCTTACACTTTCTTTTGGAGCTGCAGTCATTACACAAAGCGTATTAACTAAGACTTTGCTGGTTTGAGAGTGTAAAGCCAATCTCTCAGCTCCTGGTCACCACCGCAGAGAGGAATATCTGTCTTTGTACTTGTGTTGAACAGGAACTCAGTGTGAGTATGGGGATTAAGGTAGCACCCCTTATGCTCTGTCCTGCACTGTTCTCTGGTGCACTGAGTGCGTGGGTTCATTGATTGTATCTCTCTCCTGGTGCTTTAATGGCCGTGGTACACTCGTCTCTGGACACAGCATTAGCATGGTCAAGTTATTTCCTCTCAGGGGCTATTTCCACTGACTGAACAGGATTTTTCCGTTCACTCCTTCAAACTTGTGTAAGAAAACAGCAAGCTGTGTTTTTCCATTATTTCCTGTACACTGCCTGGCGATAGAAAGAGCAAGTGGTGACTGAGCTTTGGTGTATTTATGGGCAACAGAACCAGCTGTAATTTTATAAACATGGTCTGATCATTGGGCAGCAAGACATACATATAGTATAAACTGCTTCCCCTTGCCAGAGCCTGGTTTCATATGCAAACAACGCACCTCAAAGTGTTACTGTGCTGCACAATGAAAAAAAAAAGCACACCTGATAAACTACCTCGAAATCACTGAGGTTTTAAACAATGTCCAGAAATATGGCGAAAAGATATACTTATCTATGATTTTTCTGGATCAAATAACTATATCTATGGCCAACAATAGACCTTCAATCCACTCTTCTACCCCACCTCATTCTGAAACACATGAAGGCAACACTGAACACCATCCGGTCAGCCAAGTCTTTTTCATAAGTACATAATCTTGTGGATCAAATACTGAGGTATAAACTTCTAAAACATTACCATTCATTTTGTTAGATGACTGGATTTCCTGCATATGGGGAAACATATAGAAAAAGAAGTGTTAGAAACAGAGGGGAAAATGATGGAGACAGGATGGAGTGCTCCATCAAGAGGCTTTTTAATCCTGCAGTAAAGAATGACAGGGGTAACTGTATGCACATGCAAACACATGCAGGTAATTGGTGTTATGGGTGTCAGTCCTCCAGAAGCTAGTAGTGCTCCTTTCCACCTTGACCCTTCACTTCCACCCAATCATCTTCGCCCTCATCCCTCTAACCTGCTGAGCCCTTATGCTTCAGAGTTCTGTCTTTCCTTACCTAATGATTGTCCATGGCACTCTAACAGACAGGGTCAAAACAGCAAAGAAAAGTAAGCTAATAAAACATAACTCAATTATAATACAAGTGTAGATTAGTAGATAAAGCTTAGCATGATAATTAAATATTTAAGGCATAAAAACATCACCATCAGGTTCAATTCATTACCTAATTATTAATATTTCACATTAAAACTCCTCTGCAGTGCAACATTAGATTAAAGTATGTAACACCAGTATGCTGTCAAATTAAATCTTTAAGCAGCACAGAATATGCAACACAGAGCCACATAGTAAATATTGTGCAGATGGTCAGTCCATGCAATACATATACAGTGATCATCTAAAGCCCATACACACACTGAGGTTCATAAATAATAAAAATAAAAAAAACATACAGTGACACATTCAAATAATTTACAGCTAACAAAGCTCAGGATCATTAGCCACTAAGCTAACACTTCCACTTAATCTAGCATGCAACATGTATGCAGATGTGTGTGTGTGTGTGTGTGTGTGTGTTCATGCCTCTCTCAGTAGACTTTCCAGTCCCTTCATGTTGTCACAGGGTTTGGCACTGGTCTTGTTTCTCCAGATGTTCCCACCATCCTGTCTGTCTGTCTTTTTTTAATGTCTGCCTTCTCTCTTACTTTCCATTTTCAGGGATGAGAAACTCACTTTTAAACTTTCCATGTCTTGCTGTCTTCCTCCTCTGCCGAATGCAAGCAGAACCATCACCCAAATCCCACCCCCTCCTATCGCTCTGCAACTGATGAGTAAGAGGAATGCTTCTCCCCATTTAAACACAATGCAGGGAATTAAACACAACATATCTGATTATGCTTTTTCGTACATCAATGTCTCAATTAGGGATAATTATAATGCAGAGTTTTTGCTTTAATCACGAGTTACTTGATTCAGACTTGTTGCGGTTGTACTGATACTTAACCAGTGACCACACCTCCACTTCAATAACTCACTGACAACCCGACTCGCTCTTGAACTACAAATAAGAACCACTATCCAGTTTAAAAACATCTCCTTCCCTTAGCCTCCAAAGCAATGATTACTGAACATACTTCAAAGTGGGTTTGACACACTGAAACGCACAGTGAAGTTGACGGTTGCCACAGCAACTACAGGAAATATAAAGAGACACCGCTCTGAAAGGATTACAAAAATAAGAACTAAACTACATGTCAAGTGTAGTGTAACTGTGTATAAGTAATCCCTTTGTGTTCACTAAAGAAGCAAAACTCAGAGCCAACAGAAAGGCCATTGTTTTAAAAGGATTTACTTACAGTGAAACAGCAGAGAGAGGAAAATGTGGTGGCAGTGATAGGTACAGTTTCCCCAGATTTCCCTTTTGGTACTGATGAGAGTTGTGGTAGCAGAGTGGCCTGTCCAAGACTAAATATAACCTAAAGAGCTCGTACAGGCAGCAGACAGCAGAGCGAAACGAGCTTTTCCACGTCGCATGGACAGTGTTTTTACCATAAGCAAACTCATTCTGACTGTGTTGAGAGCTGCAAGGCACAGGAAAGTACAGAACAAGTAGCTTCACACTAGGACTCTATCCCTAGAACAAATGAAAGAACAGAGGGAGGGAGAGATGGAGTAAGAGAGAGGGGAGGGGTGAGAGCCGGTGCTGAGTATATACATGATCTGCCAGCATGACCTCGTGTAATGAGAGCAGACATGATCACACCAATAGCCTTCAAGCACCAGCAGTCCCCTACTGACACACTGACAGCCCTTCCATTTGTTTTTATTTATGTCATGTTTTACTGCTTTCATTCTCATAGTTGTGTTTAATTATTTTCACCTCCGCTGATGGTTTTATGTGATCGGTTCCATTTGTTTGTTAGTCTGCCAGTAGAATAACGCAATATCTACTTCCACATGTGCAACCTGGCGAAAGTGTAGGGCAAAGATGAACCCCTTAAATATTAGACGTGCATACTGGGGATGCAAACGGTGGAAAAAAAGGAGGTGCTTCTAGATACATTCATTTGGGACTCATGATGGAAACATGACTAAGGTTCGATGTCGGTTCGATTTCCTTGGACCAGCAGAGAAGTTGTTGGCCCTTGAGCATGGCACTTAAGCTCTATTTGCTCCGTGGGCCCCTGGCATGGTAGCCCACTGCTCCTACTCTGCAGTGTGTGGTGTGTTCCTGCATGTCAAATAAAGATTCTTCTTCTAAACATACACACACACACAATGTTTATCAAAATATTAGTTTTCAGTGGAGCTGTTTCAAAACCAATAATCAGAAATTTGACCGATGTCAATGACGTAAATGTCAATGATGGATACAACCACTGAACTACATAAAGACCTTTGTTGCCACGGTAACAGTCAGTTACACTATCCCTCTGCTTTTGCTCTTTTCTACCTTGTTGTGTTAACATCTTTTGTGTCCTTTGTTTTAAGACCTTTACACATGAATAGTAATGAATAGATGACTCAAACCTGTAATATACTTGCCCAAAAATATTTTCCATCAAAACTATTGAAATGAATTTGTCACGGCTGCAATATGTGTTAATTAACTGAATGCATTTGCACCATATCATTCTTTATAAATAATAAAAAAGATTCAACATCTCCTGCAGCCTACAATGGTGATGTGCATGAGTTAATTCACAAAACTCATGGACTCATGTGATTTGAAGCTTGGAGTAAATCCCAGACAAAGCTTATGGTGAAAACAAACTGTAACCTCAAAGAAGGAAGTATAATGGGAAGACTCTGAAGCAGAACACGAAAACACAAATATTAGATTAGGCAAGGAAAACACAAAGATATATTTTCTTTTTAACTGAGTGGCTAAATTTAAAAGCAACTATCAAGCATGTTTGATAAAGACAGGGTTAGTAACAGATGGGGCTACACACTTGGGAACAGTGGGGCACCAACCTTCTCACAGCAGGATACTTCAACTTCCTGCCAACACGTGTTTTCTTGAAATTTACAACTGAGTATGAGATGGAAACCAAGTTCTAACATGGGTTCAACTGCCACAAGAAAAATGGGCCGACAAGAAAGCAAAAGTTTGTTTCTCTGTGTTTTCTTTTTGTTTTTGTCCCCCAGTCTCTCCCAGTTTCTTTGCTTCCCTCTCCTTTCTGAATATAATGAATAGCCATCAGTGGAAGAGAAGGTACTCCACTGTAAACAACCAGCTGTAAGAGATGCCACGAGAAAAAAATCTTGTTAGACAGTTCTTTTTGGAGAAACTGTGTGTTCATGAACGTTCATGAGTGTCATATTCTTTCGCTTGTGTTTGTGTTTACTTGTGAGGGATTATTTTCAGCAACAATGATATAACACACACAGTTTGCACACAGACATGCACACAACCACACATAGTGGTTAAATTCTTAACAGAAAACAGAGTGGAGGTCTTCCCATGCCCCCCTGCCCTCTCTGCTGGATATCTCCCAGAGGCTGAGCTATAAATAGACAGCACCCCCAAAAACCTGTCACACACACATGAATACTGTACACACCAGGCCCATCCTGAATTCCATTTTTGGGGCTTCAGTGAGAATCACCTACCAAAACAATGGTAGTGGGCTGAAAGAGAGAGAGAGAGAGAGAGAGAGAGAAACAGAGAGAGAGAGAGAGAGAGAGAGACGGGGACAAGACAACACAAAAAAAATACGGATTCCCCTGTTTATGAACTAAAATGAAAACAGCTACAAAATGTGCAACAATCATTCCAAATAAATTACAGCCAAGCCCATAAAAATGAACTTCCTCACATGCTGGCCCATAAACAAACGAATAAATAAACTGTAGCCTATACCAACATATAAAATTAAAGGCTCAGCTTTGTTGAAAGCAGTAACTCATGAATAAATCAGCTTCTGTATACAAATAAATTACAGTCCATAAGTCACAAAAATGAAGTCAGGGATAGAAAATAAAAGCCACATTTTGACATGAGTTTCCTACAGCTCAGAGTGCTTCAGTCTGTGTGACAGGAAAACCACTGTGTCCACATTATTGGGCAGCAGGGAGTTTTAGTTTTGCTTGGAGAAGCTGCCTTTCTTGCTCCTTATCAGTCTTTTGCTTCTTTTTGGGTGCAGCTGATGCAATGCGTCCTTCCTCCTCATCAAGTATCAATATCAGTACCTCCTCTTGTTCATGTACAACCAGGTGCTTGGCCAACGCCGTCACCTCCTTGTACACCTGGTCCTTCGCCTCGTACGACAGCCCATTTAATTACTTCAGGCCAAGGTCAATGACACTGACATCACTCACTCTCCGCCTCCTCCCAGTTTCCTCCACCTGTTTACATTCACAGTCCTCAGCTGCATTGGTCTCATAAGTTAGTGCTCTAAGATGGGACGTCTAAAACTTGTTTTTTTTTTTTTTTTGGCTGGTTCACCTACTTGCGAAAGCATGCCACTATAAGGTACAGAGGTCCAAAGTGTCTTTAACCTCCTAGGACCCACTGTCCACATATGAGGACAAGAAATTCACAGCTTTATACAAAAAAAAAGAAACAACTGTCCACCGCAAATGACATTCCATAAACATTTTTAAGAATGCATGTGAAAAAACTGTTGCATCATGATGTTTCCAATATATGCTATTATTTAATTTAAAAAAGCCAAAACTCAAAAACCTGTGGGGCTCCTGGGTCTTAGGAGGTTAAGGGTCATCTATGGAGGTTTCACATGTGCTACGTCACTAACTCCATTTCTAAGCAAATCAGTCTCAGTTGCCTACACTCACAATAACAGCCACAATTAACTCATTACTATGTAAAGGCCAAAACTTTTCTGCATCAGGATATTTATGAAAATCCTCCAGTTGTTCAGTGCCTCTCTTCTCTCCTACCACTACACGTCACAGTCAACTAATGTCAACAGGCATCTGTCAACAGACTCTAACAGAAATTCCACCAAAACACGAGTCTGTGTAAATCTTACACAGAGAACATTTTTTATGTCCCCCATAAATCACATTCCAGCCGACATGATACAGCATGAATGTGTATTTAGAACACACACACACACACATACACACACTCCAAGAGATGAAATATTAGTTTTCAATCAACATATCAATATCCACATGTTAACCTAATGTTATACAAGATTTGCATGTTCCACTAACGTGTCATAATAAAATAAATAAATAAATAAATAAATAATTAAAAAATTAAATTCTTTATCATACTTTTTTTAATTTGCCAAACTCTTTGTAGATTTGTGATGCCACTTTCCTTGCAATAGTTTCCACTTGACATTTGGAGGACTATCTTCAGATTTTCGAGTAATTCTAAATGCTAGGCTGTAGCTTGTTTGCCGGCCTTTCATGTGGTCAGGTTCCACTGTGTCAGCAACGGTAACGTCAGAAGAGAGATGTGACGCACAAAACTAGCACTGAGACATTAAATGTCCTTGTCTAATTAGTGCTGTGTGATCTGCCTAAAAGATCATATGACGATACAGTCACAGCCCCATGATCTGAATCTCACTTCATAAAAAGCAGGCAAGTAATAACCAAACTATAACAAATTTTCCTCTAGTTATCTCTGGTTTTTGGAGGCTTATGCTGTGTGTGAAAGCTTTCAGTTGTTGTCTGGCAGGAAATTCTGCAGAAACTAAAGCAATAGTGTTTTGGGTTTTTTTGGGTTTTTTTTTTACCTAGAATATGACCTCATTTGTCCTGCTGGAGCTTAACCATGAATCAAAAACATTTTTACACTCAAACAAAAATTTCTTAGTCTGGACCTGCAGCTGATGGACTTTGGGTGTTGTTTCTTTAACAGTAGTGGGACAACACATTACAAAGTCTGCAAAGTTAACAAGGACTAAAATCAAACACCTAGTGCAGACAGATGCTGAAGTATCACTATAAATAGACTGAAATAATCTCACCCAGCGACCTGTGCTTGTGACATTAAGATAGATAGATAGATAGATAGATAGATAGATAGATAGATAGATAGATAGATAGATAGATAGATAGATAGATA
>JAPQRQ010000022.1:13977672-13987728 GCA_037367365.1 Apogon talboti | reverse complement strand
CCTGTCTCCAGCACTGGGGCAGCGCTAATGAAATGTGAAGATAGGTCTGAATGTGTGAGACCAACTACGAAGCAATAAAACTACACTATCATTCATAGTTATTCAAAACATTCATTCACTGTGCCTGAGTAGTGGACAAACAAATCCAAACACACACTCACACACACACATATACACACACACACTACAGTGTCAGCTATTACTAAAGTGCAAACACAAACAAACAATCTAATTATGTATGTATTATTCCTTGACAGTGTCAGAGGAGCAGTAACAATGAGGAAGTATTTGTAAGGAAGATTAATGGGAATGACAGACTGCCTTTCAAAAGCACATCTTGATATATACCTCCTTTAGTATTTTCTTTTTTCTAATAAATGGAGTCTTATATCAAATTTTAATATAATTCCTTTGACAACAGTCAGATTTTGAGAGCTCAACACAAAACTAATACATCACATTGGAACACAATACCTATGAGGCTGAAAAAGTGGCTTGTGGCAGAAGGATGGCCGATACAATTCCCTAGATTGGGAGGTAGATTAGATTAGTTTAGATTCAATTATATTATATTATATTAAATTAGATTAGCTCAGACTAGATTAGATTAGATTAGATTAGATTAGATTAGATTAGATTAGACTAGATTACATCAGATCTGACTAGATTAGACTAGATTATATTAGATTATATTAAATCAAATTAGATTAGCTCAGACTAGATTAGATTAGATTAGATTAGATTAGATTAGATTAGATTAGATCAGATCAGACTAGATGAAATTAAATTAAATTAGATTAGATTGAACTTTATTGATTCTTTGGGCAGAGCCCTCCGGAAGTAGAGGTTCCATTAGCAGCACAACCCCAAATATACACACAAGAAACACCACGAAAAAAAGAAAAAAAATAGCAAAACTATAACAATAAAAAACAGTAGTGGAGAAAAAAAATGGAAATTGCACATTGGAAAGTACTTGTAGAAACAACAAGAGGCAAAGTAGTAATAATAAAGTAATAATAAAGTGTTGGCTGATGTGTCCTTGAGGAAAGCACTTAACCCCCTATTTTCTCCCCAGTCTGCAGAATGGTGTGTTCCTGCATGTTCAGCTAGTGATGAGTTAAAGGCAGAGGGTCAGTGTCGGTGTGTGTTACATGTCTGCACACTTACTGTATTAATATCTATTTTCTTTATACAGTGCACATGCATAAATAATTGTTGACCAGTCGTTTATTAGTCCACCCCCTCTTTTCCAATACGTTTTAACACTGTGATAAAACATTTGGCTACAGTTCAAAGCAGAATATTCTCAGGTTTGCCCAACATACTCCATTGTGAAGCTGCATGGAATTGTTTTGTTTAGGTAAGAAACCGTATCCCCATCTCCTCATAATCAATAAAACATGGTAAAAAAAAAAATGGTAATAAAAAATATAATTCAACTGTGGTGTGAAACATTAATTTGATATGGATATAGGATATACTATATGTGACTATTTTTTAAATAAGTTCACCCTCTTAAGAGTCGAGTCACATTTAAATTCATGCTCCAAATATTTGCTCAGCACAGTGAAGAAGGGCCACAGAATAAAAAAAAAAAACAAACAAAAACAACAAGTACCAGAAAGCATGTTGGACTTTTTAAAGAAACACTGTACGTCTCCAACAGCTGCAATGCAACATCTCATCTCAAATATACAACCTATTTTAAAGCTCCAAAGAGGAGACTATGCACCATTTCCAATCTCATGAATAATGTTTGAGCATATCTGCATATTTCTTTTTTTTTTTTACACTTCATTTTAGGTGTCAGTTGGAGTGGCATTGCTTCACATTGCACATTACTGCTGCTGTAAAAACCAACCTTGTTCCCAGCAAAAAGAAACTGAAACAGTGCTAGAATGCTGATGACACCACTTATGGCCACTGAATGAGAATAGTCACGAAAAAGTCTGCATCATGCAAGTCCTGTAGAGACACCTGTCATTAGAAAGCACAAACATAAACTCAGATAGGCACGTAGGCGTCGGATTCATCTCCTCCTGGGACCGAGGAAAGTGTAAGTTTCTGCTTTTTTTGTATTCAGTAATTGTCCTGCATGCTGCAACAGCACATTTGTATTTAGATGTATTTGTATGGAATGCAGTGGATTCCCCTACAGAGGACAAACTGGGTCTCAGGAGGACGACTATATGAATTAGTGTATATTCTTTAGGAGCATCTCTTAAATGAGGCCACTTCCAAACCCACATCTCAAGGGGGAAAAAATAAAAAAGCACTGAGACAGGTCTCTGATGCTGAAGTGTTTGGCCTGTCATTGTCCTCATCAGTGGACATGGACACACGGCGGGTGCACCACCTTGTTGCACGGGAAGCACACACCGACTAACAGAGAGTAAAATGAGGCTGTGATGTGCTCCACATATCCGCTCTGTTGTACTGCATACCTGCGGCAGAATGCCCGTCTCTGTGGCAACCATCGCAGACAGAATGGGTAGCAACAGTGTGTCATTCCTGCCGACGCATCTGACTACGGATGCCAGGGCATCTCCCATTATCACCGACTCGTCATCTGACAGCGGATACTAACAACCACGACACGGACAAACTAAAAAGGGAACTTCCACCCCCACTTACTGGATCTGTAGGTGAGATTTTCCAAACGGGATTGCGTGTCCTACCTGTTTCATCTGTTCCAGTAGGGAGAGGAGGAGGAGGAGGAGGAGGAGGAGGAGGAGCAGGATGAAGATAGATGCCGCATTTAGAAGATCAGGAGATAACGTGGTGGAAACCGAGCAGGAGCAGCCGCGGATGTGGAGCTTCCTTCTCCAGTCACGACGCACATCTCCAGTGCGTTCAGACTGTTTGGTGCTTTTGGCGCACACCTAGTGTGTTTTTTTCACAATCCAGAGAAATTGGAAGATTAGTTGTTGTGTTGCATCTGAAACCAATTTGAAGGTTTATCTGAGTGTGTTTGTCTGTCCCTTTTACCTTTTTTTTTTGTCACTTGCATTATTTTGTAGGTCTCCTGTAAGATTATACTGCTTGATATTAAATAACTGATGTCAGGTGTTTACTCAACCTCAACCACAGTTATTTAAACTTGAAAAAGTCAAGGAATGATCCATGTTCTTTTTTCTTTTTTTTTTAAATATTTTATTTTGGATTTTTCACATAGCAGCAATACAGTTACATACATACAAGTTAAATCGACCTCACCGGCCCACCGCAAGCGAGCCAGAGACAGCCGATCACAGACACACATAAGGAAGAGAGAAGGAAAGAAAAAAGAAGAAGAAACAAGGGAAGAGAGACATATGTTGACCTCACACCTCCTAGGTCCTACAGCCCTGCTCCAGTACTTCAAGCTTGATCAATCTGATGTGCAGGTAGATTTTCCATATAGTTCAAAAATGGTTGCCATATCTTATATGATCCATGTTCTAATGGGTAATCTACCAGAAAAACAAAACAAACAAAAAAAACCTGTTCAGTCATTTCTCAGCCTACCTGTTGAAAATGACATTCCCTAAATGAATGGAGTATATTTCATCAGCAACAACTTTTTTCCTCAATAATTTGGGTCTAAAACAAAGGTAACGTGTGTGAGATTGCTGTAGGAGTGTCCAAATCATTACACTGGACTACAAGTAAAATACCTCCAGAATAAAAGTAGCTAATGAAGATAAATTAAGTCAAAATGCTGGTTGGTTGTGTAGTTTTCAAGATACAGCCTTGGATCAAACTGTGAAATTCTGAGAATTAGCCTAATGATTGAATGGGTTTTACTGAGAAGGAATGTTTGTCTCAGATCTACCATAAAACACTGTCTACACATTACAATACATTCACTTTTCAGGTTCTTTCTAGTGGAATATTTATAAATCTATTGCATAAATGTACATAAACTAATATATACAGTATATGTAATAACACTTTATCATATACATTGAAAACATCAGCTAACCTGCACTTTTGTCACTTGTTTTCCAATTCTCACAAATATATGACAAATTTAAGACATTTAATCTCCAAAACAGATCATTTCTAAAAAAAAAAAAAAAAAAAAAAAAGTAGAACAGTGTTATCAAAGGTACTGTTCCAAAGTAAATGCAGCTAGAATAATAAAAAAAAACACTTTGAACTCCATTGAAACATCACATTACTTCACATTATTTCTAGATTATGTATTTAATATATCCATAAATGTAATACGATGTAGATAACATTCTAATTTATAGATGTTAGACCGCAGAACTGCCATAATATAATGTAAATAGATATACTGAACAGATAACTAAACATAAAACATTTATTTACATAAAAATAGGTGAAGAATGAGACAAACCTGCATCAATAAACCAGTCTATATATCCTCTTGACTTTTATTCATCCTAATAATTATATAATAGGTTCAAGCCATCTTTGCTGCACTGCTTGGTTAGATGTTTGATTTGGCTTAAAATGTACTATCTTTGCAAATTACAACAACACAAAAATAGCTGAACTCGAAGAACAGCGTCTTGTAATTGCATCAGTTTCCAAGTTCCACATCACCTCTAATCCAAAACATGACCTTTTTCTTCCTTACACCTTGTTTGAGGTTGTAGCCTATTTTCTGCTGTCATTCTTCTGTGGGCATCATGCAGGGCGCTGAAAATTGATTTACTGGCAGAGATTTAGATTTTTTCCATTACGCAGTACATGTGTTACCAGGGAGAACGGGTCCCTTTTTGCTGTAGGATACACAGTATATTGTTGATAGGACACCTGTCTGTATTCTACACTGTGGCAAAACTTTGGTCAGAGCCTCCCTTCCACTGCAGCACACCATAATGAGTTTTTTGCCCATCATTAGAGTCAGATGACAGGTGAAATGATGAGGTGGTAACCGCTTGACAGAAATATATCAAAACTATCGATTGCCATGAAATGCTGTGCAAACTTTAATGACGTTCAGATGATGTGTTCAATTGATTCAGTAGTCCCTGGACTTCTCTGGCACTGTCATCTGTCCTGTTTTCCCCCTATTTTTCTTTTATGAAATAACCAGACGACTATATGGATTTATTACTATGAAATGTTAATATTCTTATCCCGGTCAGTTGGGCATCCCCCCCCCTTGCATTTTCTCTCGAAGCAATATGAGGTTGACATTGGCAGAATATTCACTACGGTACTCAGATTTGGAGAAATGAGGCAATTATGCAGTTTGTGTTTATGCAGCCTGGATGTAGTGAGCATATGTTTGTGTTGTCTGATGAACATGTGTTTAATCTGAATGTAAATGGGTGTTAAATTGTAGTAAGAAGGAAACAAAAAGGAACGATTAAAAAAAAAAGAAATAAGCACAGAACTGTATGCTTTTCTGCTTTTTTTTTAAAACTAATTAACTAGAAATGAAAGTGTCAAATATCATGATCATTTTGTAACACAATTTTAACATCTGAAAATAAATGATAAATACTCTAATTTTAATTTGTCACTTCTCACCAAATGTGAAAGGTCCTCTGCAGCAGTGCCCCCAACTGAGGATTATCAGAACTGCCAAAAAGCACCTCTTTCTTCCTCCCCTTTTCCTTCCCTTCCTGCACCCGTCACTTATCAGCACACACACACACTCTAGTATGTTGTCTGCACATGACGTGAACCTGGTTTTACACACACACACACACACACACACACACACACACACACACACACACAGATTAACACCAGTAACATCCCCTGGAAAGCCAAGTCAGCCTAACGTTTAATCCCCAAGTCAGACCCACATTATTAAATCATAACATAATATTCACAATGAAGTCTCTGCTGACCGTAACTTCCTTTGTAACATCTCAAACTTTAAATTAAGTGTCTGTATACTGGTCAACAATCAAAACTTTTGTTCCTGCTCACTTTGATTCCCTCTAAACTGTGCTTAAAGTACCATTCTCCTTCAGACCAGCCTGCTAGAATTGAAAAATAGGACTGAGGCATCCTTACAATAATAAATGGAGGCTGTGGAGTGACCCAGTGGAAGATTAATACTTCCTTCTATGGACAGCTAGTTACTGGGTCACCGGTAGCCAAGAATACAATCTATGGGCTTTTCATCATTCAATCCTGAAACTGGAAACAGCCCCACGCCAGAGTTTACGACACTGTTAAGACTGTGCAAAGTCTGCAAACACTAAAATCCTCAGGTCATTTGGAATCAGATTTATATGAACCTGACAAACACTTCTCACAATAGTGAAAAAGAAAAATACAAGGGCGTCCATAAAGTCTCTTTACAACTTAAAAAAATTAATTATAAAAGCAAATGAATAGACAAATCTGTGGAAATTATTACAAAATGAGAAGTAGATACTGAAGGTTTTTTTTGCCTCATTTAACCCATCAAGACCCAAATCTCCACCGGCGAACAAAAGCATCTACTGAACTAAAATGTTTAATACCTGTTGATCCACTAATCTTATCAATACATGTAAATCAGGGGTGTCAAACTCATTTTAGTTCAGGGGCCACGTTCTGCTCAATATGACCCGAAATGGGCCAGACCAGTAAAATAATAACGGCAGAAAAAAGTAAAATTACATCATAATAATGTTAACATCTACAAAATTTCATTAAAAATGTGAATAACATGAACATCTTGAAATGTCTTTAAAAAACATGAGTAATTTTAACAATATTATGCCTCTGTTTATCATTTACACATGTGCATTACAACTTACAGATCACAGTGGATCTACAAATACACAAAACTTTTAGTAACAAGCAGAATATTGATAAAATTGCAATGACTTCCCTTAAGACATTTCAGGTTGTTCATATTTGTTCAGGTTATTCACACTTTTTGTGATAGTTTATAAATGTAAACATTTTCATGCAATTTTACTTTATACTAAAACAAAGAGAAAAACTTGGAATTGTTATTATTTATATGTTATTATGATAGTATTTTACTCGTCTGACCCACTTGAGATCGAATTGGTGGAACCTGAACTATAATGATTTTGTCATTATTCATTGTTAATATTTTCAGTGTAATTTTTGCATTTCAAAAGTTCATCCCACGGGCCAGATTGGATCCTTTGGTGGGCCAGTTTTGGCCTGCGGGCCATATGTTTGACATGTGATGTAAATAATTGGTGTACAATAGTTTGTCGTCTTTTCATGGTCATCAGATTTGACCCATTTGGACGTTCAGAGGCTCCGTAGTGAATGTGGAAACACTGTCACCTTCAACAGCATTGACTCACCAGTAAAACACATGGAGTTGGATTAATGACAGTGGATGGACACACTTTTTACGTTCACTTATTGATATATTTGGTTGAAAAGTCTCTTTTCCTTCAGTTTTCTGTTTTGATATAATAACCCTTTGAATTAACTCTGAGTTTTAATGAACATCTAAAATAAATTAGGAATTTAAATACATGAAAATACATGGTTTACAGCGAAAAATTCAAAATACAGAGGATATTATAATAATATCCACAAAATGGGCACCATTAGTCGGACGAAACACATCCAGACGGTACTGGATTTGTTGCCATGTTGCAATGGTGTAGCCTCATCAATGGTGTCAATGGTATCAGTGATGTTTAGCTTCAAGTCGTTGATGTCTCGTATCTTTGTTCAATATTTGATATCTTTAACATAACCCCATAGAAAGAAATCCATGAGAGTGATATCTGGTGAAGGAGATGTCCAGGGAATTGGACCATCCGTTCCAATCCACCGGTCTGGAAATGTTTGATAGGAACCCACCAACACGGTGCACCATCTACCTGGAAAATGATGGATGGTTGAAGGTCACCCGGGTTTGGTGCCTCATATTCAGTCAGAAGGTCATGGTCAACATTTGCAGTAATTGATCTTTTGTTGAAGAAAAATGGACCAATGATTGCACATGATCCCACATTGATAACCACTGAGTACATAGAATAAATCTGATTGACATCTCATCAATTGCTTTAGTAATACTTTTTTGTTTTTAATTGTAAAGAGACTTTGTGGACCCCCTGTAGTGCTGATCAACTGAGCATTTAACACAATACTCACAATAATAAGTTTTATTATTACAGGGGAAGATTTCTGTAAGTGACTGAATAAGAAATAATTTCCTTTGCCGTTGTAAAATTTTATTAGAAAGCAGGACATCATAGAAAATGGACACAGTCCGCTACAGCCTGAGCTCATTATTCAGCATTAATTGTGACAAATTGTGTTCTTTTTGTGAAGACAGAACAGATGGTCACCCTTCTCTGCTCTTCATCTACACTTTATTTTATTAAACTCACTTAATGCCGCTAAAGCATTTATACTCCCTTATGTTGTGCCTGTTACCTTTTTTTGCATGTAGAAAGTCATTATGTATTCCCCAAAGAAACAAAACACGTTTATCCCACAAGACATAAAGACATGTTTTACAAAAGGTCAGAGGTTGGAAACCGCAGATAGAAGAAAAACCCACATTGAATCTTAGTCACCTTTGTTTTATTTCATCTGTCAATTAAAATAGTACATTATTCATCTGTTGTTCTTTCTATTACAAGACCCCTTTTGTCCCCACAGTACAGCGGCATGAAAATCCATTTCACCTTTTGAATGCTTTTACATTGACGAAGCACTCCTAATGCAATGAAAAGAATAGGTTTATCCGTTAAATTCAGAATGGTTTTAAAGCACAATAGGCCAAATTGGTTTTCCAATTATGAGCCACAGCAATAATTATTCTGGACTAACCTCAAATTTAACCCTTGAAGGAAAATTGTTTTCATGTTGTAAAAAACATGCAGGTAACAGTGATAGCGTGATTGTTCAGACAGCTTCCTGGAAGTTTATTTTACAAGTTACTGAACCATGACTGAAAAAAAACAGAGAAATTGAGACAAATAATCATTTTAGGGATGTTTGATGTTTATCTTCCTTTCCATCGGACGGTTCATACAATATCACAAATGCTACTGAATAGCATTAACATTTTCTTACAAAATCTCTTTTAGTCCAGAATAACTATACACTTAGACATTGTGCTTTTTTAACTTTCCCTTATAACTGGTGAGAAATTGAAGATTGCATAAAGGAAATAAAACTGCATCAGAGAGGGGAGAAGTTAAGCCATTAGGTAAATATGATGATTCATTTGAGTAATCGTCAAAAGTTGAAAACTGTTTCAGCATACAGTATGAAAACTGTAATATATCTTTACACGCTAATTTCATGCCTCTAGTTGTCTTAAGAAATCCCACTTCATAGATGATAATGACAGTGTGGCGTATCAGCTGAACTTGATCGACAAGTCTATTTTTCGTCAGGATTTCCACAAAACATCATCTATAAACATGACACACGTGCAAATAAAAGGGACTATTGTCATTTAAATCTTACCACTTCATTCAGGGAACGTGTGTGTTTATGGGACAAGTATTGATGCTAAGATGGTCAGATCGCTTCTAAGGATCTATGCTTCAGCGGTAGTGGGAAGAACTCTGACAAACAGGGTTTTGGTGTCTAGAGATTTTACAGATGAGTTGGCTGGCAGCTCTGGAAAACACAGAGATGAAAAAATTAGGCAAAAAACAACATTGGTTTGCAAAAAAAACACAAACCTCGAAAAAGCAACAAACCCCGCCCCTCGCATGTATTGTAGCTTATTTTGGCATCGATCCAGCTGATGTCATCATGTCTATGCGTATGCTGATATCAGCATATCAGTTGCTTCTATATATGTGCCAAGTTTGAAGTAAACTGAAACAAAATTGATGTTTTTATAGACATTTGAAATTTCACCCATTGTAAGTAAATAGGAATTTTTTTTTTTTTTTAAATTCATAGAAAATTTTAACTTTGACCTACTTTTCCGAAAATGTAATCACATCTATTCTGGGTCACTGGCAATCTATAAACCCAATTTGTTACGAATTCAACCAATAGTTTTGCTGCTAAAGTGTTAACAAACAAACAAAGAAAAAAACTGAACCAAAAACAAGTGGTGCCAGGCACAACAAACCCCGCCCCCCGTGTGTATTGTAGCTTAGGTTGGCATCAATCCAGCTGATG
>JAPQRQ010000022.1:13937759-13977173 GCA_037367365.1 Apogon talboti | reverse complement strand
CCAGTAGTTTTTGTGTAAAGTTGCTAACAAACAAACAAACAAACCGAACCGAAAACAATACCCTCGCCCTCCCCCTTTGGGGGGCGGGGTAACAATACCCCTTACCTCCTCTTTGGGGGGTGGGGTAAAAAAGCAAAAAAAAAAAAAAAAAGATAAAGTTATTTCATTCAAATAAGACAGAGTATTCAGAAAATTAAATACTGGAATATAATTTTAAACCATTTTCGGTATAATAACTGTAAATGTAATGTTGTAGGTCACAGTGACTTCTTAATCAAAAAAGATATCTGTAGTAAATTACACTGCTTGAAATGAAGATACGGATATTTAACTATAAAATGAAAAATTGTTCAGCAAAATAACAAGGTGTTGTTTTTACAGTCAAGTGTTTGTATGTGTGTTATCTGTTGAGCCAGGTGATTACAGTATTCTTCATGTCTTAGATCCCTTATTTTAGACATTTTTTTTCTTTATTCAAGAAATAAAAGTGCATGAGTTCCTTATGTTTACTAGAAACTACTGTAAAGTTTTAAATTTGGTACAAACTGAACATCTAATAATCAATCTGATGTTCTATTTTACCATATATCTATTGGTTTTTAAGTGTTTTTCGTGGATACTGGAGTTGACATGGTATCACTCAACTTTCCATCTTACCCTGGGTAAGGTCCTGGTCCAGGTACAGCTTGAGTCGTCTGCTGCGAAGGCCGAAAACCTTGGCTGTCTCACTGAGCAGACCTGAGTGGTCAAGGCCATTCTGGCCAATGGGGTTGACCAGCAGGAGAGTGCCCACCTCCCCTTTCTGGCACTCTGGAGGAGAAGAGAAGAATGTTCAAGAGAGGGAATACAAAGAGATGCAAACCAGGCAGAATTCACTTATTCTGACAGATCTAGAAGTGATTGGCTTATTAGTGACTCTTGTTCTGTTGTGAATGCAGCCATAGACTTGAACAATGAGTATGAGTAGTGCATGACTGTTAATGATACATGTGCATCTCACCAGCTGGTTGAGAGTTGCAGAGTATCAGGTTGATGTAAGGACACAGGAGGGCATCGTTGGTGGGGACGGGACCAGGAGAGGAGGACGCCGATGTCACTGACAAAGTTTTACCGCTTAGGGACTCAAGGTTGGTTTTGTTGGTCAGTTCTGCAGAAAACAACGATGCTCAAATGACCATGTGCTCATAGAAAGACTGATCACAGGTTATTATAAGTAGAAAACTAAAGGTGCTGCCTTGCAGGTGCATGTTCCTACCATCCACCACCAAGGGGGTTACATGGGGACATGTGTCCACAGACCCTCTGCATGTGGACTCCTGTCTTATCCTACTCCAAGAAAAAAAAAAACCCTCATGTTCCAACCTAATCCCAGAGGAATCACTCCTGTTCCGTCCTATTTCCACATTAGGTTTAATTTAGGCTTTAATATAAATCTAAAGATTTTGAAATGCATTTCCCATTATTCCATATTCATTAGTAATTTTTATACTTAGTGTTACTGACTCATTTTATTTAAAATTCCTGCTCTATGCCTGTTGGAAGTCATTTTTCTGCCCATCAGAGTCATATGACTAGGACTACAGGATTCCCAACCATACAGTGGTAACTTTGAAGCAATTCATTACATAAGATTTATGTGTATTTTTGACATGTAGGATTACAGTGATCATTTCCAGAGAAAAACATTGGTCACAATGTGTAGAAGCTACTTTACAGGAGTATTTTTGCATCACGTCAACATTTTATACAATTTCAATCATTTTAATCTCTGGGCACAGCTGTCACCAGCATGGAGGCATAAAAATAATCAAAAATTGAGATGTAATGTTAACCTGAGACCAACAGACCACATGACTGCT
Source organism: Apogon talboti (assembly GCA_037367365.1). Taxonomy (NCBI): domain Eukaryota; kingdom Metazoa; phylum Chordata; class Actinopteri; order Kurtiformes; family Apogonidae; genus Apogon; species Apogon talboti. The sequence continues at coordinate 13,975,314 of JAPQRQ010000022.1, read as the reverse complement.
GTAGATCTAAGATCATCTCACCAAACAGATAAGAGCTGCCTTTAAAGGTTCTGCAAGACCAAAACCCATCTCACCAGTTGTGCCATTGAAGAATCTGAGCTTAGTATTGTTGGTTCCAAAGATGCTGCTGCATACTCTCTCCATCTTGTTGAAATCTAGTCTGTTATCGCCTTTGGGGTTCTCCAGCAGGACCACACCCTCTGCAAAACCAGTCAGACCCACATATTGAGGCAAGAAACATGTGTTTTACATTTGCCATTATTTTTACCAATCAGCAGGAAAAACATGGTCTAGTTGTCCCAAAGTGCAAATATGCTTTAACATGTCAGTACCAACGGTCTGTTGTAAATATCCTTATTATTATAATTTCATACAATACCTTGTTCTTTATTGTTGACTTTCACTCTGAGGTTCACGTAGGTGCAAGCTGGTCCATTCAGAGGAACCCGAGGAGCTGAGGATCCTTTTACTATGGTTAACTCCAAGTCTGAACCTTTCAGCTGCAACAAAACATAACAGAGATGAGTTAGTTATTACAGTCTCCCTTAAACTAAAACTATAATATGGTGATAACACTTGTTTAACACCATCAGGGTTCATAACATTGGTAAATTAAAAGCTTCCTGTTACGTGTCAATTTTTAAAGCAAATAATATATCTGGGCTTCTGTCATACCTGAGTTTTTTCTTCAATGATCACACTGGTTGCCTTGGGGACAGGGAAAGGTAAAAGTGGAGCCTTGGTGGTGGCCAGGATAAAGTCATTGTGAGCTTTGATCACAGAGTCCAAGTACTCCCCCTCTGGCTGGCAGCGGTAGTACACTGTTATCTCATCAGATGGCACTAAGTGGGCCTGGAAGAAACAGATACAGGTAGAAAGCCCAAGTAGGTTTTAAAAGATAAATCCATGAGATGTGCAACTTTTTGAACACTAGATGACAAAATTATTTTGTTTTACAGTGTTAAAGGGCTTAAAGACACTGGCCATGTACTGCTTGAAGAGCTCTTATTGCGGCTCTGCATAGCTGTTATCTGATTAAAATGATTGTCAAGGAGGCGAAGAATCGTCATTTTTAGCCGAGTAATTTGCTTCGAATCCCTCTTCTTTTCTATGAGAAAATTAAATCGGGAAAACGGGTTACATAAAAACGGCAGAATGGGGGGTGGAGTGTACAAAATGGAAGTGTATACAATAGGAGAGATGGTGAATGGGAGTTAGAGCACATAAACAGACCGTATAGGAACAAATAAAGGTAGGAGGCAACAAGGGGAGATTTTTTTATTGGATGAAGGCCCATCTATTTTGGCTCAGTGTGCTGCGAGCCTCCTCTAACCTTGACACATTCAAACACATTGATGTCATCCTAAACTAGAGTGTGCAGCCGTGCACATGCGTACACAGCCATAGACACTTGCAGGTAATGACTGTAGCAGATGAACACACACTCCAACTGCAGTATGTGACTCAAGGGCAGAGGAATAACGTTAGCTAGATACAGAGAAGCAGTCAATCAATGAGGGAAGGTTTATAGGCTTTTCCTGCCAAGTCAAGGTACTGACCCTACCCTGAAGGGGTTAGTACATTGTGTGTATGTGTGAGAGCTACAGTGGACTCACTTTGTGAGTATACAAATAAAAAAGCTTAACTCCGACCTTTTTCTGCATGCTCTCTCACATATAACAAAAACATGCAAACACTGATAAGGACACACATCCACACCACTACCAAACATGTCAAAGAATTGTTAAAAATTAATTCTCATCCCTGGGGTGGAAAATTCCTAACAGATCTCAGTTTGAAATAACTGGAGGAATTTAGTCTGGCTGGGAGCCAGTGCACACCACTGCTATAGGGGCACGGAAAAAACTGTTTGTTGCTTGTGAAAACAAGGGGCTGTTGGCTAATCCGTCTTTACTCCCCAGACCACTTCAAAGCTTCTACATTAGAATCTGAAAGGGGCCAGACTGTAATTAAGCTTCCATTAAGCCTGCCTTATGATGGAGAAACTTCTAACTGTGACGCTGCAGTGGAAAGATTTCAAAACTACCCTGACAAAATTAGCATGGGACATAAAGAGGAAGGGGAGGTGGGATCAAATGGAGGGAAATAAAAGAAAACACATCTATATTGTACAGTTACAGATAACTATTCATATACACATTCATTTGTAATGAGTCCTTCAATAAAATGGTGTTTTGAAAACACCACATTTTCCCCAATGCTTTTGTCTGACTAAAGGCAGGGAGTGCCATAGAAACACTCAAGAACATCCTTAACAATCTTTCAAATACTTTCTATTACAGTTGAGGCCAGAAGTTTACATACATTTGGCCAAATGCTAGTCTGTTTAAGTATTTTGGCAAACTAAACTAAAAGAGGAAACATAAATTGGGGAAAAAAAAGAGATTAGATTTGCAAAAAACTGAGTCTGAATGCAGGATTCCAGTTGTATAAAAAGATCCAGCCTCAAATATTCTGTATTTCTTCTGGCAATGTGCAAATTTAGCAACTTTTCTGAGTCATGTTCCTAAATGCCTCTGTCATATTCTTCCCTCTCTCTTTTCTGTCATACATGAGACACCACACAAACCACTGGTTCTACTTTGTCTCCCAGTGTATGCCCTCCCAGTGCCTGGTTGTGTCAGGGTCTTGTCACCCTGGTACTGCCCTGATTACATGTATTGGTAAACTATTTTAACCGTGTCAGATTCTAATCATTAAGCACTGGATTGCAACATTCACTAGTAGTGTGCTATGTGTCAACTCATGTTTGCAGAGATAGTGGTGCTCCTGATATAATTGTCCCACCTTCTTGCGTAGTTTCTGAATGCGATTGATGACTTCACGGGCAACGCCTTCGTCCACCATGGACTGGTCTGGGGTGACATCCAACAGCACCAGCACCTAAAGGACAACAGACATAAACACAGAGTTTACAACTCATGTTGAGAGCAGGCCTGTGATGATATTTCCAAAGACTGAAAGAGGATTTATTCATCATCCTGTTGTCCAAAACACTAATGACATACAGATGGATTTTCAGTCAGTGTAGTCCGCCCTTTACTAAAAGTATTGGGAAAAACTGAATTCAGGTGTTGCCTATGGTTGGGCTGGGCTAAAAAAAGCCCAAACAATAATGACTGTGTCATAATTTATGCAGCACTACATATTACTGCAATAAGGAATTTTATTTCATTTAAGGGTTACAAACAGTTTATTACTGTACATCAGCACCATTGTTTACATTGTCATCTATGATTACGCAATGTTTTTGAGTTTACTTTTTACTCAATTTTCCTATATGTTAAAATGCATCTAATTGTTTAAAAAAAAACAACAAAAAAAACAAAAAAAAAAATGCTCCATCTTTAGATATCTGAAATATTTATCACATTACGACCATAACTATTTTTTAAACCACAATTAGTAATTTGTTTTCCACAAGTCTCATTAAGGGACAAAAATCAGCCTATTCAAATTAAAGAAATATTTTGACAACTGTTCATATAATGTATGTAGCATCTAAAAATGTACACTCATGACAACTACTCATTTTCCATTAATCTTCACAAAACTGTATTAGGTTTTAATATTTATTCATATTAAAAAAATAAAGAGTAAAGTAATTAGATTAGATAGAATTTATTGATCTCTTGGGCAGAGAGCTCTCTGGGAAATTAAGGTTCCAGAAGCAGCACAGCACCATATGTAAAGATATAAGAGGAATTAGAAGATAAAAAAGGAAAGAAAATAATAAAAATATTAACTGCACCTGCAAAACAGTAATAACGAAAGTATTAATAAGTATGTAATTATACTTAGTATACTTTCATAAAATCCTACCATAAATAAGACAATTCTAGTTTCAGTCCAAAACCAAGAAATGTATATAGAGATGAAATTAACTGTTTTTTTGTTGCCACAACAAAGTCCTGCACTCCCCCAACACATAGCACTACTTTAGTTTCATATTTATTGACTGAGTTGCCTCAAGACAAACCAGTATTCATACTGGTGAGGCCTCAGATTAATGCACACATTGGACACGAAACATACAAACAGATTTGAGAAAGCAGGTGACCTTATGACAAGAGCATCTTACATGAAATACATTTGTTTTGTTGTTGTCCAAACATGTGACGTGTACCATATCTGAAAACTGCATACCTTCTACCTAATGATATTACTGTGTGTGAGTCAGTGAAGTACAGGTGAGATGACTGACGTGTAATGCTGAGCTGCTGCCAGCCCGAACACTGGAACCATGGGAAGGAGGAGGGGAGGAGATGACAGGGTGACAGAGAAATAACACAAAAGAAACAGAGAATCAGAATATGAGACAGAGAGAACAGAGAGACAGATGGGAGCTGGAGAGTCGGTGTGAGCGAGCGAGAATAACAGAGAATTAAAAAGCCAGCTCAGTAAACTGGTATTAAGGTGCAGCCGTGTGGTGTGTACACGGCTGGAGGAGCACTGATTAGAGAGGGCCTGTGGGAAACGCATACATGCTGGTTTCCACTTAGCCGTGAAATGATTTCATACATCACACTTAACAGTAAAGACATAAGTGCATTTACAGTATATAGCAGCTTACTGCAGGAGTGTGTCAGCGTCAGATTATTTTCTTTGATCCACACAGATTTTAGGAAAATCTATAAAACACCAGCAGGTAATATAGAACAAAAAGGGGCAGGGCTGACTGAGGACAGTGTGTGTTATGTGTGTTACAGTGTGCATTTCTGTACTCCAAAACATATAAAGTTCCTCTGTGATCACATTCTCCTAACAGCATCTCACTAATATTTTATCTACATTATCAGAAACATGCCGAGCTGCTAATAATATAGAATTTTTAAGTAAGTATAAACACTTTCTAAAATGCAAAGCAATAACAGTGGTCTTCAACGTGGAGATGAAAAATGTCTATTCATGTGATGAATCTGTGTTTTTAAAAATGTGTAGTATTTTTGCATTTTCTTATCCAAATATCTTTCCTTTCCATGTCTCAGTTTTTGATGATTTGTCTCCCACTTGGGGTCGATATAGAGAGATCCATATCGACCATCCGTTCATTGAATTAACACCAATACCAAGGACAGATGAACGGTAGCTAACAGAGCAGAACCACAGAAGGAGGTCAAAGAACAGAGGCTGTTCTGTAGACTGTTAGTGATTTGTGATATTGCTGTGTATAAATAAAATTGACTTTAAATGTACTTTTCCAGAGACTGAGTTAGACACTCCATTACCACCATCGAGAAGGTAATGGAATTGTCTGTGCCTGTTTGTCAGGGTTACAGTGCGGTATTATTTGTGGAAACGGGATTGCATTAAACTTGCTGGAAAGGTGGGGCAGTTATGGAGCCGATGCATCAACCACTGATTTTTTTTCCTCCAAACTGTGACATAGGCCATTTGACCGAACTGCAAGACTATGGAGCCTTGACAGAGGTATGCGCTCTAATAACTACACCTCAAATTTAATCATGTAATTTTCAGCCACGGCGAACATGAGTAGGATGGAAGTAGACAGTCTTAGCCGGAGTCCTATCTATGCAGAGCCATTTAAAAAAAAAAAAAGTTATCATGAATGTTAAACAGTTAATTAGAAACATCATCTGTGAGGAGGACTCCTGGGTTTACATTTCAGACATACCTGTGCATCAGAGTGAGCTTCATACTGAGCAGCTGAGCCCGAGCTCTGGTCAAAGGTGTACATGAGCCTCAGATCTTCCTCATGAAGCTCGTGTCCATCCACAACAATGGATCCTGAAAATTATACAAACCAATAAAACATTATCATAGCTACAATTACTGCCATAAGCCTAATGAATATAAATGTACAGATGACGGTAATAATATATAATAAATACTGCAAATCTACTGTATCTCAAAGCTAGGTTTCCTTTCCACCATAAATTACATAAAATTCAAGAGCATGAATGAAAATAGGTTTGCATAAAAAATGGTTTAGGATTTATGATAAAATTATAAATTACAGGTTGACAAAACCAGTCATTAAATATATTACAATACAAGTCAATGGGATGTTGAAGCTTGAATGATAATCAGGTGTTGACGTCTAACTTCTACCCATGACAGTAGATGTGGTGAAAATGTAATAGAAATCTGTTTCATTGCTCATCATCCTGATAATTAAATGTTTAAGATTATCCAGTTCAGTACGTCTAATAAGTTTGTTTTTGGCAGAATCTATCAAGATTCAAGAAAACAATGTCACACCAAATCCCACCAGTAAAGTGCTCCCTTCACTTGCATTCAAGCTGTGGCTTTTGTTTGTTTGTTTTATTTTTTCCGACCAGTGTTTAATTGCCTTTAAAGTTTCCTTAAATTGCAGTCTTCCTGGCCATGCACACATTGGCTTTGAGCTTTTAAACAATAAAGCAAACTCAATGTAGTCAGCTTTACACTGCATCTCCACTTTGCCAGTGGCAGCAATTAGCCATGTCTGTGTTCTGACTAAAAAGCATGACCGTGTTCTCTTCTTCTCTTTACTTCTTACACCCAGGGGCTGGGTGAAACAGTCACTCTATTTCTGTCTAATCCTAGATTTCCACGCTTTCCAGTGTCCCTCCCAGCTTCTCCTGCTGTCTCCTCAGCGCCATCAAACAAATGGGATCAAAGGTAAAGGTAAAGAATAATACGACCGTCAGTCATGAACTCAGAATCAGTTTCTGGTCAAATAACCAACCTTCTAGACTAAACTGGGTAAAGCTTTTGTGAGCCTGTTTAAGATGTTAGCAGAAACAGTACTGTGCCTTCTGCCAAATAATAACAACACTTCCACCTTTCCCTCCTCCTTGTACTTCGTGGACTCTAATACTGCTTCTTCTCTGCAATCAATGCCCAATAAACAGTGATGATGAATGAATGCTTCAGTACATGTTTCCATCTGTGTTTCCTCTCACCATCATTTCTCCACCACTGCTATCTCCTTCCTTCCATTGCCCATCCCTCTTCCTTCCAATTGGCTAGACTTCAAACATCCAACTGATTGGAAATGTTAAGTTCCCACAGCCCAGCTGACCTCTGCTGCATCCTTCTCCCAGAGGCTCTGGGGCTCCCCCAGTCTTTCTATAATTGGAGAGGCAAGATACCTTGCACTGCTTTGATCCGTACTTGAGCTCTTATTATAGTTTGAGAGAACCTATAGCTTGTATTCTAAATAAAAAATGCTTGTATGTGGAAATATTTTAAAAACAAAACCTTTGTAAATAACTATTGGTTACATACCCAGTAACATATACTTATGCAATAATTACTATTGCATAACAGTGGTTACTACTATTAATAAGTGACATTCTACTGGCCTACTGTATGTCGTATATCTGGCCATTACTGGTTTGTATCTTGGTATCACCAATCACTGGTGGTCTGCTTGTGCTCAGTGAGTGTGATGTGTTCAGATTTGGTCCCTTCTATTTTACACAGACAACACACCATATATCAATACCTGTCTTCTGGAAGGCCTCTAGCTGTTCGCTAGTGAGCTCCTTGATGGAGGCAGTGATGGCTTTGAAGGCCCCCTTCAGTCTCTTGCCCAGCACCATGTGGTCTGGCTCAGCTCTTAGACGGATACCATACTTGTCCTTATCTGTTGACAGTGTCAACTGCCGCACATTAAGCTCCTGCGGAATGAGAAACAGGCACACAAAATGTTAGAAAATATCAGTTACTGTTGTAGATGCCACCCAAGACTGTTAATTTACAGACAGAAACTAGCACTCAGGTTATTATTCAGACCAGAGAAACAAACCTTTCAAATAAAAAAGTTTTAAGCTCCTGTTTGAGAGGTAACAGACTGTCCAACACCTACCAGAAACATCTGATGATAAATGCAAATAAGATATTTAATATACATGATATTGATATGCACAAGTATAGATATAAACAAATACCTTGCATGTGTGTGCATTCATAAAAGTAGGTACAATTATCATTCATAATTTTTGCAATAACTACAACAAATACATAAACTCCCAAATACATCATAGTAAAAACCATAGACACATGGACTCACGCGTCTCACATGAAAGGGCAAATCAGGAATTGATCACAAAGAGTAATTTTCTCAGACAACAAGTGAGTCATGAAATTGGTTGGTCAGTAAACCAGTTGGTCTTTAAGTCCTTTAGTAAGCTTGTAATCCATGCCTCCCATTCAATCAATGTCTGTACCTTTCGATATAGTTCAATTCAATACAATCTAAGGGAAAAGAGAAACTGTAAAATGAGCACATGTGGTGAGGCAAGAGAGAAACTTATTTTAGCCACAGTGACACCCATCCTGACCTGCCATCCACAGCTGCTTTCAGTCAATCTCAGAAGATGCGGGTTGTGACAGAGGCTGAGTTATGGCATATGAGATTGCCTGATAGAAATCACAAACTACTGTGGGCTTAATAATACAATTCTGGCCAGCGGGGACTGAAAAAAGTATATTATACTGAAGTTTAGATATTAAAAATAAGACAGAATCAAAATTATACAGGAAGTACCTTGTATTTTGTTATAATCTAAGGCTTTATCTGTATGTGACTGACTGAGAAAGTTGCAGAATACAATATTATGTAAATCTGAATTCATCGGTCTGAGAAACTCAGCAGATAGTGAAGGCATCAGCAAGTCTGTCAGCCAAGCCAAGTCGAAGGAAGCTAAAATGTAAGTGATTATTGACTGTTAACGGCAATCCCACTGTGTCTACTCCACTTATCTACATGCAAAGACAATTAAGAACATGCTCTGCCACAAGTCAACAACTCTTGCCCTTGCCTTGTGCATACTACTATGTTTTTGTCTGATTATTTTAAACTAAGAATTGTATTGACAGCTCTTAAGCTCAATGTCAAAAAAAAAACTGGCCACAGAAGTTGTCATCTCATCCAACATGTCTGTTTGAGAACTGCAGACAGCAGTATCCAGTACTACTCACACTCCTGCAAATCACACCAGTCGATACAGGTTGTAGGTTTAATTAAAGGCTTAATATAAAGGAGGATGCAAAGGAATGACCAAAAATGAATACAATGAGGTGAAAAGCAACTGGATGAAGATCATAATAGTACAATCTTCATGTAATGTCCTACTATAAAAAGGTCATCACAATGGAGCAGTAATAAAGAATGAGGATGAATAGAAAACACTGACAAGGAGGATTCTGAACAGGCAGTAAAAACATCCAAACTGAATCTAAGTACAAGCCAAACGCCAGGCTCAGCAGTAACTACATCACACTCAGTCTCTAAGTTCGAGTTAAGGTCCCTCAGCTGCGGGACCTTAACTGCTCTCAATTCTGATCAAATACACCTTGTTTACTGGAGGGAAGCTAGAAGCTAGCAAGGTTAAATGTTTTCCTCACCAGAAATGAAACAGAGTGAGAGATAAGACGTGCCTAGAACTGAGATAAAGTGTACAGAAACCTTATGTTGCCACCAAAGCCCTGTTCCCTTGTGTCCCTTAATCCGCTGAAGTTCTGTCAATTTTCATGGTCAGCAGCGCAGGGGAAACAAAAGCTCAAGTTGAATTTTCATGTAAGATGCATCAATGATTTATTAGCCCAGGATTAACTGAGACTTCAAAAAATCTTCGGCATGGCTATAGTGAGAACAAACGAAGCAACACTCCCTGGTAAAGCATGTTGCTTGTAAACTGTAATCCATGACAATTTTGTTGGGAATTATCAGAGGCTAAAACACTAATCTGTAAGTCAGGAAATTTGAGATGCTTAGTTGTTGTAAAACCAAACAAATAAGTAAATGGATAATGTCAGTTTCATAGCTGCAATGAAAGGCTATGCTCTTTAGTCTGCGCAATTTACCTACCAAATCAATCTGAATTTTTACTTGACCAAATCATTATTTCGTACACACTTCAAATGAGGACCAGTCTTCAGCTTTTCCATATTGCTGAAATTCAGAAAAACAGTGTGAAGTAAAGCTGAGCTCATCATGTGTCTCTTGCCTTGAAAAAAAGCACTGGTACATTTACTTTGCAGCCTGATTGAATATTACTGTCACTAAATGTAAAAAAAAAAAAAAAAAAGTCACTGCAATAACTATAAAAAGCAAAAGGCTTACTTCGAGGATGTATTTTTGCAGAGACTGGATGTCTTTCAAAGCCTCTGGGTCCTGGTGGATGACGACGACTTCTTTCAGTGGGTACTGAAATGCACACAGATGTCTTATTAAATCTTGTCCCATAAAGTTAAAATTCACCGCTCCCGTTATACTGGAGTGTGGGAGAGGATCGAAGGAAGTTGATAATATACCTTGACAGGCAGGGTTTTCCTGTCTCTGATCACTCTGCCCAGCTCAATCACAGACTGCATCTGGGAGACTGCGCTCTCAATGCGCTTGTCAATCAAAGTCTCCCTGTCAAACAAAAAACATCAGCAAATAAATTAGTATTACTATACCATAAATGTTAACATATGTACCATATCATGTACAGTATAACTGAGTGTCTGAAAACCCTTGTTACTCAGTTGATTCTGTCCTTGTGGTTGTGTCTCTGAATTTTTTTTTTTTTTTTGGTAATTTAAGTTGCTAGCAAAAAATCTGTACAGTAATAAAATAATGAAATCCAAAAAATAGGGGAAATAGATCATAACTGTCAAGCAACTCGTGACACCCATTACACTCACACTGAAAGCCAAAATGCAGAACAGAACAGGTTAAAAAAAGAAGTTGCTAGCAAAAGGAAAAACACGTCACAGGAACATCACATGACCCTTCTGAGGAAGGCTACAGTTGTAGCCGTAACATGTAAAGGTAAAAATCAACTTTTTTTAAATCTGTCGGACAAAAAAGAAACAAGGAATCTGTATACTCTTGGATTACTTTTTGATTGATATTCTCAATTTTTTTTTACTCAAGACTGTTTTTAGCTTTTAACTATCTCTTTTTCTTTATTTTTATCTTTTCTGCACTTTCCTTTTGCATAATGTTTTATTCTCTATGATTTTAATGTAATTTTATGCCTCTGTAAAGCACTTTGAATTGCCTTGTGTATGAATGGTGCTATATAAATAAATTTGCCTTGCCTTACTCTCAGTAGACAGTATGAACCCGATCGGACTAAAAGGAACAACCATTCATCTGTTGAAAAATAACTCTGTTCTTTGTAATTTTCTGCAACTTCAGTTCAATGTCTGAAGATGGAGTTGCATTTTTACAGTAATTAACTAACAGTACTTCCTCATGTCATTAAAGATTATTTACAGACTTAAATGGGTCTTAATGAATAATACAATGTGACAAGGTTAGTATAGATTGTCTAAATGGAGGCAGAGTTCAGAATCATCAGCAGCAGAGTTTAACTCAAGAACATCCGCTAATAAGGTACACAGACTTCCACCTCTGAATCCAAATTAGAGCTGCTCATGCATATTAGCAATATTAGACCCAACTGTCTGCAGGAACACTGTGTGTGGCTGTACGCGCCCACTGCTTGCTCATTTACTTGTGCGGTGTGCTTCTCATTGTGTGCATGCAACATTGGAGTCAAATAAGAGAGAAAAGGACACGAGGGACAGCTGATTGAGGAGCAGCTGTTCCCACCGCCTGATTGGTGGCTGACCTCTGGGGAGGGGGTGAAGTAGACCCATTTGACAACAGGAAGGACAGGCAGCTAATAAAGCAGCGGCAACGAGTGGCGCCAAAGTGACAAGGGAGATTATATGAACCATCACACAAACTATTTTCCTTATGCTAAATCAAATGGATATTTAATCATGTTGGAACATTTTTTTTATAGTTAAAGATGATGCAATTAAGTTTGGGCAATTAGAGATTCCTCCAAGGCATTACAAAACTGATCAGCCACCAAGGCACACATTTTACTGGAGTAATTGAAGGGAAGGGAATGGAATGATCATATTTTTACGTGACACAGATTTGCAGAGCTCATAATCAAGGCAGGATCTGTGCAGTTTTATGTGGGTATTTCCAGGTTTCTCTGTCTCCAAAAAGTGAACACAGACACTTAGGCAGATTTTAGAGGAAATCACAATGAACTTATGGGTAGTTGTGTACAAATTCAGTCTCTTTACTATATCAGATGACCTGGTTTCGGATTGTAACTGACTCTATAATGCTGTGTAGGATAATGAATCTTCTGTGATTAATTTTTTTTGTGTAGAAACAAAGAGCCATTAGACACATGAACACAATGAGAAAATTCAGTCTGAGTGACCCAAATATACATGTTAATTTACACCTATAATGAATATTCAAATGAAAAGTTCGATAAGTTTCATCTACAAGTAACTCTGGGTGAAATAAGGCCATGTACTCTACTGAGACTTATGAGGCTCTAGATCAGCTGAGAATATCCTGTGAGAAAAGGGGCTAATACAAAGGGGTTTTGCTGTGTAAGCTGCAGGGTTACTCAACCTGAGGACCTTAGGTGCATTTATTTATACCAAACTGTTTAGTGAGAATGCTTCCTAGTTCAAAGTCCTTAAACAAAAACACTCACAGATTAGTTGCTCTGTGGATCATTAATATTATTATTGCATTGTTTCAAGTAGCATTTGGAAAAAAAATGTCCTTAAATGTTGAGCTGAATTGAAGGGTTTTTTCCAACCTAACGTGGGGAAGCATGAGATAGTGAATGCTGCTGCTGTCCTTCTCTTCAACTGAGGCAGGGTCAATGAGGTGCTGCAGATTTTGGTACATCATCTCTGTAATGAAGGGTGTGAAGGGAGCCTGAGGGAAAGAAGGAAGAAAGCAAGAAGATGCGAGAGAAAAAAAAAGACATAAGAAAAATTATTAAATGTTCTCTACTGTTAATTTACATTTTCTGACAAAAAGGTCTCAGAGTCTTGGGGACTAGAAAATCAGCATACAAAATGCATTTTTGCAATGCTGTTTTCCAAAAGTGGTGCAAAAGTTCAAACAGAACCTTGCCAGTGAGGTTAGCCACTTCTAATGTAATGTTCTCCTCCATTTCAACCACGTCTAATTAATTTGTATAGCTCACAGCTGATTTGTATTGATCTGGGTTGTGCGAACTGGCTCTTAGCGTGCCTCTCGCCTCACATGCAAACGTCTTCAATGTGTTATAAATAAAAACTCCTACTGCTCATGCATTATTCATAGCTGCACAACACTCGCACATACCTCTTCCACACCAACATTATTTCTTTGTGCCTTGCGTACACAAAAGCAAAAACTCACCACGAGAAATGTCTCACATACAATTTTCCTCAGTCTCACACATGCTTACACACAGAAACCGGATGACTCACCATCAGCCTGCACATGGAGAACAGTACACTGAAGAGGGTTTCCAGCGCCCACATGCAGTCCTCGGTGCCACTCTCTCCCTACAAAGTTCACACACACACATCAATAAGTCCCCTTGGAACGATGAAAAGACAAAACTGCCCGAGCAGATGGCAGCACATGTATCGCCAGTCCAAGTCAAACTCTAGAGGCTCACAGTAGTGATACTTTAAATCACTGTTTCAGTTGATCCATAAATAAAGTGCTTAAGAGAAGCTGAGAAAGGATTCAAGATGTAAACTATAAAAAAAGAGCATCGTCTGTGTTGATTCATTTGTGTTTACAGTAATACTTCTGACACATCAGATAATACTACTCAGGGTTTCTGCAGGCTTCAACAAGTTACATTTAAGGCCGATTTGTCTTCTTAAGCCAAATTTCGTTCAACTCGCAGTCATCCATATTACCTGAATGTAGCAAAAAGTATTTTAACTACTGCCATGTTACCTTCTATATCACTAACTGAGGTGTGTGCCCACTGATTCCTGGCCTTACTACATGTACAGTAGATTTAATTTTCTACTTGTATTAAAGCATGGTCTAGAAAAAAAACCTCTTCATCCGATCAATTTTAAAACCTGCAAAAATTTAGGTTTTTTGTTTTTGTTTTGGTACCTGGCCTGGGAATCCATATTCTTCCAGTTATTATCAGCTACTACCTAAATTCTTTAATCTTTCTTATGTTTATCATTTATAAATAATTCAGAGTTATGATCTTACCTTTAAACGGCGTCTGTTGGTCCTGACGTACCAGTTGGTGAGCATGTCCACAAACTTCACCAGGCGAGGCACGACGGTGTACAGGCGGTAAGCTGCAACGAGAAATGACAGAAACAGCATCGACACATTCCCAGTTACAACAGGTTTTCAAACAATTAATTCACACACACAAGGTATATTCCTTTACTGTGTGTATTGTATTGGTTGTATCTTGTACGAGTTTGCACTTAATAATGCTGGTTTTGATAAATGTTGTTGCTTAAATAAAGATTAAAATCTTTGGCCAATGTCAGTATAATATGAGGTTCCTGGAATTGAGAGTGGTGAATGCTCTTCAATCCGTCTTACCAGCCATCTCAGCCTTGAAAAACTGAATGAGGGACTGTGTAAACGACTGAATCCATTTGTCCATGATGTTGTCACTCTGCTTTTCCGTGTTTTCATTGTAGAGGAACTGGATGTCGTCCTCCTAACGCATCAACACAAAAGGACACATATGAGAGATTTTCATTTGAATGACAAAGATTTGAAAGAGTATTTCATTTTTTATTCAGTCCCATTAATGTGTACCTTCTGCAGCCGTTGCACGTTTTGCACCAGGAAGCGATAGGCGTTATACCACGGCAGGAAGACGTCCTTCAACACGTCCCGCACACCCTCCTCTTTGAAACGCAGGTTCTCTGCTCTCACCACAGGAGAGTTGATGAGATACAACCTGAGAAAACAGCCAGAGAGTGAGTTGGTGGGTTTGTGTGGAAGACGACTGAAATTATTTATGATCAGAACAGCTGCCAATCAATTTGTTTTCTTTCTTTTGACGTATTTATTATTTCACTAATGTTGCAGCTCCACATTTTCTCTTAAATTATGAGTCAAACTGTATCACCTTTATGCAATGGATATTCTTGAAAAAATTCATTTGAAAGCTTCTACCAAGTTCATGAGACCTTGCAAAACCACAAAGGTCTACTCTAAATCATTTTTTACTTCAGCATTTGTGAAGTTTTGCTTTCAGAGATAGATTTCATCATTAGTATGGGTACTCAAAGCCTCATAACTTGCTTATGTTTCAGTGGATTGGATTGAAATTTGCACTGAACATCCAAGAAACTAATTTGCAATATTTTCATGTAAACACTTGATGACATCAAATGATGGAGCAATACGAAATTTTTCAAATTTGTATTTATCTGCAATGAATATTAAAACATCCCTATTAAAAATATTCTAAGAAATTCAAAGAATCCTTCTCGAGAAATTAGTCAAATGTGTTTTACAGCTCATATGAAACATTTAGCAAGATCTGTAGCAAGACTTTTTTTAAAGGACCAAATAACTTCTAAATATGATGCATTTATACTAATATTTACTAATACTAAAACAAGTGAAGATATTAATTTTGAAATGAAAAAAATCTGATTCAGTAACAAACTGTTGACAACTTTTACAAAGTATTTGGACTGGTACTTTATGATTTTGTAAGGTCACACATACTTGTCCACAAGTATTTTCGAGAAAAATCAATCACAGGAACTGGGTGTGTGTAGGCGAGGTAGTCTGATAAAGACGCCCCTGGCTGTTATACAAAATTAGAATCTATGGCATTTAAGGCATCAGGATCTGCTACAGTATATGCAGTGTGATAAAACTGCATTGTTTTATTAACAACTTGCTGTGCTGTAGGTAAACTAGCTGCCAGCAATGCTCCAGTTAAGCCCTGTTAGGAACTGAAGCCCCTGCCTAACATATAGTGTTTAAGCTACAAAACCATGAATAGTCATATGAGTGTTTGAAGCTTATCATTAATTAAAACGGCATTTTCACCAAGAAGTCTCATGAAAAATGTAGATCAGCAAACTAAGTCAAGCTGCTAAAAATACAGGTCAGTTAGACTTTTTTCTCAAAATTAACGTGCTTCTAAAGTGCTGCTTTAGGCCAGAAACAGATTATCAGATTGTTCAGACAGGACACACAGAATAGGCTGCTTTAATTTCCTTAATGCAGTTGTTCAGCTGTCAAACATATCTCAATTGGAATAGCTGTTGCAATTAGGATAAATGGCCACCTTGAATATGTTCTGTGCATATTTTGAGCTAAATCCTAATTTCACCATTACTAAGCAACTCAGTGCAAATCCCCATTAAAGACAAATAGACACATTGTTAACAGTACAGTGACAGAAAACCTGACAAAATAATCCATGTCAGTATAATAGTCAGCGGCAGGCATCAGCACACTCGGTTATACAGCTTAGAAAAGGTTTGATGATACTGGAAGCAAGCTGATATGATGCAATTTAATGCAACTGACCATGAAGATTTTAATAGCAGCAACTGTTATATGTGTATTCTGCATTCTATTTCAAATCAATCATTTGGTTACTGGCTACCTTAAAATTCATGGAGGCAGACTGTTCCCATTTCTCTGTTTGGCCTACAATACTATAAAACAAGGCTGTTCTCACCACCTGCCATTTTTCCTCTTGAGGGCTCTTTAGTTTGGAAATGTTTTCGGAGTTCGTTATATCATAAATGCTATTGTGAAAGTAATGTTTTAAGGCATAAAACAGGAATATTCAATTGTAAATTTAGCGCTGAAGTAAAACTGACTACCTTTATCGCTCCTCTTCTCTGCAGCTCACTCTTTAACTACAGTTTAAAGTATATACGAGCATATGGTGTGAGAGCATAGTGCTTTATTCATTAGGCCATATGGCGATGGTACTCGTACTCCTTAGGGCAAAAGAGACAATGTATGAGAAAGGACAACGTGTGTACTGTAGGCACGTGTCTGAATGGTATGCGTGAGTGTCTCTATACTGTAAATAGAACAGGGACGGTTTCTAGTAAAAGGTGGATAATACTTCTATTATTTCAAAACAATGTCTGCCATGAACATAAGGCAAAGTAACAAAAACAACCCTGCCACTTGCTAAAGCATTCATGCTTCAGAAACACACACTTGCTCAGATTCAAGCACAGAGCTGACCTGAGGGCATCGGCTCCATAGTTCTTTACTATCAGTCCTGGATCTGGGTAGTTCTTCTTGCGCTTGCTCATCTTCTGTCCATCGCTGCAGGAGTAAGACAGACAGTCATTAATGCACACACACACACACGCATGCATGCACAAAAGTGCATGTTGGAAACCATGCACTTGGTATTCAAATTAGTGAAGTTCTTCCAGGTCAGCAGGCCTGTGAGCACTGAGCTGCGATTAGACCCCGGGGCTGAGGACAAGTAGCCTCACTGATGAGGAGCTCTGTGGGCTAAATGTTACAGCTCACATACCACACTGATCACAAGAAACAGAAAAAAGTAGAATGGGATGAATGGGCAGGTGAAGAAGCGACATGAAAATGGAAAAAGGAGGAAAGTTTAAGTGGAAAGATAAACTGTTTAACGCTTACTTTTAAATACAGGAGGATTAACCACATGTCTAAGTAGTGATTGTATCTGGATGAGGAAGTAAATGGATAAATTATTACTGAAGCAACTTACCTGGCAAGTACTAAACCATTAACAATGACATTCTTGAAGGGTGGTTTGCCAAATAGCGCTGTGGAGAGCACCAACAGAGTGTAGAACCTAGAGTAAGACAGAAAAAGTTACACCAGGTTAACAACAAGGACAAGAAGACAACATCTGATTACTTTCACTTAAAAAACAAATTCTAAAATTAATTTTCTTTATTTATTCATCTGCCATTTTTAGGCAATAATCCAAGCAACCGAATATTGGATTTTCAGGAGCATGGTAGTGTGGCTAAGACTATGCATCACTCTGTTCATGCTCTACTCTTTTGAATTTCCTCAATGTCAGAAGGGAAGGGAGGGAGAAGGGTCTTCAGTTCTCATCTGTCACAGTCTTTATCTGTCCCTCATTCCCCTCATTTGTAGACCCATTCATCCACAGCTTACCATCCCCTGGTCTGGTCAATGCCTTCAGCGATGAAGTCTGCTGGGAAAGTGTCCTCAAACTCCTTCCTGTTTTCGAAGGGGTAGTGGACCTGGGCGTAAGGCATGCTGCCACTTTCAAACCAGCAGTCAAACACTTCGGTAACCCTTCGAAGGACACCCTTACCACACCGCGATGGGATTGTCAGGTTGTCGATGCTGAGCAGAAAAAGGGAGAGCGAAGACACAAACAACTGTAAAGACAGATGGAGACAATAAAAATCTGAGCTGTTGTGTTTAGATTCCACTCGGGTTATAGCAAAACTTTTCTTGTGGGCCGCAGACCAAGACAGATTTTATAAGCTTTAACCTCTCGGGAAGGGATGAAAGAAGAGAGCAGCCATGCTCACGTTGTGCTGACACTGACTAGAATAAGGTCTGTTATTGCTTTGGGTTGTAACTTTTAGACAGAACCATATAGATTAATTTACTCCATACAGTGTTTACTCCATACATTGTACTTTCTCAGTTGGATTCAGCCCGAGAACAAAATCATTGCTTCCTCAGAAATGTAGTAGGCATAAAATGTAATTCTGCATGAACTGTTATTTAAACCCAGACCACATTCTGACATATAGAAGCTCCCTGTCCTATATTAGTGGTACTATAGACAAAAATAAATAACCAAACATCACCATTGCATGTCTGTTAAACAGTGGAACCATGTAGCTCTGTCCTAATATTTAAGCCACTAAAATAACTGCAGTCACATAAAGATAATTAAACATCACTTAGGTTGTGAGGAGGGTGTTAAGACAATCAACATGATAATGATGTCAAATTGTAGTTTTATTCAGGTCTATGAATACGGGCTATTTGTCAGGCCAGTGTTAAGACTTTGTGTCTTGTCATGGTGAATTGCTGGGCATGGCGTGTAAATTGTGGAAATCTATCAAATTTATCAACTACAGAAATTAACCACAAAGTCTTAATTTTATTTGAATGGGGCTGACATTTTCTATTACAAAACACTATATATATCTTAGACATATGCATCCTAAGGCAGGTACACCTCTATAATGTTTTATAATTTATGAATTTGTATATCGAAAAAAACAATGCCGTGGTTTATGATTAAAACTCTTTATATACATTTTTAAAAATAGCTTACATTTCTTGATAAACAGCGACAAAGCTAATGAGTTTCTCCTTGGCTTAAACATTTTTTTTTTCCTGTAAATTGCTGAAATCATTTAAATTATTTTTACTCTACCAGAGCAGCACAGTAACCCTGACCATACATCAAATACAGCAGCAGGATAAACATGACCTCTTCCTCCCCAATCAATTAAAGATGGCCAGCCCCATGGAAGGGATTAAAGATAATTAGTGGCTGAACATCGGAAGAGTAAAATGATCTGTGCAGCAAAAAACCTGTCTGGTTCAGGCAGGTCACACGAAGCAAGGCACGGCTATTTAATGAACAAACTCATACAGTAACAGACACCATATCACAACTGTCACACTACATGTCCGCCCGTGTGTACACATGCAGCACACACTATCAGAGCCTACACAGACATAGATCACGGAGCACATTCAGGAGGCTGCCTGATAATCTGGCTGGCTGATCAGTGACTCACCTCTCCCGATGCAGATCAGTTACTTTGACTCCGGTCAGTTCTTCCAGTTCAGCCATGGACCCCACACACACCACCTGATGAACACACAAGCACAGTACAGCTCTAGAAAGCAATATTACATAATAGCATTAAATAGCATCCAGTCACCAAAAAAAACCCCAAAAAAACAGTTAATTTAAACAATGTGGTTTAATAAACTTTATACTGTAATGATTTCATGCAATTTCACACTGAGTTTGTCTTAACATAGATATGAAACCATGATATATTACAAAAACTAGATCCAACTGATAATGGTTTATAAAGACTCATACTGATGCTCATATTATGATTGGGGGGAAAAAACCATAGCTGATTAATCATGCGATATAATTCCCACTCCTCACCTAAAAACACTTCTTTTGAGCTATTACTTTCCTTCAAAGACAGTTTTTCCAGTTCATAAATTTAATATAAAAACAATAATTGACCACTGTTAGCAATAGAATCTGTTAATACCAATAGCTTGTAAAATGTACTTATTATTACAGATTAAGCTGCCAAATTTTTAATCTGTCTCTAATTTTTAAGACCATTAGGGATTTAAGTCCTGAAAATGACAAATTGTGAGGGTCTAATAATCTAGTTGCATTGCTATCTGTATTTAGTCTCTGATTATGACAACAACCCATGACTTAAAAGTAGGCCTACTTCCACACACTTCCTGGGTAACTTTACCTTACAAAGTATGGTAAAGTGTGTTATCTGGTCTCCTCAGAGACTTAACCTGTAGGCTCTGCTCTAGTTTTACCACAGCACCAGGTAACATGGCCCAGATACAGCCTGATATACTGCCGTCAAATACGAAGGGGAAAGTGTTAAAGAAAATGACAGGAGATCCTTGAAGACAGGGACAGAGAGACGAATGAAAATGAAAAGTCACAGGTAGAAATCACACCGGCACACACAGACCGCACAGACACATGCTTACAGGTTTAGTTTGGGTGTGTGATTTGCCGCTGAGGGGTGTGTGACGGAGGCACCGGGGAGCAGGAGTGTTCTGGAAACAGTCACAATGCTATTTCCAGCAAGCAGGTCGCTGACTGTCCCTCTTTCAGCCAGGGGACTAACACTTCATTTTTCAAACACTCAAACAACCCAATTCTGACATTCCAATTCAGAACAATTTACTTCACACAGTCAGCCAGGTTTGGCAATGAACATCCGTAACAGGACGATAATTTATTCTTTCCCTTCCTCTACTCCTTTTCCTTATTTTCCACGTCTTCCTTACTCTTATAGCCACCCTGTGATTGGCGTTTGTCTTGAGGACCTTTGAAGTTGCGTTATCCAGCATGAAGAGAAATCAAACGCGCTTTTGGTTCATGTTTATTTGCTGTTTACATTAATGAATCATTCATGTACTGACTTTACGGAGGCTCTTGGTGACGGTGCCTGAGGGGAGCCGACTGTGACTACAGTAGAAGAGTCACGCTACATACACTGGTTTGCCACCGTGGGCACCTCACTCTGTCATGCCAGAAGTCTCTGCTGCATAAGCCGCAACCCCACACACAAAGATATACGAAATTATTCAAGTGTCAAAAAGAGGTCAGTGAGAGAAATTTTCAGCCAGCCAATTTCTGTGAAAAAAAAAAAAAAAAAAGTGCTTTTCTCCTTGCGGTAGACCCGTCTTCCTTTTAAGAGACCCAAACTCATTTCTTTGGTAAATAAAAATGGGAGTTACAGAGTTCAAATTTTCAATTATGCGCTCTCATACAAAGCTCAGATTGATTTGTGAGCGCTGCCAAAGCTGTGATCACTTCCCTGAGAAAAGAATAACTGTCGTGGTATTTGGTAGTGACACAGACAAATAGTGTGATCTCTGCTGAGTACAAAGACACATTAGAAGCTTTGAGCACTCTATTAAGGCGTATCAGGTGTGTGTTTTGTGGGCGTTTTCCTGACCTCTTCAAAGTCATCGCTGACCCACAGGGGGATCGGCGTGCCCCAGTAACGGTTCCTCGAAATCGCCCAGTCACGTGCATCTCTCAGCCAGTTTCCGAAGCGCTTCTCACGCACAAACTCGGGAACCCTGCGGAGGAAGACAGATTATCATGTGTGTTTTGCATTTAATTACACATTTAAAACATATAACATTAACTACGACCACAGGGAGGCTAAAGTCTGCTTGCACAAAAAGGAGGTCTATTTTTGCTTAAATGACAACGCAGCAGGAATTCCACCATAATACTCATGTAAATCTCATTTAACCTCCATTTGTAACAACCACTCCATCTAGAAAACATTTCATTTAATGCGCAAAACATTTTCTCGCAATGGCAACAAACACATTCATATTGCACATCATTCCTCTCCCAAGTTAGCATCTCATCTACTTCTCCCTCATTTTCAAACCTAAAAATAAACAATGAGATGCTCATTTCATGAAGCTCAACTGCAAAGGTTAATACTCCCTCAAGGCATCTTCCCCCATTGTACCCTTTTCTGCTCTCCCCTTCTCCTGCTTTGCATCGACCGATCTCTAGCTATAATCCACTATCTCACAATCTCTTTTTCTCAGTTTTTCAGCCTCCTCTCTTGCTGTGCCAGACCATGTTACTCAGGAGGATAGTAGGGAAGGGGAGGTATAAATTGTCGTCAGGATCCACACGCTAAGCAACGAGTTCATCAATTCCCATTTGTAGGAGGCATTTCTATTTAGGCCCCTAATATATCAATTTAATGATTTTTTTTTTTTTTTTTTGCCGCTGTTCACCAGCAGCCGACCATACCTCCACCCCCTCGCTCTCCCTCTCTCCATTCATGCTAAATGTGGAATTTAAAGTGTGCTGTCTTGTGCTGGAGACTCACAGAAGAACCATTTAATGTGGACAGGCTTCTATTATAAGTCAGAGACACTGGGGATGGATAACAAGAGGGAGGCAGAAAGACGGAGGTTGTAGTTAGGAGGGTGGGTGGTTAGGTAGGGATTCATTTAGCAGGTGAGATAACAAAGTGCGTGTTGGAATAGAAAGAAAAACAGGGCTGAAATGGAAAAACACTGTCGAAGGACAAGGTGTGAATAATTGGGCCATTGAGCTTGAAAAAGACAAGAAGGGGAAAACAGCAATAGAGGGGACAATCAGTTTTTCAGAAAGTACCTGATTCAGATTGAGTTATCGCCTACTGTCAAGAAACTACTCGCTGAAATCAGACACCAGTGGCTGAAGTGCACATTGAGACCATAAAGAGACCACCTCCTCGAGAGAGCATTTTGTTTTGCCATTAATTTACAAAGACGTGTAAAAAAATCAGTGTGAACTTTTTTCAGCCTACAGCCTGAATCTGCTCAGTGCACTATTTAAGTCAAGATAAAAATGAACAATCACTTGGCGTATATGATAACTAGCACTTTGCTTTTTGAAAGGCTTCTTTTCAAGTCTCTCTTCGGCTTAAATGAAATTCATATATAGGCGCTGAACTCCATAAGGATTTTATTTTTAAGGGTGTCGATGAGCTGGCAACACTCAGTGAGAGACTAGACAAGAAATGAAGTATGGAGATTATGAGTCTAATCAGAAAGAGAGAGCTCATATAGTTGTGGCTGGAGAGTAAGTTTGATTAGGAAAGATGCAGCTGAGCATTAGTCTGATTTGCAGGCACAGAGATAAACCACATCTGCAAACGTATACAATTTCGTCATTAATTTGATATCTTAACATCTGTTTGCATTCTCCAACAATTCAAATGATGCCTAATGCATTGCCCATTATGATAATGTATTGTACATTAGGCTACAGTCAAATAGACCTACATTTGACTGATTCTTTTATTTCCATGTCATGCACAAAGTGTCCAACCCTCAAGGGTGACATGACACCAAAGATTTATCATGGTTACATTTCATTACAACTCTACAGGGTATTTTATGGTTTAGTCTCCCAAGCTTGCCAAATAAAATCTGAAACATAAAAATGTTCCCTTGCTGAAGCATCATCCAAAAAAAAAAAAAAAAAAAAAAGTAGGACATTTTACTAAAAAGAACATCCTTTACATCGCCATACCCAGGACAGCAAAGCAAAAAAAATGAACCTCATTTTCAATGTCACCCAGCTCATACATCAAATATATTCTGTTCTCCTCTGGAGTCGCATTAAACCTGCCCGTCTCAATGGCTAATACTAATGTTCCTGAACATAACTGCACGTATGAGCAAACCATTTTTCAACAGAAACACTGTTTTTAATCTTCTGAACCTCACAGAGACACCTGTTTCACTAAATATCATGTGCTCATTGAGCCAGGATGTAGTTATGTGACAGCACTACTGAATCAAAACTTAAAACTGAGCTTATCTCCAATGACTTCTGTATAAAATGAAGCCTTTGAGCATATTATTTATGTTAATATTCTGCACCAATGTTCAACATTGGCCCCGTCAACTGCATATAATAAAAATGTCCAGAAGCTGATGAGCAACTTCACCTTCCAAGCTCGAGGACTGAACGCAAGAATGCAAATGGTAAAAATAATTTTGAAGACAAAGCATCTCCTGGGTTCACACTGAATTGTTGGGAAAACAATCCAGTTGTGCATTAACCTGGACACAAGCATATGCTACTTTGCACTGGTATCCTTTGCATAACGGATTCAGCTTTTAAAGTAGAGGGTGCGTTTGTGTTGGACTGTGTGTACATGTGTGTCCGAGTGTCTTCACCTTCCTAGCGGCTGGTCATTCATCTCAGTTTGACAGTCCCATTACCAGAGGCAGCTACTGTGGCTCAGAAAAGAGCACTGGGAGCACCAGGGGTAATACCACTTAGCAAAGCCATCATGCTGACGCTTACTTTTACTCCATATTCTCCAATTACAATTAGCATCATGCTAATGTTATCTATAAAACAGTCCCAGGAGAATCATCGTTAAATGCTTTTTATTTTCTCCAGGTTCAAATTGTAAAAACCAAAATGAATGCAACCATGTGCATTTAAAATCCATTATCTTCACATGTAGCCATTACCTGTCATAGTGTTTCTGCAGCTCTTTACAACAGAGACAGTCCTATGACAGCGACAAACGTCCGTTCCTGTAATTGTTAGGGGACTTCAGCTGACGTCTGCCTCGTCTTGAAGTATTTTAGATCACCTTGTTTGTCAGGGACTCCGGTAGCTACCACCTCACTGTCACTTAGCACCGAGACAGTTAGCACTTGTTTCAGAAAATAATTTACCAGTAGCATTTTCCGTTGTTGTCCAGGAGTTTGTCCACCATGTGCTCCACTCGAACAAACCAACTGGGGACAGCTTTGTAAATCAGAGGCGTGTCTGACCTAAAAATAAATACACACATTGCATACTTAACATGAAATACAAGACAACAAAAAAATATCTTACAAGAAGTATAATGAAAATGAATATTCATGTAAAGTAATACTTTTGTTTGTTTTTTTACTTAAGGAAGATTTGATTAAAAAAATAAACATTTCTTGTAGTATTGTTTTGAGTGTTAACTGCTTTCAGGTTTTTTTCAAAATTAACTTTAATACTTAGTTACTTAACACTAGTACATACTCAGATCTACCACATAGGCACTGACGTGGTTAATAACCAAACACCTTCCTGTCTACAGTCTTGTCTCTCCTCTTTGAGAGTACTTTTTTTTGCATATTTACTGAGGTTAATTAATCCTGCTCCGGTCAGGCTGCAGCAGCTCCAATCCAGAAGTGACTTAAGTGTACTGAAAAATTAACCTGTGCATGTCTGCCTGTGAATTTCAGTTACCGTGTGATAATGTAGCCTCTACTGTAGAGGTTGTGTATGTCAGCACACTGGCATGGGCTCTGTGAATTGATTTGGTATAGAAACCACAAACCTCTATTGACGTTGTGTGCCGATCCTCCTGAGGGACACATGAGCTCCACACCACTGTGTTTAAATACTGTGCACAACACTATTGTATAGGTTAACTGGAAAATGCCAGGTTAGTACATCATGCTTACCGTTACTGAAGGATAAATCATTACTTTAATATAAGCAGGTTCTATGACATCTAACCTTTTGTTCTTACAACAGGGGGTATCAAATAAGCGGACCGTGGCCCAAAACCGGCCTCCTATAGGGTCCAATCTGGCCCGTGGGATGAATTTGCAGAGACACTGATAGTCAAGTTGTATTGATCATAAAGGTAAATGCTGTATTTTTCAGTTCCAGGTGCCTGTTACTACATTTTTTGTGTATTTGTGAGCTGTAAGTTGTAATGTACATGTGTAAATGATAAACTGAGGCATAATATTATTAAAATTCACCTTATTTTTCTTAAGAAATTCCATGTTCACGAATTTTCAGGTTATTCACATTTTTTGTTTAAGGATAGTTTGTAAAGGTAAACATTTAAACCTAATGTAATTTTACCTTTTGCACTAAAACACTAAGAGAAATCTGTAGTTGCTATTATTTATAAGTTATTATGCTATTATGTTTTTGATCAAGCCCATGTGAGGTCAAATTGGGCTGAATGTGGCCCCTGAACTATGAGGTTGGGAATGCTGTGTTTAAAGTCCACAGTTAAAGACTTAAACTGCATCCTACATTTTACCCAGTTTGGTTTAACATGACACAAGGTAAATATGACTTTACTGTCCTAAGGGTCAACACATCTTACCTCCAGCAGAAGGGGTAACTATGTTTGAAAGAGCTGGCATTGACGAGACGACCTTTCTCCTTCAGCCACTTGATGATGTTCTTGTCAGCATCCTACACAAGAAAAATAGCATCTCTGAATAAGTGAGAGAACAATTTGTTCATGAAAAAAAAGGATTTTTTTCAGTATTAATTTAAAAAGTAGAAACTCAAGGTAAAAAACACATTATGGAGGTACATTTAAGCGCAAAGGGAGCACCGATGGCCTTGAGGTTAGTGAACATCAAAGATAGTGCACGGGGGAATAAATCTGGGGAAAGATGCATGAAAGAGCAGCACTTCTCTCTCATTACCTGCAGGTGCCCTTCATCAAGGCCCTAAACCTCCAACTGTTCTCCAGTGGAGCAGCTCAGTGGTCTACCTAACACATGTGATTATATATTAGGGAGCGTACATATAAATGTGCATAACTGTTTTGAGTGTCAAGAGCATTCCCCCCCAAAAAAAAAAAGAAATCCTTCCACTCAGTGAACAAATGTGGCTGGTGTGCATCAATATGACACAGCTCTTTTGAATCTCAATGTATTTTAAAATAATTTTCTGTCAGTGAAAGCTCCAGAAATACATCACAGAAAGGTTTTTTCTTTATCATGTTTTCATATGTGAATACACAGCTTTTTAAAATAATAATTTTATAAATAAAAAAATAATTTTTTAAAATATACAGTACCTTAATACCACGCATTCATGACTTTTCTACCATTTCTCAAAAATATGCACTTACATTAATTTTATTATTTATAATATTTAATAGTTTAATAACATTACATTGTATTACACTGTACAGGCTGATAAGTCTACTATAAATACACTATACACCCACACCCCATAGCTTCTCCTTTCAGAAAAATTAAGGTAAATTCAGAGCCAAGGTGACCACACTCTCACACCGCTGTGATAAATATCACCAAGTATGGATAAAGGGCTCATTGTTTATGACAAACAACCTAATATGCAATCAGGCCTGTGCCTTATTGCGCGCCATTTCATCTCCTTCTAACCAAGCTTGCAGTGCAATTCACAGAAAGCTCATAAATATGTTTTCGGCGTGGTGCTTGGCAGACTGTCGTGACCTTTTTGTAAAGAGGGGTGCTAAACTTTTTCAGCTAGGAGTAAATTTTGTTATGCCCTGACCCAGGCTCATTAAAACATGAAAGTACACTTGTGATGTTAAGATTCATTGGAAATTTGCCTGCAACCCACTGAGAGAATAAGCGCATTTCACCACCTGGCCAATCAAGTGTACACAAGAGTTACTCGATATGTTGCCTAATTACTCACACACATTTATGACCCTTTTCGAATCATTTTGCCAGATAATGAACCAGCAGGACAACTAGTTCATTTTAGTCTTTGTTTAATAATGTGAATTACTCATGCTGATCTACTTTTCTACTATGGGAAATATAGAAGATATAAGAACCTCAAGCTTCAGGTTCTTACAGCTATATCTACCATTTATCCAGTGCATATTTACTATTTTGAAGCTTAAAATTAGTGTAGATGAAGGGAAAGAGACAAACTGAGAGCCAATAAAAAAAAACAAAGTTAAAACATGAGGAAATAACAAACCAGTAGAAGAAGACATATCAGGAAAAGAAGAAAAACAGGAGAAAAAAAATGACGAAAGCACTATTATTTATGCACTCACTTCAATCTTTATTAAGTATTGGTTGGACAACATTACGGTAAATGGGAAATTGTTCTGCCTCAAACATTTGACTTTGGATTGATAACGGAAGACCAGTCATAATACTAAGGTTATTTGTTTGGCTTTGAGGTGATGCATCGTGGCAGAACAGAAATGCTTTACTGCATTATATGTTTTTTGTGAAGTAGGTGGATCAAAAGTGGCAGGACCTTCTAAAAGTAAGCAGCTATAGCAAAGGAAAGTGATACAGATGGGGAGGAAATGTATTACAGTGGTGTTGAATTGGCAGGAAAAGTAGACAGATGCATTTAACATGGGGAAAAGACATGGTAAAACTAAACAGGCCTGTGGGTTGCCAAAACACAGGAATGGGAGGGTTAAATTAGGTAAAGATAAAGGTAGTGGCACCAAGTTTTAATGGGGTCAGGGTGTGAAGAGGTATAAAACCTTAATATTTTTATTACCCAATAAAACATGTTACTTGTGCAGCTGCAAGTTTTTATGCTTATATCACAAAATATTCTTGCAGATGCTAATGTTTACTTAGTATTTGACATTTAAAAACCTTGGCTTTGTTCTTATAAATAAGATTTTACAGGAAAACATCTTTATGTTTCCCTCATTTTGGTAATGGCACCATAATAACAGCACAATAGAGTGCTAAGTACTAGCCTAAATAATGCAGACCTCAGACTAAAAGAATGGGATGGGAAACAATATTTTCAATTATAACTGATTTTGTCGCTCCACAATGTTGTGCCGTTTCATTCTGGCTTTTCAGGCATCTTTGGCAATCCCAAGCCTCTGCTCCTCTCCTTCCAGCAGCTTCCTGTAGGTGGCGATCTCTGCATCAAGCTTGAGCTTAATGTGCAGCAGTTCCTGGTAGTCTTGGAGATACTTGGTCATTTCCAGTTTGGTTTCGCAGAGTTGAGTCTCCAGCTGGGCAATGATACTTTCTAGGCCCCCCACCTTATCCATGTGGGCCACCTCCATATCCTCCAACTGCTGCTCGAGTGCTGCGTTGCGAGCCCTCAGCCCATCAATCTGGTTCTGCAGGTCTGTAACCTGGTTATGGAAGGTGGTGATCTCTTCTTTCATGGATTTCATCTGTTCTTCATGTTTGCCAGCATGCTCTTTCAGGCTGTCAAACTTGCTCTTGTACCACTTCTCAGCTTCCTGGACATTGCGTGCAGCAACAGACTCTATTTCTGCACGCATATTACGCAGATAGGCGGCCAGGTCAGGTCTATCACCATCCAGCTCAGCAGTGATCTTTGAGTCCTCAATCTGCTTCATGATATCAGCCACCTCTTCATCATGCAGCTTCTTGAGGAACTCAATCTCAGCAACCAGCTGTTCAATGCGCTTCTCCAGCTCAGCTTTCTGCAGTGTGGCATTGTCAACATCTTGGCGAAACTCCCTCAGGATCATTTCAGCTTCTTCTTTGAGTGCGAGCTCCTCCTCCAGCTTAAGTCTCCACACTTCAACCTCTTCCTCAATGTAGCCTCGTTCTATATCAGCAGCTCCCTTCTCATTTGTAAGGGCCTCAATCAGATCCCGCACCTCTTTAAACTTGAGCTCATATTCTTCAGCGATGCCAGTTGGTCCTCCCTTGTAGCGGCCCTGCAGTGCAGCCAGCTCAGCTTGTAGGGCAGCATTTCTCTGTTCTAGTGCCTGCACTTTGTCGATGTATCCAGCAAACTTGACATTTAGCTCCTGCATCTCCTCTTTCTCGTTGGCATGGTGCTGGTGTATCTCTGTGCCCAATTCAATGGCAGTGCCCCGGAAACCAGAGCGTCCCCGGCTGTCGTATGAGGATCCACGGCATCGGGAGGGTGACGGGCTCTGCACTCTGACTCTGCTGCCGGAGCCGCTAACCTGCAGGCTCTTTTGGGTGTAAGATGCCGCTCTCATGTTGCACAAAATACTGGGTTTTCAGTGTCTGGAAGAGCTGCACTCTCTGCTTCTCTTTGGGTAGCACACAATGAGACTGACGGTCCTTTAGATCACCTCTGAGTTTTTATGGGGCAATAAAGAATGTCTCAGACAGCCTTGAAACTCACGCTTAGTTTTGACATATTTCAAAAGTGGATAATGACAGACATTCATGGAACTGTGGCTGCACGCTCTTTATTAGCTAACGCTGTACTGTTAGTGACCAGGCAGGGTCGAGTCCACTCCCTGGCCTTTGCGCTAGGATGTGAAATAGTGATCAGATCATGTACGACTGTTATTTTTCACTCACTGCCCACTTAGGATGGTAATGAACTTGGGTGTGACTGGGAGGAAAAGGGCATTTGGTGCACTGGTCAACAGTGAACATGTGCATCAAGTTTTCCAATATGGCTCTGTGAAACTGCTTTGATGTAAATCCCCTCTACTCTTTCTTTATCAATGAGGAGCATCAGTTGAAATTATATTTTGAAAAAAATATAAATATTTCATACTGTCATTTAAGTTAAATAACTAGAAAAAATATATGCGAACATCTTTAATCTTTAAGCAAATAACTGCACGTTTGAGTGCAACTGCTGAAAAAAAGAAATAAAAAAGTCAATATGGATTGATGCATTTTCCAGATAAACAGAGGAAATGGAGAGGAATTAGAAAGTTGGTGGAGGAATGTCATTTTTTTCCCCCAGTAAAACCCAGAGTGCAGAAAATGAAATGCTGAATTAAACCTCTTATCAATAACAGGAAGCGATCTATTCAGTGTATCATACCAGTAGCTCCTACCAGGGGCAGAATCCCTGAAATGTCTGCTAAGCTAATCTACATGTAAATGTCTGATGTGTCACTCACTTTGACATACTGTCCCGCAAAGTCAGTGACCTCTGAAGTGAAGCAGCCTGAGGCGTCCACAGGGCAGATCGGAGCCTGGTCCCTCTGGATGATGTTGTATTCTGTGCACACCCTGTAATCATCCTGCAGAGGAAATATGCACAGTTCAGACAATGCTCCAAAAATAGGTTTTTAGTCATGTACCATATATCTGTTCATAAGATAATCCTCACAATAATAAGACAAAATCTTCATAGTCTATCATAGCTTCACACTGTATTCATCATGTATTAAGGTAACTAATCCATTTCAAGATTTATATCATTTTCAAAGATATTCTCTCAACAGCGAAAACTGTACATACAAATAAGTCACCACCTAACCCCTCTGGTAGCCACTTTCACTACTTAACTGGTATGTTGTGACTCAAAATTAAATTCCCTCGTAAGCTGTTTACTTTTTACAGTGTTGAACCAAGCACTACTGGTATGTTACAGCTATGCATGAAAGATCTGAGTGCTGTCCTGCTGTAAATTTATTTTGTATTCAAACACCCTGTCAGTAGGCAAGATGGATGGTCCAGAGGGTCATTTCACATCTAGTCACAACAACATAAAATTTGAAAAGGTGTAGTTCTTCTTCTCACCGTATATCCCGTTATCAAATTCATTTTTATCTCCATGTTTAAATGACTAATTAAAGTAAATGTGGCTGTTATATAGCAGTGCCATTAGTAAATTAAAAAACAAAAAAAATCAAATGCTAAGTTAACTGAGATATTGATTTGAAGCCACATGCAGAAAGCCCAAAAGAAAATGTAAGACAGAGAAAGGCCGAGTGTGTATCCACAGCTGGATACAGCCAAAGGGGCATCCATCTGCCCTGGACGAGGGTATCTAACCCATTAGATATGACCCAATACCTCTGAGAGCAATTCCAAATTGGCCTCATTGAAGTACACCAACGTTGTCAAATTAATGAATTACAAATGAGTTTTTATTATTAAAACTCTTTCTAATGAACTTGTACAGTAGTGTAAAGTAGAGTATAATAAACACAAGGCCCATTTTAAGTGTTAGGTAATGTAAGATATATGTGTGGAAATGAATTGCAAATATAGGCATTACAAGAAAAATCCATTTCGTCCAACAGACTCATAGGTCTCAACACCCTAAAAAGTTAAGAGACAATAATTTGTACATTAACTTGTCCTATCATTGTAAAACAAGAACCATAAGTTCAATGATCAAGGGACCTATAAATGGAAATGCCTTCTTGTACAGAACCGTGAACTCATCTAAAAAAAGAAAAAATATATATATATACAGTATATATATATGCTTGTCTACTATATAAGAAACCATTTACCTACCTGAAAACTAAACACAGGGTGAAGAAGTACACTGAGTTACTTTTAACTGAATGTGCTATACAACATGACAATCCTGGACCACAAGACCTTCTATAAATCAAGAAAATTACCGGCGTGTTTTGATCACCATTTCCATTCTCATTCACACAAGAAACTCATCAATTATATTAAACCTTTTGCAATGGGTTAGGTGGCACCAATGTGAGAGAGAATAGAGAGCATAATGACAACTAACATTCTCCTGTTCTACTGTAAATACTGAAAAATCTTGTGTTGACCATATACATATCTTGTAGTCTCTTGTGTTAATCTTTTAAAGTTTTTGTTGGTCTGCCTCTCCTTCCAAAGACCAAAACAACCATGTTAATGCTTAGAAACTGTCAAATGACATCTTTACCTCATTGCAGTTGGATAGAAATGTATGGCTAACATCTAACATATCCACTGTATGTAAAGTGTGAGTTAGAGGGATGTTGTTGTTTCCCATTTACTAAATTTACTCTGATAAGTAATTTATAAGGAAAAATTAAAACAATTCGTTGGTTTGTGCTTTGGTATAAACTTAACTGTGACTTTACAGATGAGGGAAGTGCACTGATTTAAACAAATAATAGATAAGAGATCAATAACAGTAAGTGACAATGTATTATCTGTGTTTACAACAGAGACCATGGAAAAGAAAGGGAAAAAAAAAATTAAATTAAATGTTTTGACATAAAACACACTTACAGCTCCAAAGTAAGGTGCCTGGTGGACAACTCCTGTGCCCTCTTCCTCCTTGACATAGTTATCCATCACCACCTGGAATGCACCTTTCTCCCCACACTGAGATGGAACAAGGAAGAGGTTAATTAGACGAGGAGGCGAGTGCAGAGAAAGAAAACGAAATACGAGCAAAGATTAGGAGTTTAATCTTAAACAGAGATGCCGATTTGTAGCCAGACAAATAATTAGATCAGGTGTAAGTCAATGACAACACATAAAAGTGTGTATCAAGAATACTGTGTACAAACCTTAGCAAAGTACTGGAAAAGAGGCTTGTATCTCTTCCCCTTCAAGGTCTTGCCGGGGAATCTAACACACAAACATATATATACATATTTTAACTCAAACAAACGAATCAAAAACCTACCATAAAAGCTTCATTGCAATGCTGCACATATAGTATATTCCATCGCTCACATCTTTATTTCGTCATACTTTTTAAGAGGACAATGATCTCATGATCCCTTAAGATCTGAATTTAAAAGGAGTGTTTTGGCAACTGAGTAAGTCCCTATTGAAATAAAGATGTCTCTGCTCCTGTAGATGGGAATATTGCCCTTGTAGAAGAAGCGGTTCATGCCAGAGAAACATTTTTTAGCATGCCTTTTTACTGCCTGTTAATTTGTCCAATATATGGGATGACTGAAAATAACTCATGCCTAGAAATGTGCTCCATCAGGTTCTGGTACACTCTATGTTTTTCTCGTTGATTTGTTTTCGTCGTCTCACCTCATTCTGCACTCTCCCTCTGCTCGAGAATCATCCACTCAACTAGGAAATAGGGGAACTGATTTTCCGCAACATAGAACAGTCAACTGGTAA
The DNA here is from genome assembly GCA_037367365.1 of Apogon talboti. Classification (NCBI taxonomy): domain Eukaryota; kingdom Metazoa; phylum Chordata; class Actinopteri; order Kurtiformes; family Apogonidae; genus Apogon; species Apogon talboti. The sequence continues at coordinate 13,941,680 of JAPQRQ010000022.1, read as the reverse complement.
AATACAGCTGTGCTAATTCTCCCACCAGTAACTTTATCCCTGTCTCTTCACTCTGGAAGACAAGTTTCAACTCAGAAAAAAAGTCAATTTACAGTAGATGTAGAAATACAAGTTTGGCTCTCACTGACAGATTGTTCAGAAATGGTGTCTGGGTTTGAAGTGTTGGCCAACTTTTCACACAGTTTTTAAGTTCCAGAATATGGTGTACATCATATAAGGATCATATTTAATCATTCAACTATCACCATAAATTGATTTAAAAATGGATTACTTTACCGACAGGAGCGCTTCTGAGATTTACAGGTATTAACTTTAAACTCCCCCTCCACTCAAAGACTTTAATGGATTTTAATCCTTGAACTCTTCTGTGATATCACACAGAATGAAGCCTGAAGAGTATGACATCCTCTTCACTTGAACATTTATGAGTGCAGAAATATTTTGGGGCCAATCATGACCTATTATGGAACTTTAACAAGTGCCTTGTGGAAACCTGAGGCAATACCTCCTTATACGTTGAAAAATTACACTGAGGAAAACAGGAAACATCTTGTGTTCAATGGTTAAACTATTGAGCTAAGCCATATTTGCATATTCAGAGATCCTACAGATTTTTTATGTCAGTGACTATTTTTTCCTGTGTAAAATCCATTTCACAATTACTTTATTATTCATACAGACCAGAGGAACCTTTAAGCAATGGTGATGCCTGTGAATGTTTATAGTACTTTGTCTGTTGCTCTAAATACTTGACAATCATTCAATACTTTCATGTCGTTTTTAAGAGTATTCATGAATTCATATTGGATTTTTCTTTCACCTCAGCAAATTAGCATTATTATTTTTCCTTTTTTTTTTTTGATACCATATGGCGTCTTGTACTCACTTGTCCAGGAGAGAGTATTCACTCTCTGATTTAAACAGAGCCCCCAGCCTGGCCTCCATCATAATATAGGTCTTTCCTGTGGTGTTGTCTGTGAAATTAACAGAAAAAACAAACGTGGATGTCAGACAACTGTAGTGATGATACAAGCAAGTCTGTTGAATGGGATTGTGTGGTCCTGCTTCATAAGAATACAGTCAGTCGTACAGTAAAGGTCACAGACATCCAAACAGGAAATGAGCCGAATGAATCTAATTTTACTGTGTAGTTGATACTTCATGCAGGACAACGGCTAGACATTTTGGGAAACTGAGCCCTGTTACAATATTGATCAAATAAAAGAAGCAGGTGAGGGTAGGAGGGAGGACAGTTGTGGAGAGGGCAAAAACTATACATCCTGTGACAGCCAGACACAAAAAGACAGTGAAGGGGGCAGCATCAATAAAAGATGTTTCTCCTCCTCAGTGGTGTGACAAATGACTGCACAGCTTAGACCTGCTGCCGCTGACAGCACTCAACTACAACACTGACCAAGGGAGAGAAGAGGGGGATGCAAAGAAGAGAAGAAAAGAAAAAAAAGACCAACTAAGGACAGAAACAGGTGAATGTGAAGACAGACACGGTGTAAAGAAAATTAGGGGGAAAAAGATGAAAATGGAACGAGAGAGGACCAAAGAGACGAAGATAAAAAGAGAGACAGACCAAATACAAAAAAACACATTCATTGGTATTCCAAGGCGGTCTCCCATGCAGCACAGACATTTAGGCTGAATTGTGTTTCAACAGTGCCCCCTGGAGTATCAACTAGGCCATGACAAGCTGGTAGAAATCTAGGTCATCCTTTTAAAACCCACCAGTTTCTCTCAGAGGGAACCAAAAACTACATCAGGAGGGTAACACAAAAACACTAGCCACATCTCTGGAGATTTTTTTTTATATTTAAACAAGGACAACACCTTTTTTTAAAATGACCTGATTTAAGGTTCATCCACATTTTTCAGCCTCAGACAAATGCATAGGCTTGTGTATGACATAAACACTGTCAGTTTAAGTTACAGTGGCAGTCGTTTTTAACAGAAACATTCTGACATTTCACTGTCGGGACATGACAGGTGTAAAGCAAAAAGGCACCCCAAAAATGAATCCATCTGCCGAGGCTGCAAAGTCCTGTAATTCAATCATTGGTCCTATCTCGCAGTGTTAGAAAAAAATGATAAAAACTTTCAGCATCCACCTCTTTTTATGGACTTGCTCCAAAATATGATGGGTTCATTCTTGGTCCATACATTTCCACCATATTTCATTAAATTGGTGCAGTGGTTTTCACATTATCTATCTGACTAACTGATTGCATAGCCTTCTTGGCAGGATTAATAATAAAATTAACAATCAGTGTATTCTATTTAGCTTTCATTAGTTATTAGTAACACCTGTAACAAGTCATGAGTGAACAAGGACTATTGTTAAAAGAACAAAAATATACTGAAATAAAGTATCCTGAAAAGAGAAATTAAGTTAACATTAGAACTGGTACTCAAACTTAAATGTTCAATGTATTAAAACAAGTGATAATATCAGCAAAACCAGAAACAGAAATTGTGTAAGCAATTAAATGATAATTAAAAATGTCATTCCTTGTCAATTTCTGTGTCCATGTCTTAAGAGATCTGTCAACATTGCATTATTGATTCCTGTGAATATTAGTGGTTAAATGACAAATGAGTTTATTCAAAAGCCATTTTACATTGGAGAACCTACATGCAAGTCAGAAAGTATTTTTAAGAGCCTAAATTAACATTAAGAAAGACTTAGCATCAGTTTACTGCTCATAAATGTGGAGCATCTGGTTGGTTGCAGATAAAACAAACTTCTTATGACTGAGAGTCTCTTGTCACAGAACAAAAACAGTTCTATTTTATCAGCTAATACATAGCCAGGGGCTAGAAAGTCCACCAACACATTATGGTGCAGAAATCCCCCCTCTGGGTGCAATTTGCCAAGGCAGCACTCCTCCTCTGCTAATTTGTTCTTGTTTGTTCTTTCTGTTGATGTTGAGGTCCACAACACTAAGCTCACCAGGGAGACAGGATTTTCAGTGAGAAAACTTGAGCCTTAGGCATCAGTGTTTAAGCAACATTGTTCAACAAAATTACCAATTCTAGTAATTCAACTAGCCCACACAAACATATTTGCGGGCTGGATATGTGAGGACGCACTTCCCTCTCTTCCTGTAATGATTTAACAAAAAGATAGAGACAAAAACAAGTATGGTGACGAGAAACAGAGAAGATAACACCATGACCAGGATTCTTTTTGGAGGCCATTTCAGCCCAATGAATCATATATCAGTGATTGTACTGACTCTGCTGACCAAAGCCAGACTTTTAAGAACCTTGACTCAAATGCTGTTTCTCACCTTTGACCCTGACATACAAGAAATCGGGGTTGACACAGAGGGCCAGGTTGCTTGGCAGAGTCCAGGGTGTGGTGGTCCAGGCAATCAAAGCTACGTCCTCATTGTCAACTAATGGAAAGTTGACAATCACAGAAGGGTCCTGGACATCCTGGAGACAGAATTTCAGAGGAGACATTAGGTAAATGGTGATCCAGTAGATTATTAGATTAATGAAAATAACTGTACATAAATACAGCGGAGCTAAATTTGATCGGAAGAAGTGCTACGAGTTTCATTCTTGTGCCAACCTTGTAGTTCTGGTGGGACTCAAAGTTGGAGAGAGGGGTGTTGCAGGCAGTGGAGAAGGGCATCACTTTAACACCTCGGTAAACCAGACCCTTGTCGTACAGTTGTCTGAAAACCCACCTGAATGAATGACAATTTAACTTCTTAAAAATGAAACGGAGACAGTCTGCATCAAACATCAATAAAGCTTTACCTGGTTAGTAATGTGTTATTATTATTATTATTATACTATTATTTCACATTCTATGAGTATATTGTGACTGTTTTTATCTGTGTATTACTGGCCTGACCTTCTGGATCATAATTACACTAAGTTGGACAAACAAGTGGAAAAGCT